>QVRM01005534.1:0-20647 GCA_003439945.1 Dermanyssus gallinae | reverse complement strand
GAACAGCCTGGCGCTCCCAGCGTCGGTACCAACAACGGAAAAGTCGTCTTAGATTCGGACGCAAACAAGGTGTCCCATTGCCTGAAGCCCCGATAGCGATGTCCAGGTTACTGAAGAGCGCTCGCAACCGAACAAAACCGATATACCACAAAGCAACAATTGTCACATCGGAACGGACAAAAGCCCGAAATCAGTCCATGTGGAGCAAAGTAAGAGGATAGCGCGGTTAATATGGCCCAAATAGAGGAAAGCCGCCGAATCTCTTGGAGGAGCCACGGCCATATGAAAGGTGATCTTCTGGCGCCTAAAAGACGTCGCTCAAAGAGGATAAATCTAACAACGGAGAGGTTGTCGTGGATCTTTGAAATCACAAGGCTGCTGCGAGGTCCAAAAGCGGGTGTCCAGGTTCCCTGAATGTTCGCTCCCAACCGAACGTTATACAACAGGCTGATGACGAACAAATGACCGAAGTCCCGTTCCATGGAGCAAAGGAAGAGGATAGTCCTGTTAACGCCGCCGAGCTAGGGAAAGCTGCTGAATCTCTTGGAAGAGCCACGCCAGATGAAGGTGATCTTCCGGCGCCTAAAAGACGTCGTCGCTCTAAGGCAGTGATTCCGTCGCAACCTCTGCGTCGATCGGCCAGATTAAGGAAAACCTTATAGATGATGGTATAAACACAATGAATACTTGTATGGTATTTAGTTGATGCTATTAATAAATAATTTGGTAGTAACCTTAATATGACGTATTTTCTTTGTTTCATATATACTTTACTAATGGATGTCAGTACATAGTAAGTAAACGAATGTATATATATATAAGTGGACCCAACTTCAATATTTATAACGAGCATCCATCTGATAAGTGCAGTGTTCCCTCAGTTTGCTTTATTATAATGCTTACGTATTTAAGCATCTACTGTAATTCTTTTTTAACGAGTATTCATACGAAGCTCACAATGTATTTGCCGGAGAAAGCCCTTAAAGTTAGCAATACTTCGCACACCTCATGTCCAACACAATTGGCCTCCGTCATTCCAGGCGACGTATCATAAAGTCTGTGGCCAGGTCAGTCGCCCTGTGCGGGGCTTTAGCCTGGTCATCTGGTACTTTAATAAGCGCATGAAAACAGATTTTTCTGCGTCAGGTTTAACGGCTTGGAGCCTGTATGTGGATCATGGTGTATTGGACGGTGAGCATAGCGGCAGCTCTTCTATTCGCCGAAACAACTTCCTGGAATCGGTTGACATTTCTACAAAAATTGTTTGGCTTTCATCAGCAAAGGGCACCTAAAACAATTAAGCTATAAATTGGCTTGGTGTGGAGACTGAGGAACCCTAATCTTCAAGTAGAGTCTGATAGGCCCAATCAGAACCCTCGCCAGCAAGGTGAACCCCGCGGTGAGGGGCGAGGGGGAGGAGGTCATCATTCACTGCTATATAAAGTCCTTCATAGTTAGTAGTCAGCACATTGCCAGAAGTAGAGCGTTCTGCTTGTGTATCTGCCTTCTACTTTAATACTTAAAAAGTAAGCTTTCTCATATACGTTAGTTTCCTTCTAAGAGAAATGAGTCAACTGTCGCTAGTGACTGCGGAAGAAGGACCGGTACTAATTCATGGCAGACATACATTGCCATGTAGAATGGTACCTCAGTACCCAATACGATCTGCGCGACAGGTACTCGCGGAGATCAAAGCCAGGATTTTGCATTTGAACAGCCTGGCGCTCCCAGCGTCGGTACCAACAACGGAAAAAGTCGTCTTAGATTCGGACGCAAACAAGGTGTCCATGAGCCCCGATAGCGGATGTCCAGGTTCTGAGAGCGCTCGCACCGAACCAAACGATATACCACAAACAACGAATGTCACATCGGACGGACAAAAGCCCGACATCCAGTCCTGTGGAGCCAACGAAGAGGATAGCGCGGTTAATATGGCCCAAATAGAGGAAGCCGCCGAATCTCTTGGAAGAGCCACGCCAGATGAAGGTGATCTTCTGGCGCCTAAAAGACGTCGCTCAAAGAGGATAAATCTAACAACGGAAGAGGTTGTCGTGGATCTTGAAATCACCAAGGCTGCTGCGAGGTCCAAAAGCGGGTGTCCAGGTTCCCTGAATGTTCGCTCCCAACCGAACGTTATACAACAGGCTGATGACGAACAAATGACCGAAGTCCCGTTCCATGGAGCAAAGGAAGAGGATAGTCCTGTTAACGCCGCCGAGCTAGGGAAAGCTGCTGAATCTCTTGGAAGAGCCACGCCAGATGAAGGTGATCTTCCGGCGCCTAAAAGACGTCGTCGCTCTAAGGCAGTGATTCCGTCGCAACCTCTGCGTCGATCGGCCAGATTAAGGAAAACCTTATAGATGATGGTATAAACACAATGAATACTTGTATGGTATTTAGTTGATGCTATTAATAAATAATTTGGTAGTAACCTTAATATGACGTATTTTCTTTGTTTCATATATACTTTACTAATGGATGTCAGTACATAGTAAGTAAACGAATGTATATATATATAAGTGGACCCAACTTCAATATTTATAACGAGCATCCATCTGATAAGTGCAGTGTTCCCTCAGTTTGCTTTATTATAATGCTTACGTATTTAAGCATCTACTGTAATTCTTTTTTAACGAGTATTCATACGAAGCTCACAATGTATTTGCCGGAGAAAGCCCTTAAAGTTAGCAATACTTCGCACACCTCATGTCCAACACAATTGGCCTCCGTCATTCCAGGCGACGTATCATAAAGTCTGTGGCCAGGTCAGTCGCCCTGTGCGGGGCTTTAGCCTGGTCATCTGGTACTTTAATAAGCGCATGAAAACAGATTTTTCTGCGTCAGGTTTAACGGCTTGGAGCCTGTATGTGGATCATGGTGTATTGGACGGTGAGCATAGCGGCAGCTCTTCTATTCGCCGAAACAACTTCCTGGAATCGGTTGACATTTCTACAAAAATTGTTTGGCTTTCATCAGCAAAGGGCACCTAAAACAATTAAGCTATAAATTGGCTTGGTGTGGAGACTGAGGAACCCTAATCTTCAAGTAGAGTCTGATAGGCCCAATCAGAACCCTCGCCAGCAAGGTGAACCCCGCGGTGAGGGGCGAGGGGGAGGAGGTCATCATTCACTGCTATATAAAGTCCTTCATAGTTAGTAGTCAGCACATTGCCAGAAGTAGAGCGTTCTGCTTGTGTATCTGCCTTCTACTTTAATACTTAAAAAGTAAGCTTTCTCATATACGTTAGTTTCCTTCTAAGAGAAATGAGTCAACTGTCGCTAGTGACTGCGGAAGAAGGACCGGTACTAATTCATGGCAGACATACATTGCCATGTAGAATGGTACCTCAGTACCCAATACGATCTGCGCGACAGGTACTCGCGGAGATCAAAGCCAGGATTTTGCATTTGAACAGCCTGGCGCTCCCAGCGTCGGTACCAACAACGGAAAAAGTCGTCTTAGATTCGGACGCAAACAAGGTGTCCATGAGCCCCGATAGCGGATGTCCAGGTTCTGAGAGCGCTCGCACCGAACCAAACGATATACCACAAACAACGAATGTCACATCGGACGGACAAAAGCCCGACATCCAGTCCTGTGGAGCCAACGAAGAGGATAGCGCGGTTAATATGGCCCAAATAGAGGAAGCCGCCGAATCTCTTGGAAGAGCCACGCCAGATGAAGGTGATCTTCTGGCGCCTAAAAGACGTCGCTCAAAGAGGATAAATCTAACAACGGAAGAGGTTGTCGTGGATCTTGAAATCACCAAGGCTGCTGCGAGGTCCAAAAGCGGGTGTCCAGGTTCCCTGAATGTTCGCTCCCAACCGAACGTTATACAACAGGCTGATGACGAACAAATGACCGAAGTCCCGTTCCATGGAGCAAAGGAAGAGGATAGTCCTGTTAACGCCGCCGAGCTAGGGAAAGCTGCTGAATCTCTTGGAAGAGCCACGCCAGATGAAGGTGATCTTCCGGCGTCTAAAAGACGTCGTCGCTCTAAGGCAGTGATTCCGTCGCAACCTCTGCGTCGATCGGCCAGATTAAGGAAAACCTTATAGATGATGGTATAAACACAATGAATACTTGTATGGTATTTAGTTGATGCTATTAATAAATAATTTGGTAGTAACCTTAATATGACGTATTTTCTTTGTTTCATATATACTTTACTAATGGATGTCAGTACATAGTAAGTAAACGAATGTATATATATATAAGTGGACCCAACTTCAATATTTATAACGAGCATCCATCTGATAAGTGCAGTGTTCCCTCAGTTTGCTTTATTATAATGCTTACGTATTTAAGCATCTACTGTAATTCTTTTTTAACGAGTATTCATACGAAGCTCACAATGTATTTGCCGGAGAAAGCCCTTAAAGTTAGCAATACTTCGCACACCTCATGTCCAACACAATTGGCCTCCGTCATTCCAGGCGACGTATCATAAAGTCTGTGGCCAGGTCAGTCGCCCTGTGCGGGGCTTTAGCCTGGTCATCTGGTACTTTAATAAGCGCATGAAAACAGATTTTTCTGCGTCAGGTTTAACGGCTTGGAGCCTGTATGTGGATCATGGTGTATTGGACGGTGAGCATAGCGGCAGCTCTTCTATTCGCCGAAACAACTTCCTGGAATCGGTTGACATTTCTACAAAAATTGTTTGGCTTTCATCAGCAAAGGGCACCTAAAACAATTAAGCTATAAATTGGCTTGGTGTGGAGACTGAGGAACCCTAATCTTCAAGTAGAGTCTGATAGGCCCAATCAGAACCCTCGCCAGCAAGGTGAACCCCGCGGTGAGGGGCGAGGGGGAGGAGGTCATCATTCACTGCTATATAAAGTCCTTCATAGTTAGTAGTCAGCACATTGCCAGAAGTAGAGCGTTCTGCTTGTGTATCTGCCTTCTACTTTAATACTTAAAAAGTAAGCTTTCTCATATACGTTAGTTTCCTTCTAAGAGAAATGAGTCAACTGTCGCTAGTGACTGCGGAAGAAGGACCGGTACTAATTCATGGCAGACATACATTGCCATGTAGAATGGTACCTCAGTACCCAATACGATCTGCGCGACAGGTACTCGCGGAGATCAAAGCCAGGATTTTGCATTTGAACAGCCTGGCGCTCCCAGCGTCGGTACCAACAACGGAAAAAGTCGTCTTAGATTCGGACGCAAACAAGGTGTCCATGAGCCCCGATAGCGGATGTCCAGGTTCTGAGAGCGCTCGCACCGAACCAAACGATATACCACAAACAACGAATGTCACATCGGACGGACAAAAGCCCGACATCCAGTCCTGTGGAGCCAACGAAGAGGATAGCGCGGTTAATATGGCCCAAATAGAGGAAGCCGCCGAATCTCTTGGAAGAGCCACGCCAGATGAAGGTGATCTTCTGGCGCCTAAAAGACGTCGCTCAAAGAGGATAAATCTAACAACGGAAGAGGTTGTCGTGGATCTTGAAATCACCAAGGCTGCTGCGAGGTCCAAAAGCGGGTGTCCAGGTTCCCTGAATGTTCGCTCCCAACCGAACGTTATACAACAGGCTGATGACGAACAAATGACCGAAGTCCCGTTCCATGGAGCAAAGGAAGAGGATAGTCCTGTTAACGCCGCCGAGCTAGGGAAAGCTGCTGAATCTCTTGGAAGAGCCACGCCAGATGAAGGTGATCTTCCGGCGTCTAAAAGACGTCGTCGCTCTAAGGCAGTGATTCCGTCGCAACCTCTGCGTCGATCGGCCAGATTAAGGAAAACCTTATAGATGATGGTATAAACACAATGAATACTTGTATGGTATTTAGTTGATGCTATTAATAAATAATTTGGTAGTAACCTTAATATGACGTATTTTCTTTGTTTCATATATACTTTACTAATGGATGTCAGTACATAGTAAGTAAACGAATGTATATATATATAAGTGGACCCAACTTCAATATTTATAACGAGCATCCATCTGATAAGTGCAGTGTTCCCTCAGTTTGCTTTATTATAATGCTTACGTATTTAAGCATCTACTGTAATTCTTTTTTAACGAGTATTCATACGAAGCTCACAATGTATTTGCCGGAGAAAGCCCTTAAAGTTAGCAATACTTCGCACACCTCATGTCCAACACAATTGGCCTCCGTCATTCCAGGCGACGTATCATAAAGTCTGTGGCCAGGTCAGTCGCCCTGTGCGGGGCTTTAGCCTGGTCATCTGGTACTTTAATAAGCGCATGAAAACAGATTTTTCTGCGTCAGGTTTAACGGCTTGGAGCCTGTATGTGGATCATGGTGTATTGGACGGTGAGCATAGCGGCAGCTCTTCTATTCGCCGAAACAACTTCCTGGAATCGGTTGACATTTCTACAAAAATTGTTTGGCTTTCATCAGCAAAGGGCACCTAAAACAATTAAGCTATAAATTGGCTTGGTGTGGAGACTGAGGAACCCTAATCTTCAAGTAGAGTCTGATAGGCCCAATCAGAACCCTCGCCAGCAAGGTGAACCCCGCGGTGAGGGGCGAGGGGGAGGAGGTCATCATTCACTGCTATATAAAGTCCTTCATAGTTAGTAGTCAGCACATTGCCAGAAGTAGAGCGTTCTGCTTGTGTATCTGCCTTCTACTTTAATACTTAAAAAGTAAGCTTTCTCATATACGTTAGTTTCCTTCTAAGAGAAATGAGTCAACTGTCGCTAGTGACTGCGGAAGAAGGACCGGTACTAATTCATGGCAGACATACATTGCCATGTAGAATGGTACCTCAGTACCCAATACGATCTGCGCGACAGGTACTCGCGGAGATCAAAGCCAGGATTTTGCATTTGAACAGCCTGGCGCTCCCAGCGTCGGTACCAACAACGGAAAAAGTCGTCTTAGATTCGGACGCAAACAAGGTGTCCATGAGCCCCGATAGCGGATGTCCAGGTTCTGAGAGCGCTCGCACCGAACCAAACGATATACCACAAACAACGAATGTCACATCGGACGGACAAAAGCCCGACATCCAGTCCTGTGGAGCCAACGAAGAGGATAGCGCGGTTAATATGGCCCAAATAGAGGAAGCCGCCGAATCTCTTGGAAGAGCCACGCCAGATGAAGGTGATCTTCTGGCGCCTAAAAGACGTCGCTCAAAGAGGATAAATCTAACAACGGAAGAGGTTGTCGTGGATCTTGAAATCACCAAGGCTGCTGCGAGGTCCAAAAGCGGGTGTCCAGGTTCCCTGAATGTTCGCTCCCAACCGAACGTTATACAACAGGCTGATGACGAACAAATGACCGAAGTCCCGTTCCATGGAGCAAAGGAAGAGGATAGTCCTGTTAACGCCGCCGAGCTAGGGAAAGCTGCTGAATCTCTTGGAAGAGCCACGCCAGATGAAGGTGATCTTCCGGCGTCTAAAAGACGTCGTCGCTCTAAGGCAGTGATTCCGTCGCAACCTCTGCGTCGATCGGCCAGATTAAGGAAAACCTTATAGATGATGGTATAAACACAATGAATACTTGTATGGTATTTAGTTGATGCTATTAATAAATAATTTGGTAGTAACCTTAATATGACGTATTTTCTTTGTTTCATATATACTTTACTAATGGATGTCAGTACATAGTAAGTAAACGAATGTATATATATATAAGTGGACCCAACTTCAATATTTATAACGAGCATCCATCTGATAAGTGCAGTGTTCCCTCAGTTTGCTTTATTATAATGCTTACGTATTTAAGCATCTACTGTAATTCTTTTTTAACGAGTATTCATACGAAGCTCACAATGTATTTGCCGGAGAAAGCCCTTAAAGTTAGCAATACTTCGCACACCTCATGTCCAACACAATTGGCCTCCGTCATTCCAGGCGACGTATCATAAAGTCTGTGGCCAGGTCAGTCGCCCTGTGCGGGGCTTTAGCCTGGTCATCTGGTACTTTAATAAGCGCATGAAAACAGATTTTTCTGCGTCAGGTTTAACGGCTTGGAGCCTGTATGTGGATCATGGTGTATTGGACGGTGAGCATAGCGGCAGCTCTTCTATTCGCCGAAACAACTTCCTGGAATCGGTTGACATTTCTACAAAAATTGTTTGGCTTTCATCAGCAAAGGGCACCTAAAACAATTAAGCTATAAATTGGCTTGGTGTGGAGACTGAGGAACCCTAATCTTCAAGTAGAGTCTGATAGGCCCAATCAGAACCCTCGCCAGCAAGGTGAACCCCGCGGTGAGGGGCGAGGGGGAGGAGGTCATCATTCACTGCTATATAAAGTCCTTCATAGTTAGTAGTCAGCACATTGCCAGAAGTAGAGCGTTCTGCTTGTGTATCTGCCTTCTACTTTAATACTTAAAAAGTAAGCTTTCTCATATACGTTAGTTTCCTTCTAAGAGAAATGAGTCAACTGTCGCTAGTGACTGCGGAAGAAGGACCGGTACTAATTCATGGCAGACATACATTGCCATGTAGAATGGTACCTCAGTACCCAATACGATCTGCGCGACAGGTACTCGCGGAGATCAAAGCCAGGATTTTGCATTTGAACAGCCTGGCGCTCCCAGCGTCGGTACCAACAACGGAAAAAGTCGTCTTAGATTCGGACGCAAACAAGGTGTCCATGAGCCCCGATAGCGGATGTCCAGGTTCTGAGAGCGCTCGCACCGAACCAAACGATATACCACAAACAACGAATGTCACATCGGACGGACAAAAGCCCGACATCCAGTCCTGTGGAGCCAACGAAGAGGATAGCGCGGTTAATATGGCCCAAATAGAGGAAGCCGCCGAATCTCTTGGAAGAGCCACGCCAGATGAAGGTGATCTTCTGGCGCCTAAAAGACGTCGCTCAAAGAGGATAAATCTAACAACGGAAGAGGTTGTCGTGGATCTTGAAATCACCAAGGCTGCTGCGAGGTCCAAAAGCGGGTGTCCAGGTTCCCTGAATGTTCGCTCCCAACCGAACGTTATACAACAGGCTGATGACGAACAAATGACCGAAGTCCCGTTCCATGGAGCAAAGGAAGAGGATAGTCCTGTTAACGCCGCCGAGCTAGGGAAAGCTGCTGAATCTCTTGGAAGAGCCACGCCAGATGAAGGTGATCTTCCGGCGTCTAAAAGACGTCGTCGCTCTAAGGCAGTGATTCCGTCGCAACCTCTGCGTCGATCGGCCAGATTAAGGAAAACCTTATAGATGATGGTATAAACACAATGAATACTTGTATGGTATTTAGTTGATGCTATTAATAAATAATTTGGTAGTAACCTTAATATGACGTATTTTCTTTGTTTCATATATACTTTACTAATGGATGTCAGTACATAGTAAGTAAACGAATGTATATATATATAAGTGGACCCAACTTCAATATTTATAACGAGCATCCATCTGATAAGTGCAGTGTTCCCTCAGTTTGCTTTATTATAATGCTTACGTATTTAAGCATCTACTGTAATTCTTTTTTAACGAGTATTCATACGAAGCTCACAATGTATTTGCCGGAGAAAGCCCTTAAAGTTAGCAATACTTCGCACACCTCATGTCCAACACAATTGGCCTCCGTCATTCCAGGCGACGTATCATAAAGTCTGTGGCCAGGTCAGTCGCCCTGTGCGGGGCTTTAGCCTGGTCATCTGGTACTTTAATAAGCGCATGAAAACAGATTTTTCTGCGTCAGGTTTAACGGCTTGGAGCCTGTATGTGGATCATGGTGTATTGGACGGTGAGCATAGCGGCAGCTCTTCTATTCGCCGAAACAACTTCCTGGAATCGGTTGACATTTCTACAAAAATTGTTTGGCTTTCATCAGCAAAGGGCACCTAAAACAATTAAGCTATAAATTGGCTTGGTGTGGAGACTGAGGAACCCTAATCTTCAAGTAGAGTCTGATAGGCCCAATCAGAACCCTCGCCAGCAAGGTGAACCCCGCGGTGAGGGGCGAGGGGGAGGAGGTCATCATTCACTGCTATATAAAGTCCTTCATAGTTAGTAGTCAGCACATTGCCAGAAGTAGAGCGTTCTGCTTGTGTATCTGCCTTCTACTTTAATACTTAAAAAGTAAGCTTTCTCATATACGTTAGTTTCCTTCTAAGAGAAATGAGTCAACTGTCGCTAGTGACTGCGGAAGAAGGACCGGTACTAATTCATGGCAGACATACATTGCCATGTAGAATGGTACCTCAGTACCCAATACGATCTGCGCGACAGGTACTCGCGGAGATCAAAGCCAGGATTTTGCATTTGAACAGCCTGGCGCTCCCAGCGTCGGTACCAACAACGGAAAAAGTCGTCTTAGATTCGGACGCAAACAAGGTGTCCATGAGCCCCGATAGCGGATGTCCAGGTTCTGAGAGCGCTCGCACCGAACCAAACGATATACCACAAACAACGAATGTCACATCGGACGGACAAAAGCCCGACATCCAGTCCTGTGGAGCCAACGAAGAGGATAGCGCGGTTAATATGGCCCAAATAGAGGAAGCCGCCGAATCTCTTGGAAGAGCCACGCCAGATGAAGGTGATCTTCTGGCGCCTAAAAGACGTCGCTCAAAGAGGATAAATCTAACAACGGAAGAGGTTGTCGTGGATCTTGAAATCACCAAGGCTGCTGCGAGGTCCAAAAGCGGGTGTCCAGGTTCCCTGAATGTTCGCTCCCAACCGAACGTTATACAACAGGCTGATGACGAACAAATGACCGAAGTCCCGTTCCATGGAGCAAAGGAAGAGGATAGTCCTGTTAACGCCGCCGAGCTAGGGAAAGCTGCTGAATCTCTTGGAAGAGCCACGCCAGATGAAGGTGATCTTCCGGCGTCTAAAAGACGTCGTCGCTCTAAGGCAGTGATTCCGTCGCAACCTCTGCGTCGATCGGCCAGATTAAGGAAAACCTTATAGATGATGGTATAAACACAATGAATACTTGTATGGTATTTAGTTGATGCTATTAATAAATAATTTGGTAGTAACCTTAATATGACGTATTTTCTTTGTTTCATATATACTTTACTAATGGATGTCAGTACATAGTAAGTAAACGAATGTATATATATATAAGTGGACCCAACTTCAATATTTATAACGAGCATCCATCTGATAAGTGCAGTGTTCCCTCAGTTTGCTTTATTATAATGCTTACGTATTTAAGCATCTACTGTAATTCTTTTTTAACGAGTATTCATACGAAGCTCACAATGTATTTGCCGGAGAAAGCCCTTAAAGTTAGCAATACTTCGCACACCTCATGTCCAACACAATTGGCCTCCGTCATTCCAGGCGACGTATCATAAAGTCTGTGGCCAGGTCAGTCGCCCTGTGCGGGGCTTTAGCCTGGTCATCTGGTACTTTAATAAGCGCATGAAAACAGATTTTTCTGCGTCAGGTTTAACGGCTTGGAGCCTGTATGTGGATCATGGTGTATTGGACGGTGAGCATAGCGGCAGCTCTTCTATTCGCCGAAACAACTTCCTGGAATCGGTTGACATTTCTACAAAAATTGTTTGGCTTTCATCAGCAAAGGGCACCTAAAACAATTAAGCTATAAATTGGCTTGGTGTGGAGACTGAGGAACCCTAATCTTCAAGTAGAGTCTGATAGGCCCAATCAGAACCCTCGCCAGCAAGGTGAACCCCGCGGTGAGGGGCGAGGGGGAGGAGGTCATCATTCACTGCTATATAAAGTCCTTCATAGTTAGTAGTCAGCACATTGCCAGAAGTAGAGCGTTCTGCTTGTGTATCTGCCTTCTACTTTAATACTTAAAAAGTAAGCTTTCTCATATACGTTAGTTTCCTTCTAAGAGAAATGAGTCAACTGTCGCTAGTGACTGCGGAAGAAGGACCGGTACTAATTCATGGCAGACATACATTGCCATGTAGAATGGTACCTCAGTACCCAATACGATCTGCGCGACAGGTACTCGCGGAGATCAAAGCCAGGATTTTGCATTTGAACAGCCTGGCGCTCCCAGCGTCGGTACCAACAACGGAAAAAGTCGTCTTAGATTCGGACGCAAACAAGGTGTCCATGAGCCCCGATAGCGGATGTCCAGGTTCTGAGAGCGCTCGCACCGAACCAAACGATATACCACAAACAACGAATGTCACATCGGACGGACAAAAGCCCGACATCCAGTCCTGTGGAGCCAACGAAGAGGATAGCGCGGTTAATATGGCCCAAATAGAGGAAGCCGCCGAATCTCTTGGAAGAGCCACGCCAGATGAAGGTGATCTTCTGGCGCCTAAAAGACGTCGCTCAAAGAGGATAAATCTAACAACGGAAGAGGTTGTCGTGGATCTTGAAATCACCAAGGCTGCTGCGAGGTCCAAAAGCGGGTGTCCAGGTTCCCTGAATGTTCGCTCCCAACCGAACGTTATACAACAGGCTGATGACGAACAAATGACCGAAGTCCCGTTCCATGGAGCAAAGGAAGAGGATAGTCCTGTTAACGCCGCCGAGCTAGGGAAAGCTGCTGAATCTCTTGGAAGAGCCACGCCAGATGAAGGTGATCTTCCGGCGTCTAAAAGACGTCGTCGCTCTAAGGCAGTGATTCCGTCGCAACCTCTGCGTCGATCGGCCAGATTAAGGAAAACCTTATAGATGATGGTATAAACACAATGAATACTTGTATGGTATTTAGTTGATGCTATTAATAAATAATTTGGTAGTAACCTTAATATGACGTATTTTCTTTGTTTCATATATACTTTACTAATGGATGTCAGTACATAGTAAGTAAACGAATGTATATATATATATAAGTGGACCCAACTTCAATATTTATAACGAGCATCCATCTGATAAGTGCAGTGTTCCCTCAGTTTGCTTTATTATAATGCTTACGTATTTAAGCATCTACTGTAATTCTTTTTTAACGAGTATTCATACGAAGCTCACAATGTATTTGCCGGAGAAAGCCCTTAAAGTTAGCAATACTTCGCACACCTCATGTCCAACACAATTGGCCTCCGTCATTCCAGGCGACGTATCATAAAGTCTGTGGCCAGGTCAGTCGCCCTGTGCGGGGCTTTAGCCTGGTCATCTGGTACTTTAATAAGCGCATGAAAACAGATTTTTCTGCGTCAGGTTTAACGGCTTGGAGCCTGTATGTGGATCATGGTGTATTGGACGGTGAGCATAGCGGCAGCTCTTCTATTCGCCGAAACAACTTCCTGGAATCGGTTGACATTTCTACAAAAATTGTTTGGCTTTCATCAGCAAAGGGCACCTAAAACAATTAAGCTATAAATTGGCTTGGTGTGGAGACTGAGGAACCCTAATCTTCAAGTAGAGTCTGATAGGCCCAATCAGAACCCTCGCCAGCAAGGTGAACCCCGCGGTGAGGGGCGAGGGGGAGGAGGTCATCATTCACTGCTATATAAAGTCCTTCATAGTTAGTAGTCAGCACATTGCCAGAAGTAGAGCGTTCTGCTTGTGTATCTGCCTTCTACTTTAATACTTAAAAAGTAAGCTTTCTCATATACGTTAGTTTCCTTCTAAGAGAAATGAGTCAACTGTCGCTAGTGACTGCGGAAGAAGGACCGGTACTAATTCATGGCAGACATACATTGCCATGTAGAATGGTACCTCAGTACCCAATACGATCTGCGCGACAGGTACTCGCGGAGATCAAAGCCAGGATTTTGCATTTGAACAGCCTGGCGCTCCCAGCGTCGGTACCAACAACGGAAAAAGTCGTCTTAGATTCGGACGCAAACAAGGTGTCCATGAGCCCCGATAGCGGATGTCCAGGTTCTGAGAGCGCTCGCACCGAACCAAACGATATACCACAAACAACGAATGTCACATCGGACGGACAAAAGCCCGACATCCAGTCCTGTGGAGCCAACGAAGAGGATAGCGCGGTTAATATGGCCCAAATAGAGGAAGCCGCCGAATCTCTTGGAAGAGCCACGCCAGATGAAGGTGATCTTCTGGCGCCTAAAAGACGTCGCTCAAAGAGGATAAATCTAACAACGGAAGAGGTTGTCGTGGATCTTGAAATCACCAAGGCTGCTGCGAGGTCCAAAAGCGGGTGTCCAGGTTCCCTGAATGTTCGCTCCCAACCGAACGTTATACAACAGGCTGATGACGAACAAATGACCGAAGTCCCGTTCCATGGAGCAAAGGAAGAGGATAGTCCTGTTAACGCCGCCGAGCTAGGGAAAGCTGCTGAATCTCTTGGAAGAGCCACGCCAGATGAAGGTGATCTTCCGGCGTCCTAAAAGACGTCGTCGCTCTAAGGCAGTGATTCCGTCGCAACCTCTGCGTCGATCGGCCAGATTAAGGAAAACCTTATAGATGATGGTATAAACACAATGAATACTTGTATGGTATTTAGTTGATGCTATTAATAAATAATTTGGTAGTAACCTTAATATGACGTATTTTCTTTGTTTCATATATACTTTACTAATGGATGTCAGTACATAGTAAGTAAACGAATGTATATATATATAAGTGGACCCAACTTCAATATTTATAACGAGCATCCATCTGATAAGTGCAGTGTTCCCTCAGTTTGCTTTATTATAATGCTTACGTATTTAAGCATCTACTGTAATTCTTTTTTAACGAGTATTCATACGAAGCTCACAATGTATTTGCCGGAGAAAGCCCTTAAAGTTAGCAATACTTCGCACACCTCATGTCCAACACAATTGGCCTCCGTCATTCCAGGCGACGTATCATAAAGTCTGTGGCCAGGTCAGTCGCCCTGTGCGGGGCTTTAGCCTGGTCATCTGGTACTTTAATAAGCGCATGAAAACAGATTTTTCTGCGTCAGGTTTAACGGCTTGGAGCCTGTATGTGGATCATGGTGTATTGGACGGTGAGCATAGCGGCAGCTCTTCTATTCGCCGAAACAACTTCCTGGAATCGGTTGACATTTCTACAAAAATTGTTTGGCTTTCATCAGCAAAGGGCACCTAAAACAATTAAGCTATAAATTGGCTTGGTGTGGAGACTGAGGAACCCTAATCTTCAAGTAGAGTCTGATAGGCCCAATCAGAACCCTCGCCAGCAAGGTGAACCCCGCGGTGAGGGGCGAGGGGGAGGAGGTCATCATTCACTGCTATATAAAGTCCTTCATAGTTAGTAGTCAGCACATTGCCAGAAGTAGAGCGTTCTGCTTGTGTATCTGCCTTCTACTTTAATACTTAAAAAGTAAGCTTTCTCATATACGTTAGTTTCCTTCTAAGAGAAATGAGTCAACTGTCGCTAGTGACTGCGGAAGAAGGACCGGTACTAATTCATGGCAGACATACATTGCCATGTAGAATGGTACCTCAGTACCCAATACGATCTGCGCGACAGGTACTCGCGGAGATCAAAGCCAGGATTTTGCATTTGAACAGCCTGGCGCTCCCAGCGTCGGTACCAACAACGGAAAAAGTCGTCTTAGATTCGGACGCAAACAAGGTGTCCATGAGCCCCGATAGCGGATGTCCAGGTTCTGAGAGCGCTCGCACCGAACCAAACGATATACCACAAACAACGAATGTCACATCGGACGGACAAAAGCCCGACATCCAGTCCTGTGGAGCCAACGAAGAGGATAGCGCGGTTAATATGGCCCAAATAGAGGAAGCCGCCGAATCTCTTGGAAGAGCCACGCCAGATGAAGGTGATCTTCTGGCGCCTAAAAGACGTCGCTCAAAGAGGATAAATCTAACAACGGAAGAGGTTGTCGTGGATCTTGAAATCACCAAGGCTGCTGCGAGGTCCAAAAGCGGGTGTCCAGGTTCCCTGAATGTTCGCTCCCAACCGAACGTTATACAACAGGCTGATGACGAACAAATGACCGAAGTCCCGTTCCATGGAGCAAAGGAAGAGGATAGTCCTGTTAACGCCGCCGAGCTAGGGAAAGCTGCTGAATCTCTTGGAAGAGCCACGCCAGATGAAGGTGATCTTCCGGCGTCCTAAAAGACGTCGTCGCTCTAAGGCAGTGATTCCGTCGCAACCTCTGCGTCGATCGGCCAGATTAAGGAAAACCTTATAGATGATGGTATAAACACAATGAATACTTGTATGGTATTTAGTTGATGCTATTAATAAATAATTTGGTAGTAACCTTAATATGACGTATTTTCTTTGTTTCATATATACTTTACTAATGGATGTCAGTACATAGTAAGTAAACGAATGTATATATATATAAGTGGACCCAACTTCAATATTTATAACGAGCATCCATCTGATAAGTGCAGTGTTCCCTCAGTTTGCTTTATTATAATGCTTACGTATTTAAGCATCTACTGTAATTCTTTTTTAACGAGTATTCATACGAAGCTCACAATGTATTTGCCGGAGAAAGCCCTTAAAGTTAGCAATACTTCGCACACCTCATGTCCAACACAATTGGCCTCCGTCATTCCAGGCGACGTATCATAAAGTCTGTGGCCAGGTCAGTCGCCCTGTGCGGGGCTTTAGCCTGGTCATCTGGTACTTTAATAAGCGCATGAAAACAGATTTTTCTGCGTCAGGTTTAACGGCTTGGAGCCTGTATGTGGATCATGGTGTATTGGACGGTGAGCATAGCGGCAGCTCTTCTATTCGCCGAAACAACTTCCTGGAATCGGTTGACATTTCTACAAAAATTGTTTGGCTTTCATCAGCAAAGGGCACCTAAAACAATTAAGCTATAAATTGGCTTGGTGTGGAGACTGAGGAACCCTAATCTTCAAGTAGAGTCTGATAGGCCCAATCAGAACCCTCGCCAGCAAGGTGAACCCCGCGGTGAGGGGCGAGGGGGAGGAGGTCATCATTCACTGCTATATAAAGTCCTTCATAGTTAGTAGTCAGCACATTGCCAGAAGTAGAGCGTTCTGCTTGTGTATCTGCCTTCTACTTTAATACTTAAAAAGTAAGCTTTCTCATATACGTTAGTTTCCTTCTAAGAGAAATGAGTCAACTGTCGCTAGTGACTGCGGAAGAAGGACCGGTACTAATTCATGGCAGACATACATTGCCATGTAGAATGGTACCTCAGTACCCAATACGATCTGCGCGACAGGTACTCGCGGAGATCAAAGCCAGGATTTTGCATTTGAACAGCCTGGCGCTCCCAGCGTCGGTACCAACAACGGAAAAAGTCGTCTTAGATTCGGACGCAAACAAGGTGTCCATGAGCCCCGATAGCGGATGTCCAGGTTCTGAGAGCGCTCGCACCGAACCAAACGATATACCACAAACAACGAATGTCACATCGGACGGACAAAAGCCCGACATCCAGTCCTGTGGAGCCAACGAAGAGGATAGCGCGGTTAATATGGCCCAAATAGAGGAAGCCGCCGAATCTCTTGGAAGAGCCACGCCAGATGAAGGTGATCTTCTGGCGCCTAAAAGACGTCGCTCAAAGAGGATAAATCTAACAACGGAAGAGGTTGTCGTGGATCTTGAAATCACCAAGGCTGCTGCGAGGTCCAAAAGCGGGTGTCCAGGTTCCCTGAATGTTCGCTCCCAACCGAACGTTATACAACAGGCTGATGACGAACAAATGACCGAAGTCCCGTTCCATGGAGCAAAGGAAGAGGATAGTCCTGTTAACGCCGCCGAGCTAGGGAAAGCTGCTGAATCTCTTGGAAGAGCCACGCCAGATGAAGGTGATCTTCCGGCGTCTAAAAGACGTCGTCGCTCTAAGGCAGTGATTCCGTCGCAACCTCTGCGTCGATCGGCCAGATTAAGGAAAACCTTATAGATGATGGTATAAACACAATGAATACTTGTATGGTATTTAGTTGATGCTATTAATAAATAATTTGGTAGTAACCTTAATATGACGTATTTTCTTTGTTTCATATATACTTTACTAATGGATGTCAGTACATAGTAAGTAAACGAATGTATATATATATAAGTGGACCCAACTTCAATATTTATAACGAGCATCCATCTGATAAGTGCAGTGTTCCCTCAGTTTGCTTTATTATAATGCTTACGTATTTAAGCATCTACTGTAATTCTTTTTTAACGAGTATTCATACGAAGCTCACAATGTATTTGCCGGAGAAAGCCCTTAAAGTTAGCAATACTTCGCACACCTCATGTCCAACACAATTGGCCTCCGTCATTCCAGGCGACGTATCATAAAGTCTGTGGCCAGGTCAGTCGCCCTGTGCGGGGCTTTAGCCTGGTCATCTGGTACTTTAATAAGCGCATGAAAACAGATTTTTCTGCGTCAGGTTTAACGGCTTGGAGCCTGTATGTGGATCATGGTGTATTGGACGGTGAGCATAGCGGCAGCTCTTCTATTCGCCGAAACAACTTCCTGGAATCGGTTGACATTTCTACAAAAATTGTTTGGCTTTCATCAGCAAAGGGCACCTAAAACAATTAAGCTATAAATTGGCTTGGTGTGGAGACTGAGGAACCCTAATCTTCAAGTAGAGTCTGATAGGCCCAATCAGAACCCTCGCCAGCAAGGTGAACCCCGCGGTGAGGGGCGAGGGGGAGGAGGTCATCATTCACTGCTATATAAAGTCCTTCATAGTTAGTAGTCAGCACATTGCCAGAAGTAGAGCGTTCTGCTTGTGTATCTGCCTTCTACTTTAATACTTAAAAAGTAAGCTTTCTCATATACGTTAGTTTCCTTCTAAGAGAAATGAGTCAACTGTCGCTAGTGACTGCGGAAGAAGGACCGGTACTAATTCATGGCAGACATACATTGCCATGTAGAATGGTACCTCAGTACCCAATACGATCTGCGCGACAGGTACTCGCGGAGATCAAAGCCAGGATTTTGCATTTGAACAGCCTGGCGCTCCCAGCGTCGGTACCAACAACGGAAAAAGTCGTCTTAGATTCGGACGCAAACAAGGTGTCCATGAGCCCCGATAGCGGATGTCCAGGTTCTGAGAGCGCTCGCACCGAACCAAACGATATACCACAAACAACGAATGTCACATCGGACGGACAAAAGCCCGACATCCAGTCCTGTGGAGCCAACGAAGAGGATAGCGCGGTTAATATGGCCCAAATAGAGGAAGCCGCCGAATCTCTTGGAAGAGCCACGCCAGATGAAGGTGATCTTCTGGCGCCTAAAAGACGTCGCTCAAAGAGGATAAATCTAACAACGGAAGAGGTTGTCGTGGATCTTGAAATCACCAAGGCTGCTGCGAGGTCCAAAAGCGGGTGTCCAGGTTCCCTGAATGTTCGCTCCCAACCGAACGTTATACAACAGGCTGATGACGAACAAATGACCGAAGTCCCGTTCCATGGAGCAAAGGAAGAGGATAGTCCTGTTAACGCCGCCGAGCTAGGGAAAGCTGCTGAATCTCTTGGAAGAGCCACGCCAGATGAAGGTGATCTTCCGGCGTCCTAAAAGACGTCGTCGCTCTAAGGCAGTGATTCCGTCGCAACCTCTGCGTCGATCGGCCAGATTAAGGAAAACCTTATAGATGATGGTATAAACACAATGAATACTTGTATGGTATTTAGTTGATGCTATTAATAAATAATTTGGTAGTAACCTTAATATGACGTATTTTCTTTGTTTCATATATACTTTACTAATGGATGTCAGTACATAGTAAGTAAACGAATGTATATATATATAAGTGGACCCAACTTCAATATTTATAACGAGCATCCATCTGATAAGTGCAGTGTTCCCTCAGTTTGCTTTATTATAATGCTTACGTATTTAAGCATCTACTGTAATTCTTTTTTAACGAGTATTCATACGAAGCTCACAATGTATTTGCCGGAGAAAGCCCTTAAAGTTAGCAATACTTCGCACACCTCATGTCCAACACAATTGGCCTCCGTCATTCCAGGCGACGTATCATAAAGTCTGTGGCCAGGTCAGTCGCCCTGTGCGGGGCTTTAGCCTGGTCATCTGGTACTTTAATAAGCGCATGAAAACAGATTTTTCTGCGTCAGGTTTAACGGCTTGGAGCCTGTATGTGGATCATGGTGTATTGGACGGTGAGCATAGCGGCAGCTCTTCTATTCGCCGAAACAACTTCCTGGAATCGGTTGACATTTCTACAAAAATTGTTTGGCTTTCATCAGCAAAGGGCACCTAAAACAATTAAGCTATAAATTGGCTTGGTGTGGAGACTGAGGAACCCTAATCTTCAAGTAGAGTCTGATAGGCCCAATCAGAACCCTCGCCAGCAAGGTGAACCCCGCGGTGAGGGGCGAGGGGGAGGAGGTCATCATTCACTGCTATATAAAGTCCTTCATAGTAGTAGTCAGCACATTGCCAGAAGTAGAGCGTTCTGCTTGTGTATCTGCCTTCTACTTTAATACTTAAAAAGTAAGCTTTCTCATATACGTTAGTTTCCTTCTAAGAGAAATGAGTCAACTGTCGCTAGTGACTGCGGAAGAAGGACCGGTACTAATTCATGGCAGACATACATTGCCATGTAGAATGGTACCTCAGTACCCAATACGATCTGCGCGACAGGTACTCGCGGAGATCAAAGCCAGGATTTTGCATTTGAACAGCCTGGCGCTCCCAGCGTCGGTACCAACAACGGAAAAAGTCGTCTTAGATTCGGACGCAAACAAGGTGTCCATGAGCCCCGATAGCGGATGTCCAGGTTCTGAGAGCGCTCGCACCGAACCAAACGATATACCACAAACAACGAATGTCACATCGGACGGACAAAAGCCCGACATCCGTCCTGTGGAGCCAACGAAGAGGATAGCGCGGTTAATATGGCCCAAATAGAGGAAGCCGCCGAATCTCTTAG
>QVRM01005533.1:0-453577 GCA_003439945.1 Dermanyssus gallinae | reverse complement strand
TAATCCCACCATATTTTATAAAAATGTAGCGTCTGCGATAACTGAACCCCTTTTCTTGATATTCAGTAGGTCTTATGAGGATGGCATTGTGCCAAAACATTTTCGGCAATCAGTCGTAACCCCTGTGCATAAGAAGGGTCTAAGGTCAAATGTAGATAATTACAGACCTGTAGCTCAATCATCTATCGCATGTATCATCTTTGAAAAACTGCTAGTGGACCACATTTTTAATTTTTTTCAATCTAAATGCTTGCTGGATGAGAATCAACATGGTTTTACTAAAGGCAAATCCACGGCAACTCAACTCGTCGAAATGACTCAAGATTGGGCTGTTATGATAAACAATAGGCTGGCCTTTGATTGTATATATTTTGATTTCTCGAAGGCATTTGATAGAGTAAACCATGTAAAACTTGTACAAAAGCTTAGGTACTTGGATGTAGATACTCGCTCTATATCATGGATTGCTAGTTATCTTACCCGTAGAGAGTTCTGCGTTCGCGTAAACAATAGCTTTAGTGAGTCGGGCACGTGCCCCTCAGGTGTTCCTCAGGGATCAAGCCTCGGGCCACTTTTATTTTGCACATTGTTTTAGATCTTAGAAACGTTATTCCTGAGTCGATAACTTATAAGCTTTATGCTGATGATTTGAAACTATACGGACCTTCCAACACCGCTAGCGAAAGGCAAGTACTACAGAGTACGATTGAAGCGGTTTCTAAGTGGTGTGTGGATAATGAAATGCTTATATCAGTGCCAAAATGTGCTGTATTGTGTTAAAAGAAGCCCATAACTACACGCTACATGGGGAGGCTATCCCTATTTTAAATTGTATTAGGGACCTAGGGGTTGCGGTGACACCGCAACTGGATTTTAGCACCCATATTACACAAGTCATCCGATCAGCTAATCTTATATCTAATACCATATTTCGTTGTTTCATAATTAATGATTACAATTTTTACATGAGGCTTTATAATAGTTTGGTTGTACCTAAGTTTCTCTATTGCTGTGAGGTTTGGCGGCCTTACTTAGATAAACACATTGAAGCAATGGAAAGTGTACAGAGGAGATTCCTTCGTCGTGTCTCGTTAAGGTGTAACGTTGCCCGAAATTCTATTGTGATAAGCCCTATTCGGGAACTTCAGTCCAGAGCGGATTATCGCATGTTCAATCGTATTATAAACTCATCAAATAAGTCAAATTATTTTAGCATTCGGTTGAACAATCTTAGAAGCGGTAACACCATCTCGTCGAAACAAATTGCCAAGACAGATCGTGTAAATAACATGTTTTCGTGGCGGATGGCGAGGGCAATGAGAACTTACAGCACTAACAGTGCAAATGTCGCCACACAAGTAAACTGACTATTGTATGTATCTAGGTAACGGTTTCTAAAATGTAAATATTGTCCCCCCTTTGACTAAATAAGGTGCATTTGATTTGATTTGATTTGATTTGAAAGGACGACGTTACGCTACGCTTGATGAGATAAAGACGGCATCGAAGGAGGAGCTGAACAAGATAAAAAAATGGTTTTTTGAAGTGCTTCGAAGATTGGAAAAACCGTTGGCACAAGTGTATAATATCTCATGGGGATTACTTTGAAGGGGACAAAATAGATATTAATGAATAAATGAATAATTTTTGAAAAAACACAAAAGTCACGATACTTTTTGAACACACCTCGTTCGTAGCCTATGACGAGATGCTCGAGATCCGAGGTCACCCGTATGGTGTAAAAACGTTGACGTATGCCGACGACCTTGCACTCATTGTTACGGCCAGGAACGAGAGAGCATTGGAGAGCGCTGCCGATGAGGCCCTTTAGTGGTGGCTGAGTACCGGATCTCAGTTTGTGGTACGACCGCCGACACGGGAAACTCTCCTACTGGTCGACTCAGGTTTTGACCGAGCATGGTGTCTCGTTATTATTTAAACGTTCGACCTTGACGAAGGCTATATGCACATATAGCCATATAAACATAGCACAATATTTTAATGTAAATCCCTAGGACTTGCCACTCAGGCATGCATTATTGAAAACCTATCAGTTCTTGATCTTAAAATTTTTATTTGAATTGCACTCACGAGAACTTACGGTGAACCCATTTGGTCACCTCATCTCAAACGACTCAGATATTGCCAAAAAAATGTAGTGAAGCCGTACGTAAATTTACCCGAAACTAGACGCTTTAATTGCCAATAAAACGGATGCCGCGCTAGCGCTGAAAGTCTAAGCAAACTACGAAATTTGTCATCGATATTAGTGGAACAGTTGAACCAAGTCTATCCTTATTTGCGAAGCCAAAACAAGAACACACCGTCAATGCGACTCATCCTATTGGCGAATACGGCGAACCTATGAAGGGTGGCCGGATAGTATAGCTTTGGAAGCGTTAAACCGTATGGAGCAAGACCACTGGATTCAGAAGCGTCTGACAATCAGTTGTATAGCGGGACAACAACAACAACAGAAGAGACACTATGAGAGACAAAGAAAAGCGCTCCATCCCAGCGTATTTAAAATACAGGGAGAATAGTATCTCAAGCAAAAGCGAAATTCTAGGGATTAGAGGCCTAAACTTTAGACAAATGAGCAAGTTAAATCTTAAACCAAACAAACACCAATCTGAGCGAGTGGCGTAACCGAACGAAAATAAAGTGGGGATAAAGGAGCTACATTATCTGGCGTAGTCAGGCCACCTCGCTAACGTTAATAGTGAGTTACGCCAGGCGTAGATGAATTGAGCACAATCGCGCTAAGCGCGCTTAGAAACCGCATTGGCAGTGCCATCCCTGCACTGGGAGCCTATTTCTCTTTGGCATGCCGGGCGAGTGTTGGTCGAACCTCGGCACGGTGCAGCTACTAAGCATTGCTGTAGGATTGTCTACCTGATTGCAGGTGCAACTCTAGCAAAGGGTCCATTCATTGTGATCGCGACTAACAAACGCGAACAACAATGGACATGCGCGGCGAGAGGATCGGATCCTCTGGAAACCTCTGAACAGGAAATTCGGTTGCATTTCTAGCCTGGAACAGGTTCATAAATTAGGATAGATATTTAAAGACAGCACTGCACAGCCAGGATAGTACAACAAATCTGGTACAAAGCTGAGCCTAGAATTAAACACATTTCATAAGGAAGTGATTTTTCATTCTAGACCATCCTTTGTCCCCTACGGGCTTGGGACTCATTGCGAGGCATATCATCAATGCACCGAGACGGCCGAACGGTATTGCAAATCGATATAGGTTGACGGGCGATGATTCATTCGCAACAAGCTGACGACGACAACCTCACTGCATAAGTAGGCTTGCAAAAATACCAAAATAGAAAATACAGAATACGAAATATAATACACCTAGACCAAGAGCGTCTTGA
Organism: Dermanyssus gallinae; assembly: GCA_003439945.1. Lineage (NCBI taxonomy): Eukaryota > Metazoa > Arthropoda > Arachnida > Mesostigmata > Dermanyssidae > Dermanyssus > Dermanyssus gallinae. The sequence goes on along the minus strand of QVRM01005533.1, from coordinate 450,191 downwards.
TGCATATCGTTGTGTATTGTTGCACTCTAGAAACTTCCAAATTAACACACCACATGTGCAATTTAGTCACGCTAGCTTTCAATAAAAAAAAAACAAGATTTGCTTGACTCTCGCTTAATCACGCCTAATATATAATAATCCAACGGATTCAAATCTAGGCTGCTTGGCAAGAAGAACAGAAACAGCTTACTGTTTCGTGCCTAAACGAAGGAGGAGCAAATGACGTCGAAAAAAATCTATTAACTTTTTCGCCTCAGAAAGTATCTATCCTAAAGGAAATTTGCAATCTGGGCACGAGTCCGTAAGGGGGGATATATATATATATATACAGGTAGCTCAATAAGTTCTTAGAATGAGCTTTTTAGAATTCGAATTTTGGCACGCTTTCACCGCTAATAGGAACTGCAACTTTTCGACTGCTAGCACTCAATATATTATGGTGATTGGCCGTTGCGATTTCGTTTGATAGCTTTTCCCGTGCAACGTATCGGCGTGATTTTTAAAAATGGAGAAAAAAGAGTTTCGAGTGGTTATCAAGCATTTTTATTTCAAAGGTTGGAATGCGACCCAAGTAAAAATTGAGTTAGACGAGACGTACAGTGACTCTGCGCCATGTTTGCCACTGTTTCCAACTGGATTAATGTGTCAAAAAGAAGTCGCAGGAGCACCGAGGATGAACTACGTCCAGGAGGCCAAAAAACGGCAACTGATGAGGAAAACGTAGAGAAAGTGCGAAAAATGCTTGGCACAGATAAGCGAATGAACATTAAGGAAATAGCGGAGGCATTAGGGATTAGTTTAGGCAGTATGCATTTTATCCTACACGAAAACTTGAAGATGAAAGAGCTTAGAGCAAAATGGCTGCCGCATTTGCTCAACCAAGGCCAAAAAGACGCGTCTGTTTTGGCTTTACAGCGAAATTTGGCCAAGATGTCGAACAATCTGTCGGATTTTTGGTGCAGATTCATGACCGTCGATGAAAGCCGGGTTCATCACTACACTCCCGAGACCCAAGAAGCATCTTGCCAATGGTGTGCACCTGATGAAGGACCTCCGAAGAGGGTGCGGACAACGGCATTGACCGGAAAGATGATGGCTACAGTTTTTTAAGACCAACGTAGAGTAATGCTGGTCGACTACCTTGAGAGCTGTAAAACGATCACAGGAGAATATTATGCAAGACTGTTGGACTGCCGTTAGCAAGAACTCATCGTGAAACGGCCCGCTTTGCAGAAGAAGGTTGTCCCATTTCACCAGGGCAATGCTCCTGCACACAAGTCCCGGCAAGCATCGGCAAAAACTGGCCCAACTGAGGTTCGAACTTATTGAACAACCCTCCTATTCTCCAGACCTGGCCCCCTCTGATTATTTCCTCTTCGGACATTTGAAGAATAGTCTCGGTGGAAAGCGTTTTTCCAGCAATGAAGAGGTTAAGGCTGCTGTCAATGCCTATTTTCAGTCTAACGACGCGGAATTCTACTCAAGAGGTATGAAAGCTCTGAAATCTCGGTGGGAAAAGTGTATTAAGCTTCTCGGGGAGTATATCGAAAAAGAAAAATTTAAAAACATGATTTGGAAAATTCTCGGTTTTCATTCTAAGAACTTATGAATGGCAAATATCCCTGCATAGTAAAATTAGTGCAATTAGCTGTTATGTTGTTAACAACCAGTATAACCAGCCGAAGGAAGGTCAGGAAAATATTTCTAGCGGAGTAGCGCAGCAATAAGAAAAGCGCTGAGGTTCCCCTTTCATAGACGAGGCTGCAGGAAAACGACACCCACAATTTTTCTGTGGTATTCCCTATGGCATTTCCAAATAGGTGTTTTTTTGCTAGATTTCTATGATATCTATAAATTAAACGTCCGATAACAATAAAAATGTGCTTTCCTCTGAATTGTACTTTTAAAGAAACAAACATTAAGCAGATAACGAGGTAGGAAAATTAGGAATGGTGAAACAAAAAGTCCCCCTTATTTAATATTAAAAAGTCTTACTGTCGGTTCTGCCGGGGGACCTACATGAGCATATATTGAAACTGGTCGAGACGATGAGCAAGAGCTTTATTGTACGCAGATAACTTTTTGTGGAAAGCCTAAACAGGTTTACACAAGCAATAAGGAATGTGTGTAGCCGTAGAATGAACTGAGGTTAATTATTAGCTGGGAGAAAAAAATAGGGTTGCATTTATAAACAAGTCACCCTTATTATGATGAGGGTTCGTTCTCAAGCTCATGCGCAGAAATAATAAAGAGTGAAAAACGATGGGAGCAGCTGTGGCGATAAGGACCCACACATCTTATACTAGGAATGCTGCAGTGGCATTGTTTTGACTTAAAGTGGAACCAATCGCACCTTGCAGTGTAGAACTCATACGAACATAACTGGCGGTTAACTATATAAAGTCAGGCCCTTCTTTTTCGAAACGGCGCTGGGACAAGCAAATTTTTGCAGGAATGGTTAATTTATTAAAGAGATATCTTCTGTCGATGGGAAAAACTTCAGGAGCGATTTGAGCAGAAGGCTTTTTAAACACGTATAAGGCACAATGAGATAAAACTAGACGGGATAAATCCAAGTATCAGTCATGGCGCATAGCATGCAGCTTGAGTAACTGAAATAGTTGTGGAATTGAATCATCATTGTAAGATATTGTTAACTTCAACCAAACGTTATGGCATGTAAATGGTGCTAAACGTGTATTGTTCACTCTTTGACTCAATAAAAAAGAGTTTGAATTGAATTGAAAAAGTGTTATCAAGCTGTAGGATGAGAGGTGATACATAGCGAGGAGCAGTGGCAAAGGGCAAGCATTTAGCAACGGCGTTTGCGGCGCATGGCTTTCATCACGCTCTGTACCAGATTAAGGGTTTTCACAAGCCCCACTGTATATGTATGAGAATTCAGGCGAAGTGCGATAGATCCTATGCTGCGGTTGCTCAAAAACGACAAACCCATGAAGAACGTCCTGAAACAGCATCGGAAGACGAAACTATGGCTCGCGTAAAGACTGCGGTTAATGGAAACAGGAAACATGGCATATGCACCGCTAGCAGAGACTTTAGGTTTGATTGCCGGGCTCTACATAGGATCCTGTACGATCACCCGGACCACCACAGCATCTGTCTGGTGGGTATCTCGTGGTTTGTCACTGCGCGAAAAGAGACGCACGTAGTTCTAGCGCGGGAGATAAAATTCGCCTTAGTTACATGTTTATGTCATATGACTTAAATCCCAGTGTTTGCAGTGGACAGGCGCTAGTACGCCTCCACCCACAAAAGTGAGTAGCAGCAACGATATTAGCAAGATGATGGTTGCCATCTTTGTCTCCAGAGGTGGAGTCGTGGCGATAGTAGAATCGGGGAAGGATGGTACAGCGTCGAGCGATTGATAGCGACCGCAGAACGCCTACGCCAAAAGTGATGATTGCGCTTCTCAGGAAGAGGTCTAAAGCGTCTTTTGGACGACGCTTTCGCTACTACGACAACGCCCCGGGCAATCGGTCGGAAACACTGAGGCTTTTCTCGCCACATCTGGAGTCACACTGGTGAAGGACGCTGCCTATTTACCTGACATGGCATGGTGCAATTTCTCCCTCTTTCCCAAAAATAAACAAATATAAAGGAAAATTTTCGAGCGACGCGAATCGCTGCATGAAGTCATCGAGGTAGAGCTAGAAAGGTCCGCTTGGAGGTGCGCTTCAAAAGCTAAATACAAGTCATGTTTGTAGAAAAAAAACACAAACGACATTATATTTGTACTCTATTACATACAGTTTAAAACTTTGACAGGTTTCTACGTGTATACATATATATATATATATATATATATAGGGCAATTCATAACAATATGTACTTATTTTAAGGTTTAATAGAACCCGGCAAACATTTTTTCTAATGGAAAGAGGGGGCGAAAACGTCTTGTTTGGGAGAGAGAAGAACATTTATAAGAGCAGTTATTCTGCCTTTTTTCTCCTACATAGTTGTGCAAAATCTTCATTTGCGGGAGAACCAGTCAACGCATGAAGGAACCGGTCATACTGGCGTGTTCGGCAATGGAAGACACTCCGCTAACTTGCATAGCGAAACGCAAATAGCCAGATGAAGCAACGTCATAAAAAGTCGATATGTCAGTATGTGTTACGTTAACGCTTTTACGTGCAAAAACGGCATTTTTTTTATTACGACCAACAATGTACGTTCAAAAGACTACTGTGAGACAATAGAAAATTCAATGCCCACCATTTTCGTACCAAAGTGATGGTGCTGCGTTAAGTACTTGCCAACTAACTAAGTTTTTTAGGACAGTCATATTGAAAGCGAAGGCATGCATACTTGCATAGGGTATATGAGAAAGTAGGTACCTATTTTGAGGTTTCGTAGAACTCGGCAAGAGGATAATTAAATTTGCTATTGCCTAAAGGTAGTCTTTTGAACGTACATTTTGAGTCGTAATGGAACAATTTTACGATTTTGTACGCAAAAGCGTTAACATAACATATCAACCTTTTATGACTTTCCTTAATCTCGCTATTCGCTTCGCAAGCTAGCGAAGTGTCTTCAATTGTGTAAATTTTCCGCCAAACGCGCCAGTATCATCGGTTCCTTCATGCGTTGACTGGTTTTCCCGCAAACGTAGATTTTGCATAACTATGTAGGAGAGATGGCAGAATAACTGCTTTTATAAATTGCATTCTCTCTCCTAAACAAGACGTTTCCGTTCCCTCCTTCTATTGGGAATTTTTTTTTTGCCGAGTTCTATTAAACCTTAAAGTAAGTACATATTGTTGTGAATCACTATGTGTATATATATATATATATATATATATATACCGCCCGGCCTAATTTAGACTACAGGTTTATGCGGCTAACATATAGAGTACTAAAGCCTTTTCCTTACAGTTATCTTTACACAACTGTATTATCACCGCAGCAGCATCAACTATAGCTATAATAGTAAACTTTGACGGCGTTACGTTTCGTAGGTTCGCGGTTTATTCAGTCGCAGCTGTTTCGTTATAGGGAGGGTGCTGTTTTTCGTTTGCTTAGTGCTGCTCCATTACGAAAAGTCTTATCGGCGGCGGCAGACGCCAGCAGACGCCGTCGGAGACGAGCTTTTGATGTTGGCTGGTTAGTTGGTGGTAGGCAGACAAGCAGGCTGTCGCCGCGATGACCTTGTTCCACTAATACCACTACGATGGACAACTGTGGCAGCAGCAGCAACAACAACAACAGCTGCAGAAGCAACAACAGCCGCAGAAGCAACAACAACAAGAACAACAGCGGTAGCAGCAGCAGCAACAACAAGAATACTATCATTCTCGCTAAGTTTCCCTCCGATCCCTCGAATCCCATCGGCGACTCGGCGGCCTCGGATCCGGCTTGCGGGGCCTGGCGGGCCGGGAATCGAGTTTGTTCGCTTAAAACACATACATATGGGCAGTGGTAGTACTCACTCGTTTGTTCGAGACAGGCAGCGGCAGAAGCAGCTCATCGTAGAAAAGCCAAACCGACCTCATAGACGGACGGACGGACACTCCGCGGAGAGGATTTAGTCGACACCTCCTTTGCTAAAAACCACGACTAGCCAGTGGTAAGAGCAGCAGCGGAAGCACAACCTCGTCATTGTTGTTGTTGTGGCTGATTTTGTTGTTGTTGTTGTAGCTGTTGTTGTTGTTGTTGCTGCTATTGCTGTTGTTGTTGTTGTTGTTGCTGCTGCTGCTACCGCTGTTGTTGTTGGTGTTGTTGTTGTTGCTATAGCTGTTATTGTTGGCGTTGCTGTTATCATGATGGTGTTCATGATGATTGCCATTGCCGTCGCTTTCCCGCAACTCATGTAGCTATAAAAAAGGACGCCATCGGATACAATCGGAGATCCCAAGAGCATATTGGACTCGGCGTACAGACGCACTCTCGACTCACTCCGACATGCTGGTGGATGCTCAGCCTATATCACTGCGACAGACAGATATGCGTAGAAGATTATATTTGGAAAAGTATATATATATATATATAGGCCGCGTACATTTTTATAGCTTAAGTAAGAGGCTATCTTGTTATACATTTCCTGTTTCCAAAAATAATCTATACACATACGTTTTACCTAAAGAATAAGATCCAACCACACTAGCAGCAATGTCGGCAATAGTTAAGCCTACGCATTAGTCGCTGAAATTCAAGCCACTGTACACGTTTTTGTCTCCAGATCGGGACACGTCTTCGTATTTCGCGTAGCAATGCTTTTGGCATAAGCGGCTTAACAGAAACGAACAGAAATAGAACTGGATTATATCATTTTTTTCCCGCGTAGAGATGAGCGACTCTTTCTTCTATAGCCGAGCTATCTACTTAAGAAGTACTTGCAAAATGTCGTCCATTGCGTACAAAATGTTATCGTAGAGACAGACAAAGATAGCTTCAAGGTGACCGGTGTTTATCGTTGAACTATCGTCGTTGGCTGCCTTCCAGTGCGTAGCTAATAGCTGCCACTACATCGCGCGGAAACATCCAGATGCACGATACGTCTCGGCGTCGACAATACGGCCCGGTGAGCGACCTCACTCCTTAGAGTCAGGGCAACGCCTTGACTCTAGCGAGGTTTTGTTGTTGTTGCTGCTGCCGCTGTCGCAGTTGTTACAACGACTGTATAAAACTGTTCGCTGCTGATTATTCCGAACCTGTGCGTACGCTTATTGGCATTGTCTGTTTGTCGTTGCCGTCACTGTGATGTTAGCGACAGACCTTCCAACTGCGTCCTCGTTAGCAAACAACAACAATAACAACAACAACAACACGAACAATAACAACAACAACAACACTAATGAGACGACGGTGCCAACGAAGCAGGAACAGTTGTCTCCAACGATTGCGAGGGCAGCCGCAGCAATGCTAGCAGGGGACGCGAGCCCGACCGTTGTCGGCGTTGGGGTAAGCTCCACTGCCCGCTCGGGTGGCGGTGATTGGTGGACATTACCTGCTACGGTAACTGGCGCGTTTGTACGCCGAGCCGACTACATACTACCGCGACACTACCCATGTTGGGCGGCCACACACCCGATCGACAAAACACAGTACGGGAGGCAAGCAAAACGCCTATAGAGAAGAGAGACTATTAAACCCGCGCTCCCGGGCACCTACTGCCGCCAATGCACAAATACGCCAGCCGCCCACATAGGGCGGACAGAAAGGGGTGAAAATCAACACCACAACAACAACAACAACAACAACAACAACAACAAAAGTAGCCAACGAATACTACGCGACGTAACGGCGGGGGGGGGGGGGGTGAGCGGCGACGATGAAGGTCGAACATACAAACAGGTGGGACCGCAGCCGAACGCCAATACGTCTTCATCGATGCCAATCAACGGCAAACAGACTTTACTTCTTTCCCTCCGCACCGTCGTTGTAGTCCTCAGCGTAACGATGATGACAACAATGTCGCCGTCTTCGCGTTGCGGTCGCTCTCGCTGAGGTAGGTGTGTGTATTGGTCATCGGGACAGGCACAGCGGCAAGGTGAAGGCAATTTACGGCAACGAAGACGACAGCAACAGCATCAACAACAACAACAACAATAAAATCGGCAGCAGCAACACCAACAACAATATCAACAACAACAAGGACAGCAATAACGACGGCGGCGGCGGCGACGACGACGACGAGACACAATCTTCTCGGCGCCTAGAAGCAGGCGTCCTAAAAGGAGAGCAGCTTTTGCATTTGCTGGACGAGCTGTGGACGTCGGCTAAGGTCGTCCACGGCTGCAAGATTTGTGTGCGCGAAATCACAATGTGCGTTGCAATGCTTGCCACCAGTCCAGTCGCCGGCGATCGTCTGTGGTCTCTTCTGCCTGTCACCTGGCTAGCTTTTTTGTTGACAGGCTAAATGAAACAAGACGGCAACGGATACAACGAAGTCGGTGATGACGATGACTTGAGTAGAGAATGATACTATGAAAGAAACTAGTAGCAGTAGGTTTGTTATTGCTTTTTGGACGTACGGACATGTCTATCTGAACAAACATACGTGTGTATATATTATATATAGACACGTATAATATGTTTGTCGAATATATATAATGGTTAGTACGCACAACTAGCCCAATTTGGTACACGTGCCCTGCCTTCTCACGTGCGTAGCGTATGTACAATACTCCCCGTGACTCGCAAACGGCACAGCTTCAAAGGGGCAGACTCAGACAGACATTCAGCTAACGAAGAAGGCCAAGCATGCAGCAAGCAAGCAAGCGAGCGAGCGAACACCTTAGCACACAGCTATCTGGGGGCTCCGATATGTGCACGTGTGCATAAACATACACAGACAACACAACCGGCAGCCATTGTCGAAGTCTATGCGAGTACAACATAATAATAATAATAATAATACGTTCTTCCCCCTCTCACGCGCCACTATCGGCGTCGCTGTTGCACGAGGTTGCGAACGGCTATGTTTGACGACGACGACGGAACATTGACGTCTGGTCACGGCGACGACCGTTCGTGCCCGTCAGGCGCGGGGCACGACCGAGGCCGCAGCGACCGGCGACAAACCTGAGAAGCTAACAAGCGCGATTAGTCTGACGGCTGCAATGCTGATGTGCGGTCGGCTGTTTTTGCGGCATGATTGCGCTGCGCACGCTGATTGATGTCTGTCCCGACGAGCCGATGTAGCCCCGACATCTTCCTGTCTGTCTGTCTGTCTGTTTGTCTGTATGTGTTTGTGCGGGCGTGCGTGCGGCGCGCAATGAGCTCTGAACGACACAATGAATGATGTTGTCGTCCTTGGCGAACGGCAATGGTACTTGGTGGTTGTCCGTACTGCTGCAAGAATAATAGTAATAGTCATATTTGAAAGTAAATTTACAATAATTTTTTATTCAATGAATACATACAATGAATAACATAGCATAACATCACTTTTTTGCACATAAAAGGGTTGGTATCAATATGCATACTTCTGTAAGACAATCGCAATTGACTAATCACCAAACAGAATAAATGTACAATTGTTTTTATCTAAAAAAAAGAATCTGGTATTAATAGTAATAATAAGAATATTCATAATAAGAAGTGGGGGTGAGCCTAGACGGGTACACGCTTGGGTCTCACCATTGTAAAGAAATTTTGAAAAATAATAATAATAATAATAATAATAATAATAATAATAATAATAATAATAATAATAATAATAATAATAATAATAATAATAATAATAATTTCCGCATGATGTCAGCACTTAGAATCGGCGCTAGCGTCTGCGAGCCGTTTCAGTGCAAACTGTGCGGGGAGATGGTGGATTCCAGTGGCCTACACCCACTGAGTTGCCCGAAGAGCGCCGGTAGATCGTCCAGACATGCTGAACTGAACGGTGTGATCATAAGGTCCCTTAGGAAAGCCGGTATACCATCTACACTTGAACCGAGAGGTTTAGTGTCCGCTGGCGAAGAAAGACCTGATGGGGTGACCATTGCATTATGGTCACATGGAAAGTCCCTAGCTTGGGATGCAACGGTTTCGTGCACAACCGCGGCTTCCTATTTACACCACAGCTCTGTTGAGCCGGGGTGGGTAGCAAAGCACGCAGACGCCAGAAAACGGTTTAAATATGCTGGACTGGAAACAAGATATATTTTTGTGCCTATCGCCATGGAGACACTAGGACCAATCAGCAAGGGAACCGAAGCATTTCTCAAATATTTGAGTAAGCGAATTCAGGAAGTTACGAACGACCGAAGAGAGGGTCAATTCTTGAGGCAAGCATTGTCCTTGGCCGTTTGCAGAGGAAACGCGGCATCTATTTTAGGCGCCATGGAGTGAACTAATTATTTAAAAAACTTTGCAATAATACGTTCAGACCTCTCAACTGTAACATCGTTTAACATGTAATAAAAATAATAATAATAATAATAATAATAATAAGAAGAAGAAGAAGAAGAAGAAGAAGAAGATGAATAAAGAAACTATAAAATAATGAGGATACATATTTACACCTCACAACTGTATTGCTCAAAGACATATTTAATAAATAATAATTAAAAAAAAAAAAAATAATAATAATAATAATAATAATAATAATAATAATAATGATAATATAAATAATAATCATCGGCAATGACTACAACACGAATAATAAATAATAAAACAACAACAAGGACGTCAGTAACAACAACAACAGTAGCAGCAGCCGCGACAAAAGTTTCCGAATACTAGAACTACTATTACTACTGCTCGTAGTAACAGTGGTCGTGGTGGTGGTAGTAGGGCACAGAGTACAGCTGTTGCTGCTGCTGCTGCCTCTATGGTGGTATGGACCGAGCAACAACGGCAGCAGCAGAGCGATGGCCGGAAGCCGGTCGACGTGTGTACGGTCACGTTCAGTACACAGCACTGATGTAAACGAGCGGATTGGACCTTGGCGGATGATGGTTTGTTTCGCTCGTCGTCTCTACACGTCTTCGTCTGGGCCCATTTTCATGTTCGTTGCGCCTTCGGCTTCTGTCGTTCCATTGATAAACAGGGGTGGATGGGGCGGAGAGAGAGAGAGAGAGAGCAGGCAGCGGCAGTGGCAGCGACAGCATCCTATATGTCTGAGGACGTGAGGACGCTATGTGAGGAGATCGGCGTGACTGGCACGTAGACCAGTTGCGACTGATCTTAGTGACAAACAACAACAACAACAAAGAATAACGACGAGAACAGGAGTAGAAGCAACAGTAACAACAACTAAAACAACAACAGCAACAACAATTTATCATAAAGCAGCGATAACAAAATAACTGCATTAACAGCAATAACCGAACACAGCACCAGCAGAATCAACAAGCAGTGACAGCCTTTGTGACCACGGTGACGACAACAGCAGCAGCAGCGACAACAACAACAAGAATAACAGGATAATTCACAACGTCTTGGCGGGTCCGTGTTGGCCTGTATTGAATTTATGTTGCGCGGACATGAACGAGCTCATAACTAACTCATCGAGAGAAATGGAGAGCTGTGGTTCCGTCTAGTACACCGGTTGCTTAATAGTTCACCCAAACTTTCGTTTAGTAGGTATGTCCCACAGCCGGTTATATATATATATATATATATATATATATATATATATATATATATATATATATATATATATATATATATATATACTTACCAATATAGTGGTGGGGATATATGTTTCTTGTGCCGTATATAAGAATATACACGTTTATCATGGTGATATGTTTAGACTTCTTAGCGCACTGCCGTCGTTGCTTCTAATTAGCCACCGAATCGTGTCTGTCGTAAAGCTCGACAGCATTAATTAGCTCAGTTTAGCCTATTATGCTTTGCTATTTATTTTTCTTCTTTGGAATACTTCCCAATATATTAACGAAGAACAACCTACGATTAAATCAATAAAAATATTTAATTTATTTTTTGTAATGTACTTTATGACCATATATATTACGCTCGGAGGGAAATTGTTGTTAGTTTCAGGGGTGTCACCGGTTCGATTCCTGTTGTTGATTGAATTTGATTTTGGAGCGATGCTCATTCAGAATAGATGATAAATCATACCGCTGAGAGTCAGCGGCCATGCTGCCACAAGGACTATCGGGGAAACTTTAGATATCTCAACAAGTTCGGCCCTCGGTGTATTGAAGCTATGCCTCAGGATGAATTCCAAGCCCGTAGGGGACGGAGGATGGTCCAAAAAACAAAAACAACCTCCTTAAAAAAAAAATTACTTTTAACTTAACACTTGTGACAAAAAGCACGTATAAGTATACACATGCATACTTTTTTCTTCTTCATCAAGGTCAAAACATTTAGAACAACAGAAGACACCCAGACACCAGCATGGTTCCATTGCATGGAAGGGTGGAAGGCCTCTATTTACACCAAAACAGGTCAACATCATTAACGGCAGCGTGCTTATGCCAGCTGAGCTAACGCCCTTCGGTCAAATCTCGTCATGCTTCATCGGGACATCTTCATTTCTCATACTATAAATTGATCTCAGGTAAAGAAAACCGTCTTTGCCGCCCCTACAAGTGGTCAGACTATATAACAAGACTACAACTTCAACGATGCCAGTCGAACGCTTCCCCAAACTCCGACATTCCACCCCCTTCCGTCTAGGTGGCAGGCCGTGCGTTCCAATTGAGCCTACTTCAGAAATCTCAATATCGACAGCAACGGCTGACTGTGGATATCGGCCTACTAAGAATGGACCACAGTATCAGCAGCAATTGAGAGAGGCATTACCAGGATTCCCACATCAAGGACATTAACGGGATGCCTTCAGCCGGGGCCGAGGATGAATTATAATTGGAATTCTATTCGTCGACTTGCTAGATCTTATGCGGAGCCATTGTATGGCGTCCTCTCGTCGCCTCGTCGTTTTCGTATATAGGCAATGTGTAGTGTACGTGACATCATTTCCGTGCGTTGGCACTGGTGAACTCCCGTTCGTACCTCTGTTTGGTTCAGTGAAACCAGAATATGACGGAGATAACGACGGCGTACATCAGGCGTTCGGAGAAATTTCCTTGTGCGACTGTCTGCTACGGCGCCAACCGAAGGCAAGGTTTTGACTGTGGTGTCCTCGACGGCGAACGTTCTAATTCGTGCCTGGTGATCAGTAGGCCGCTAAACGTGAAATGCATAAGCCACCCGCTTGGTGCTTTAGAGGTAAACATTTATCGTCACGGTTGCTTATGATACTCTTTGCACATATGCAAATTAGCAGTCGTTTACACAGGCTAGAGCTTAGTCAGCTGTCCTGAAAGCAGATAACCATGACAGCGCTCTGTAGTTGTTCTTTGAATGACAGAACAGTGGCACCTACGAAGGCCAATTTGCGTGAAGCTATGCAGTGTACCAATACCACGAAGGATTGAATGCGACCGCCTCGACGGCAAAGACTTGTACGTACTGTCTTCGCGGGCGTCAAACTCTGTGCAATAACTGGACAGTAAGGCGGTGGTTTGATCGCTTTTGCAGTGGAGATTTTGGTGTGACTGTGTATATGGATCGGTTGTATCCACGGTAGAATATACGGAGAAAACAACTGCTCTCGCAAATTGTAGAGCACATTTGACACTCGACGAGATCGCATACATAATGAATGTCCAACCGACTTGTTGTCACCTTACGAAAAATCTGATGCGTCGTTATAACCCCCTTCCCCCAGCCTTTAACAAATAAACTGGGAAGTTAAGATGGCAAACTCAATCCGTAATTTTGAACTCCGGGGCGATAAGAAACGCGGACCGTACTAGCAGACATGTGATAACACCATACGCTGTGCATGACTTCCACCGCATCATATGTAGACGCTCTGATCATGATGAGTATCTTTGTAACTGCTGTGGGGAAGTCTGTACTAGAGATCATACTGCAGAGTGACCCTTTGTGCTATTATTGCATAAATTATTTCTATTATATTAAAATTTCTATCCTAGTGTGTACTCGTACTATTTCGAGAGTTGTCTCTTTGTTGATATGCTACTACTATTTATTGATCTACTTTATCTGTTTTTTTTGTCATTGATATACTACTCAACGTGAGTATATATATATATATATATATATATATATATATATATATATATATATATATATAGTCTTCCATAACTGTATGTACTTATTGTGAGGTTTGGTAAAACTCAGCAAGAAAATATTTTTTTCTAATAGAAGGAGAGGCGGAAACGTCTTATTTAGAAGTGATGATAAAGTTTATAAATGTAGCTATTCTGCCTTTTTTCTTCTACATATTTGTGCAAAATCTACGCTTGTTAACACATGCATGAACCAATCATACCACCGTGACACTCGACGCAAGCTTACTGCAAAGGCGAATAAGGAATTAAGGAAAGTCACAAAAAGTCGATATGTTGTTCTGTCTTACGTTGAAGCTTTTACGTTCCATAACTGTGAAGGAGATACAAGGCTAAATAATTAGGTTTATACATTTTATCCTCACTCCTAAACAAGTCGTTTTCGCCCCCTCCTTCCGTTGGAAAAAATATTTTCTTGCGCTATATACCTTGTGCTAACTCTCTCGCCTACCGGAAAAACCGTCTAGAACCATGAAAAATTCGAACGTAATTCGTATCTATAGGGGCTGATTGAGCCGCGATCAGGTTTGATCGAAGGTTGCCCCTACTGCATGGTACGAGATAAATGTCATATGGAACAAACAACCAGTCGCTAACCTAAAATTATTGGAGCGAGTGAAGGCCGCATATTTTAAGAGAGTTATAAGCTTACACCCATCAACGAACGATAAACCTGTATTTACTTTAGGTAACGCTACATTATTCATAGAAGACCTGAAGCACGCACTAACCTTCCGTGTACGGAGGTGTACGGGATATTCTCAAGTGGGGTTGAAAATCAAATTGCCGAAATTGATCCACAGTTTCTTTGCAACCGACCTCGCTAATCGACGCGTGAAATAGAGTTGGAAATACAAACCGCCATGCATTGTTACCATTCTCTGTACACGGTTTTTATGATGTTGTATGCACGAGCCAAATTATAGATGTATTTGTAAAGAATGTACATTGCATGCCCAATGTTTAACTCATTGGCACGCCTAGCCAATGCCTGGTATTTTGAACATGTATATATTTATGTAATTTGTATTTACTTATTAGTGTGTGAAAAAAAAAAAGAATTGAATTATTTTTTGTTACATGTATTTGCGTCTTTTTTCCGTTTTTGTGCATTCGGCGGCCTATCTAATTTAAGTGAAGTGAGGTTGCCGTCAACGAGTCCTCCAACCCAGTTTTTAGTATATCTAGGCTTGCGTAACGCGTTCTAATATACCTTCTTATAACCGTATTGATATCGGAATACCTCCCGCCCCTTTCCTGACTCATGGGACACCATGGAGGATGTTTTTGCACCGCGCGCCCTTGGAGGAAATACAGACGGCTTATATGGAAAATGCTTGAAAACAGCAAGAAGGTGAAATAAAACATTTATATAACTTAGTCATGTCGAGTAGACAAGACTTTTAATAAAAATCAACCTCATAGAAACGACAGAGTAGCTCTCTTTAGCATTTTTTTTTACTTTGCGGTCGCAAAATATCACATTAGCGCTCACTGTAAAAGTATACCTGAAACGAGGCATTTACTAATAAATAGCACTTCGAAAACGGATTACACAACTTGTAAAACGAACGACGCTAATTTCTCCTTAAAACAAAGTCAACAAATTGGCCGAGACGTGAAAGCAGATAATCAACTGAGAACACTTTTTGATCTTTTAGGGCGTCTTTTTAGATGGAGGAGCTAGGAGGAGCTTCTTGAACTTGTCATTACGTCTGACAAGATCGCTAGCCAAAAACCTAGCAGGAGTTCACAAGACCTTCTAATGCATTTGACTGAAAACCTCTAGCCAGCAGTTGTTCCATTGGTGTTGCAGTAGGTCGATATGAACAGACGGCTCCCTTTGCTCAGTTGACATCATCGTTCGCATTACAGGCATTGTTTTGGGATAACTAACTGCCCATGCATTGCGCACAGCAACCAAGGTATTTGCATTTGCCCGGGCTGGGATGCAACGTTCCACCCAGATGTTCCTGAGGGGTTCTCCCAGCCCACCTCTTCCCAGCCCATGTCCTCCCAGCTGCATGTGACGACACACGGCTGCACCGACGACGGGCCGACGTATGGTGATGCCAAACAAACGCTTGGCGACGGAGGCTACTATTTCCCCCAAATTTCCCCGTATGTTGGTCGGTTTCCTTCGTCGGTCGTGTTGAATGTGTGTGTGTGGGTGAGAGCGGGGGCGGCAAGGGCATGTTCAACGTAAAGCGAGTAAAGCCTAGCCACTAGGACTAGGAGGTTAGACTAGATTTGGCGAAACGAGACGAGCAAATTTTCAGCAAGCTTCATTTGGCACAATGAACGTGCGGCCCGGACAATTTGAACGCTGTGTGGTATGCGCGCTTCTCGGCGTTCGCCCGCCAAACAGTTCATCCGGTCGCCGCTGTCCTTCCTTCTATTCGTCATGAGGTTTTTCCAGTTTTACCGGTTCCCAATCCCCCACCGCCTGGCCAGCCAGCCAGCCTGCTCCCAGCCAGCCCCACCGTCTCGTTCCCCTCATTATGGTCCATTCATCATGCAGAAGAATCCGTTCCTCGGCAGCACAGCGCCACACACAGTCCACACATGGCAGGCACCTACACACACACACACACATATATATATATATATATATATATATATACATATATACAGATAAATAGATAGACACCCACATCCAGCCACATATACATAGATAGGCACATCCATACATCCCTGCCCCAACGGACACAAACCCCCAACCAAAGCAGACCAATCCACCCGCCCACACCCCATTAGACGCCTTTACCCCGCTTGCGATAGACTTGCCGCAGTCGCACTTGCGGCCACCAGTGGTTATACGTACATACATGCGTGAGTACATACATACAGCCAGCGCACCACCACTACAGCGAGTCAGTGAGCCAACAGCGAGCCGGGCTTTTGTCGTACTGCTAGCGGCGCAGCGATCATAATTAAAATTGTTCCCACTGCCGCGCAGACGCTGAAGGTGGCGGTGAAAAATGCTCTCCGTCTCACACTCAACACACAATCTTTGCTGCCACCAGCTTGCATAGTTCGTACGTTCTATTATGTACGAGTACTCGCAGCAGGCGTAGCTGTCACCATCATTATCATCATCATCATTATCATCATCGTCATCGTAGTCGCTGCTGCTGCTGCTGCCACAGAGCGTCTTCTCCTTCATCCATTCCGTCTTTTCCTTGTGTTCGTAACTCTCGTCGACTTCTTGTGTTTCTTCGTAAATATGGCCCCTCTCGCCCTACCCATTCCTTTGTCCGTCCCTATCTACCTCTCTTCTACCGCCCATCTGGGTTTGACTTTTCGATGCACTTCCGTACGATCTATCATCTCTCTCGGCCACACTCGCCCCAGCCAGCTTCGTTTCCCGGCTCTATTTCGCTTTGCGGTCACTTTCGTTTCTTCGTGTGGGTTTTGTTTTTTTTTTGCTAGCTTGTGCCTGCCTGTGGAATTCGCCGTGCAGCTACTGCGACCGTTGTTGTCTTTGTTGTTGTTGTTGTAGTTGTTTTTTTTGTTGTTATTGTTGTTGTTGCTGTCGTTGTCGTTATCGTTGCTGCTATTTACTTGATGAAACCGCAATCATCGTTCGCTTATCAACGACACATGCCTCCACCAGCGTGATCATCATTACCACTCCCGCAACCAGGACCAGTAAGCCGGCCGATAACGGCCAAGAAACAACCCAAATTAAGGAGACCCCCTCATTTCCAACCCGAACTTAAATCAGCCACACGCGAACACATGGAAAAACAGTGCCCATGTCCTTGTCTTCGTCTGCACAGTGCTTAGACTTCCCGGCTGTTGCCGAGGGAGTTGTGTTGCCGTAGCGACAGATGAAGAGCACAGCTCGCACCGCAACACTGGACAAGTCAAGAAAATCGCGAAGCAATATTATATATTGAATAGGTACGTAAAGATTCTAAAACTGTCCTTCTCCCGATGTACAGCCTACAAAGGTGCCGAAGCAGCAGCTGCATTGGCCCAAGCTTGAAGTTAAGATCATTTGCCTCAGCTTTTGTCGATATATTTCTCTGCGGAATATATATATATATATTTTTTTTTTACGTTTTTCCGTAAGACTTATACCCGTGTACGATTTTTCATGTCATGGCTAATGTTTAATCCACTCCGGCATTTACCTTGTTTAAATTGAAAACCATGCAAACCAATTTAAGAGTAGCCGGTCTGGGTCTCGAACCCAGGCCTCCCGAATGCAAGGCAAAGGCTTTGCCACTAAGCCATCTTGCTCAGTATATATATATATATATATATATATATATGGTAGTTTAGTTTTTTAACAAAGGATTAGTTTACAAATATACATCATAGGCATCACATTTCCAGAGTTGAGTCAACAAAATTGCTCTTTCGCAACGCTAAAGATAGATCACACGGACGGCCGCAAAGTTTACATATGCACTCCGGCGAGATCTCAGTGCGCGCGAAACTTCTCGCGCATGCAGATCTACAGGTGGAAGCCGTGGAGGATAAATCTGATGACTAAATGTCGGGTCTCATAACTGCAGCCTTTCCGCGAATTCGACGTCATTGTCTCTGTTTTTTTAGGAGAACAGCGAGTCGATGACGGCTATTTCACTTTTCCAATACGAGACGTGTTCTCTAAAGGCCGTCGTCTTTGCAAGTCCTCAAGGCGATGACGTCAGTAAGTACACCAACCTATTCAGGCTAGTGCGGTGGACGTTCAATGCTATCTTTAGAAAACTGGCTTTGAGTTGATCAAGCGCTCTTAAGTTCGGCCTCGAGAGATGAGGACAAATCACCTGAGCTCATCGCTTTTGGCCAGTTTTTCTCCCCGTCGAAATGTCATCGCTTTAGTTCTGCTCGCATTAATCTTCAGTTTGTTCCGGTCGACATAGCACTGTAGAGTTACAAGCGACTACTGCAAGTGTAAGCGACTTCGGGAGAACAATACTAAATCTTCGGCATACAAAAGCGTTTCAACTTGTGAATACGGACTTTGTATTTCCGTTGGAAGATCGCTTACCAATATTGAGAACAACAAGGGGCTCAGATTGTTACCCTGAGCAATACCGATGATCTGAGTGATCGGCTCAGACCACCGGTGCCAGCTTGTCGAGGGTGATCGTTCGCGAAGCCGCCTTGAAGTCCACGGCAATTAGACAACTTTCCCTGATCCGAAGTGAACGATGCACCAAATTAGAAGCGCGGCGCACACCGACATTGTGGATCTGGCTTTTCTAAATCCGTGTTGTTGCTCGGGGAGTGGCCCGGTAACTTCTAAAAATACTTCCAGGCGACGGGTTTAGATAGGCCGACAGAAGCTTAGATATTACGCTCGTTTTCGTTACGCCTCAGTAGGACCATGGAGCCAGCAGGTCTCCTTTTCCCTTAGCAATGATGCTAAGGAGATTGGCCCTCCATTCCACGGGTAAGTGGGACGTTCTAAGCACTTCATTAAAGAGAGCAGTGAAACACGGTATCAGCAAAGTGGCCTGCCGAAGATGTTCATTTACCACTAGGTCGGGTTTGGAGGCCTTACCCTGCGGCGCGTTAGCCATTGCGTCAGTCACTTGCGAGTTGCTAAAAGGGCAAGACAGGGTCTGGCGAGCTTTCTGGACTCACTCGCTCCATGCTGAAAATACCACAGGAGCACCTCTTGGAATGGTTATCTTACCGGCAATTTTTTACAGAAGTGCTCGTCTAACTTCTCAGTCTTGGTTGGACATGCAGTAGTGCGTCTATCGGTAGGTATTTTTTTTATTTGTGTGGTAATTGATGTGCCTTGACCAGTGGCTTGTACTCACTTCGCTCTTCATGCTCTTTTATAGCGTTTTTCACCACTTTCTTTCACCAGCTTAGTTGAGTGTAAAGAGGCGTCATCTCAGGGCGTATGCTAGGAGCTAGGATCTACGCTTGCACCATGTAGTGTTTGCAGAAGTAGCACTGCTGATTGTACCATGGGACACATCTACCACAAGTTCGTTTTGGTCGGGTGCTACCTGTAATAACGCTACGGAGCCTGCAAGCATATGACACTACGTCGACCAGAGCTGAAACAAAAAGAACACTTCGAGAAACGGTTTTCAGTCGCGTGATGTCGAGAGTGGTGCGACTCAGAGAAGGCCTCTTGCCGTAAAAAAAACATTGCGGATTATGTGAGATATCCATGGAAATCTGTAAATGCCACTTTGTACCAAACGCCAGAGTATCCTTTTGTATTGCTCTATACTTCACGTTGCGCGGACATATGAGATTAAAGTATACATGTGTATATGCGAGCAACAACAGCATCAGCATCAGCAGCAACAAGCAACATTGTTCCAAAACCGTTGTTGAGAGCGCGCCGGCCGGGCTACGTGAAGGCCGATGACTGTCTAGTCCAAACCGGTGGCCTTGGAAAAAGGGGCTTTACGTCGGCATGAAGCGCCACGATAAGAAAGGGAAACATGTCTAAATCCCAGGGACACTCTTTCCTTCTCTCTCGTAGGCACTCGGCTTCTGCTCCCGACTATCTATCTGTCGCTACCTTCTGTTACTTATTGTTAGCTTTTTTATTTAGTGATTGTTTTATTAGTTATGATAACAACAACCAATCCAAATTTTAATGTTGTTGTTGCTGTTGGTGCTGCTGGTGCTATTGTCATGCTCATATTCGTTTTTGTGGTTGTTGTTGTTGTTACTGTTGTGGCATCAGGTAATGAATCAAAGTGGAAGCGAGCGCATGGAAGACGCCCGTTCGTAAAGGGGAATGTCGCATTCCGGCCGCGTCGTCATCGTGCCGGCAATGTTTGCCGGTTTTCTAGTCTGCCATAGTTCATTTTGTTGTTGTTATTGTTAATGTTTTTGTTGTTATTGTTAATGTTGTTGTTGTCAATGTTTTTGTTGTTGTTGTTGTTGTTGTTGTTGTTGTTGCTTTTATGTTGTTGTTGTTGTTTTTGTTGTTGTTGCTGTTGTTGTTGTTGCTTCTTTTGTTGTTTTTGTTGTTGTTGCTTTGTTGTTGTTGCTGCTCTTGTTGTTGTTGTTGTGGTGGTGGTGGTAGTCGTTATTGTTTTAGTTGTTGTGGTAGCGGTTGTTGTTCTTTTGATTATTGCTGTTGTTGTTGTTGTTGTTGTCGTCGTCGTCGTTGTCGTCGGCGGCCGGCGTCGGCATCATCGTCTCTCTCTTTCTGCAAGGCCAGCTATCTATCCAGCACATAGGAGGGACAAATTTCAGCTCGACGGCTGCCAGATGCGAAGCGCGATGACAGTTCTTTTCTGCCATTTCTGCGTGCCGCTGCTGCCGCCGCTGATCGGACATGCTACGTGCAATGCGTGTACGTTACGTGTAGCGTTTGCGTCGTGCGCGACGCTCGGCGGTGCCGACGGCCGCGGCGGCGGCGGCAGAGAATGTGACGCAGTGTGTCCCGAATCAGGCGGCAAGCCCGAGTAGTAATGATGCGACATTCCACCGGTCGCAGTTAAAAACAATTACTTATCTGCACGACTCGCACGTCGGCACGACCGACTGAAACGACCGACAGCAGACGACAGACAGAACGGCCCGCCGTCGATGACGACTACATGCAGCGCCGACCAACCAGCTACAGCGGCGACCAATTCCTAGGCGAAAATTTGCGCCGCCGTTAGCCGCCGACGACACTTCTAGCGTACCATTTCTCCTGTCGACGTATCATAACTCTGTAGTGTGTGTGTGTGTGTATGTATGTACTACATAAATATGTATGTGTAAATATTGAGAGATGGTAAAAGAGAGGCAGAGAGAGAGAGAGTGAGAGAAATCATAAATCCGAGGTGTATATATATATATATATATATATATATTAATGCCAGTGTACACGTTCATCGGAGCGCGGAGGACAATTGTCTTCTTCTATCCTCTAATTCCTAATGAGTAAATAATAGTTCTAGACACTGTATATATATATATATATATATATAACATGTTGTGATGATTTATTAATCATTTACAATACGTTTGCACACTCGGCAGTGCTCGCCTTATTGAACATGCTGGTAAAAGGGTGTCACGTGAAGTTAAAATTCAGTTGTCCGTGTCCTTGCTTGTATATATATATATATATATATATAGTGTGTGCACATAGCTGCATGTCGCTGATATCCTCGACTATAAATCACTATTTCAAGCTCACCCGTTACTCTATATCTAAAGAACATCATATAGAACATATCGGCTCGTTTTCATAGTTTGTCCTCTCCTTACTTTCTTAGCTTGACCTTGTGCACAACAATGTTTGCTTCCCTCAGAGAGCTCTCACCTTGCGTCGATATCTGCTTTAGTGTCAATTAGAAGTTTGTTTGTCAGCTAGGATAGTAAAGATAGTTTTCTCGACCTTTGCATAAATATTAGCATAACATTTGTTAGAAAATAGAACGTTACACTGTAGCTTAATTAATTTAGACTTAGCACCTTACAACTCAGTGACGTTGCATGCATCCCATGTCGTTTTTCTCAAAGACCCACTGCACTGTTTGCCACTTTTACTTCGGCTTAGATAAATCGTGGTCTTAAAAAGACAATTTAGAATACATTAGAGAATCTGGAGACATGCAGTAGCGCAGTAGAAAATGGAAAATTCAATTGGCCTTAAAGATTCAATTACCCCTAAATAACAGAACATTATCTCTATTATCACATAAAAGGGATGTGTGCTATAATTTGTCAAGGTCATATATGTATTGTTTCCAGTATACGTGAAGAAATTCTGCATTTGTGATTCTTTTAGCCTCCTGCACTTTAATCACGTGTATTGGGTTCCGGCCCCGGCGAGTACCTGAGCTGGAAAAAAACTATTTACCCTAAGTTAAATCCCGCTAGTCCATTAGGCTTTCAGTTTCACTCAAAATGTTGCCGAAAATGACATAAAGTTATTATTATAATTATTATAAATAGAAAAGTAAGTTTTGCTATTAGATTAGAAAAAAATAAGTGGCCTATACTGTTTAATGTTCAATAACCGAATTACTTTCGATGCTGGCGGGGCGCTTCTACATTCCCTACATTAAGTGGCATCTACAGAGTTGACTGGTTGCAATACCATTTCACAATTTTGTCGTCACCGTCCAGTGTTTAGACTGTTTTGCTATAAACGTAAAATCTAGGCAGACGAACTATCTAGCCGATAGGCGTATACGGTCTTTACGATCAACTCAGATGAAATATACTTGCCAGAGGCAATGCCATTGTGATAGTGAAATATCAAAATTAACAATTGCTTTGACTTCACAGAAGGAACCTGTCGAAGCATGACCTGGAAAGGCGTCAAACAGTGGAGCGGAGTTGTTATTGTTTAGAATCCACGGGCTTACTCATGAGAGCTGTGCTAGTTTCCAAAATGAGCTACTAGGATCGAAAACGTATACAAGATCCATCATATTCTAAAACCATTCTATTTCAACACGAACATCATTCTAATCGCTTGAAAACAATTTGCTAAGAAAAGTCATGTCGCAGGAGAAACACAATGGATGCATCGGGAAGCTGACTAATCAACGCCAAGAGGTATTGAAAAGGAGAAAGCTATTTCGATAAAATATAAATATGCATATACTGAAATACGTCTATTCCTGCTTATAACATGGCGCTATAAGGCGGCAAATAATCGTTGTGGGGAAATCTGCGCTAGAGTCGTTATTTTGTTAATATACAATATTACAACTATTTATTTATCTTATTTATCTACCATGCTATAGGCACCATGCTAACCATCAAATACGGTTGGGTTTCCGCGGGCCTATTTACTCATTGGCGAGTCGTTTGTTGCTTAGCCTGCCATCGAAAAATGGCCTCAGTGATCCACCCCTACATTTTGCTGTTTCATTTGACATATGCGGATATTCTACGTTGTTCACGTTGGAGTCAGCGCATGTTAACTTCATGATCGTCGACTCATTTCATGGATTATTTCAATTGCTATTGGACGAGAATGCTGACACAAATAAAGCCACTATTACGAAACACAGCAAGCACTACAATTCGTGTACGGACACGTGCGAACGAATCATCGGAGTTCCACATAATGGTCTTGTGTGTTTGGTTGTATGATCTTTGATTGTATGATTAGAAACAATCACTGATTTGCGAGGAGTGAGTTAGCTCTTTTCTGACCGCGTAATTGACCAGTTACCATTTCAATCATCTCAAAAGTTGTGATTCTCGGCCTGCGTGTTCCGCCTCTCTCTCTCTATTCCTCTCTGTTGCTTTCCTCCCCCCGCCGGCCTCGACTGAATTATCGTTATTACTATTATGGCTCAACGACAGCTCAAGAATTGGCTGAGTAAAGCCAAATTTTTCAGCACGCATAATATATATATATGTTCGACAACGATGACAATAACGACAATCAGGAGCATGATGAATCCTCTAACCCCCACCGCTTATGTCGCCCGCCGCTGAACTCCATCTCCGTACCGCGGCGCGGAACTCCTCCGCCGCCGCCACGGAAGCCGACAAATTAGCACGAAGCACCGTTGGCGTTTGGCGTTCGCTGAAATTCCTTCTCCGTCGTCTTCTTCTCTGTTTTTCATGCTCATCAGTTTCCTCAGCGCTCAGCATCAACTTATTTTTCTAGCTCTGCCGGGTCTTTTACTGGTGGCACCAATCACTGAAATGGCCTCGGGGAAACCTCGCACCGGGGCTTCGTCGTCTTCAAAGTCCCCCCCCCCCCCCCCCCGCACCCCACATAGGTAGGTAGAGGCGTGTTGTTGTGGTCGGCACGAATTGTCGCGGGGGTTCGCCGCGCTCCTTGTTCCTGCTCTGCTCGGCACAACCACCACCATCACCACGACGACGACTACGAATATCGTCAGCGTCGTCTTCCCGTTCTCCTTGGCCTTTTGTTTCCGCTGCACCCGCTCGAGCTCCATCAGCCCAAACGCCAACACCCCAACCAGCTCGCCTGGGCGGGCGCCGACTTTGCCGCTAGCCTGGGGCAGCGCTCATGCTTGGCTTAAACGTTCAATTTACATTTTACTCGCCTTGGATTTGTGTGCGCCGGATCATCGTGCGGTTCGTCGCCGTGTCGTCAGTTGTCGACTGCCCCATGCCAGAGAAAAATGTAAGCCGCCAATGAAAACTAGAATTCTGTAGAGATGAGAACGCATCACGGCGCCACACACAGTCCTCAGCTTCACACGGCCGCCACACGCTCACCGCTCGCGTTCTTGACGACCTAACAGTTCCAGATATACTCCTATGCGACATGTTCCAATCAGGCAAACAGGCAAATCATTTTGCAAACAGGCAAATCATTCCGTAAACATGCAGTATCGGTCTTAATTGAGCGTGACCACACTATTGCAAGCCGAGGGCTTTTTGTCACCAAATCTGGTATCTTCGAGACGTGGTACGCTCGACTCGAAAAATGTAATATCTTCAACCTGCAGCAGTTACAAATGTTTGTGTGTTACTTTATCTAAATACATTGTTACAAATCAAAGCTACTTATCCAACCAACCTAGTTGATTGAAAAAGACCACACCTTTTGCTGAAATTGTTGTGTAGGTACGTATACTCATTATAGTCATAATAAACACTGCGCGCATGCGCTACAATCAAACTAAAGCTTTTCACTTACTCTGAACCACAACCTTGTTGGGTTGTTTGATATTTTGTTTGTATATTTGTACAATTTGGGACATGTTTAACAATTATCTGGCTCATGCAGGACTTGAGCCTTCTACATTTTCCGTCGTCGATAACCCCATAACGCGGTGGTCAACTGCGCCAGCCGACACGTGTTGACTATGACCGCGCCTTCAATTTCGCCAGCCGACCACACGAGCCAGCTAAGATGATCAAATTTCCGCCAGCAACTTCAATATGCGACACAGCAGCCTCGGTCCACTCATCGCTAGCTTCTCGCTAGCATCCAGCAGCCACCACATATCGACAAGAATGCTTATTAGATTTGTCCATCCAATTATTAGCTCCATAACGTTGTTGTTGTGCTTACCGTGAAGGCAGACACCGCGCATAAAAAGGACACACAGTCCTGTTGCGACGTATCGCCGCAAAGTCTACGACCCCGACATCCCGACAACGGAGAGAGTGCCGAGGCACTTCACGAGTACAGTTGTCATTATTACTTGTGTAGCATGCCCTATCTAGGCTTACCTCGTCCGTCTTGTCGAGGCTGAGTTGGGAATTGAACGCACCCGACTTAACAGGGGAAATCATTCAACGAGGCGATATTTGCGACAGGAGAGCGCACTATCGGTAGAGGTATAAGAGCGCGTCTATAATGCAGTATCTAGGACACTTGCCTTATGACGTTTCATGTGAAGACTTCTATGTCGGCGACTCCATCAACCCTTAACCGAACTCCCACTTCGAGACTCGCCCGATGTGGTTGGGAACACCGTGTCCTCCTTCTCCCCCGCCTTCCGGTACACTCGGGTGCACGCCTCATAGACTCAGCCAACACGCGGCATCACGATCCAGCAACACACCAGCTGGTCGATGTCTGTGCAAATCAAATTTGCGACACCGAGACACGAATTCAAAATTTCCATTACTGGTTCAGCGTTCTCTATCTCTCCCTCCCACTCTCTCTCTATATTTATATATATATATATATATATATATATATAAATATATTCGTTCTTCTATATATGTATATATATATATATAGAAGAACGTATATATATATATATATATATATATATATATATCTTATCCTAAGACTCTGTCCGTGTGTGTGCGACGTGAGAATAAATGGATACGCTCTGTACAATATGTCGCAGATAGCCTCTCATAGCGCCACCTGACGGGTCTCTCGATTTGACTTACTCTTGCTCAAAGACTAGCTACATTGACTCATACATAGACTAGCTAGACTATGTGGACTAAATAGCTAAATTAGGTAGATATAATATGTAGAAATAATCAGTCAGATATATAGATATAGATAAACCGAGATAGATTTCTACTGTAAAATGTCATTTTTCAAGCAGAATCATAACTCGCAACTGGATTGGCAACAGCAGCGTTAACCGGATGCATAATTAGCAGCCGCAGCAGTGGCAATAGTAAAGTAAGGAGTTTTTATTTTATTTACAGCTTGAGTCGTTGGCGCGATAGACAGTAGCACAGATGAGCAAGATAGGAGGACGGCGTTTCCAGGTATAAACGAACACACATACTCAGATGTGGACAAAACGACAGGGAGCTAGATTATGAACTCACTGTTATTTCTCGTGGTTCCCTGCCATGATTTGGCTTGACAAAGTTTGCCAAACGTTGTACTTAAATATATGTATTTTTATTTGGAATATATACAATCATATTGGACGTGAAAGCTAATAAAAGAACTTCAGTTTTTGCGAATTTGCATTATATTATATTTATATTATATTTATATTATATTATTACATTTATATTTATATTTATTACATTTACATTTACATTTACATTTACATTTACATTTACATTTACATTTACATTTACATTTATATTTATATTTATATTTACATTTACATTTACATTTACATTACATTTATATTTATATTTATATTTATTCTGTGAGAAAATATTAAGATGTTTTTTGCGTAAACATGTGTGTATTTTCCTTGTATTGTGTGAGCATTTTTTGCTCGATGTACGAGTATAACAACCGTCGTCTTCATCTGACGGTACTCACTTGTTGTGTGCCACTTTTTAGTATGAAGAAGTAATTGAAAAATGCAATTCACACAAACATATACTACTGCAGAGAACTCGTTTGCAAGTGTGAGCCGATAGCGTGGGGCTCCAGCCTACTAAAAGCCAGTCTTCTCCCTATCCCTCCATCGACTCAGAATTGCCATGCAAATACTTGAAACAATGGCGGGGGGGGGGGGGATGCGAGTCTACGGGCGTGCTGCTCCACCGTATTTGGACACCTTAAAGTCGTGCGTTCCGGGGAGTTTACCGCCGCAGTTGGAAGCCTTCTCGACGCACGGTGGTTGGAAGTCTTCTCGATCGTAAACAGTCTCTGTGACCCGTCGGGGCCTGTAGTTTTTGAAGGGCAATTTCAAAGGCCTTCTCCGTCGCCCGGCGCAAATGAGAGGTGTCTCAGAGACCCCGGCTAGGGAACATCCGAGGTACCTTGCCGTATTAACGATGTGGACCTCTTCGCTGTTGTGGCGCAGGTAAAGGGCGCGGCAATTCCTCCGACCAACCAGAAAGCTAAAGCAGGGGCGGAGGCTAAAGCAAGCCCTGCTTTCCACATCATCCAGTCCACGACCTCGGCGACCTGTTCGCACCCCTCTCCAGCAGCTCTGGTGACCTGGAAAGTGAGGATGAGACCCTCAGCTTTGGCAAGGAAGTCGGCTCTGTGGGGAAGTTTCCCCCAGCTACAGCACGCCGTAGGGGGCACGTGTAGGCAGCAGTCACATTAAGCATATTAGAGCTCGTTCCTGAGAACGGGACCGGATTGGACAGCACTAGATCGTCCGATCATGCGGGCAGTTGGATTCAACTCTAAAAAAGTAAAACAGAGCTTTTTCCTTTAGAGAAAGAGTCTCTCCACGGAATATTGACTGTTAAAAGCGCAAAGTTTTGAAGGCGTACCTTCACAATGGACTCAATAGGACACAATAGGAAACCTTTGGCCAGGAAGCCAAACAAGTATATTCGGCGGTAGGAAGTAAAGCCCCAGATCTGCGTCCTTGCTTCTGGTAGGAACCGAGCCTAGACGGAACATCTCCGTCACCACAGCGGCTATCGCTTCCGAGTATTCCTTCATCGGTATCTTGGCCGCAGAAACTGGGATGCCATCTAGTCTGGCGCCTTTCCCGTCTTGAGACATTACGACGCCTCGTGTTACTTCCCGCGGAGTTACTATTCAAAGTTGCTTCTCTACAATCCCTGGGGTCCAGGGTTAGACGTAGTCAAGAGAAATGTACAGTGTAAGGCGCGCTAAACCGTGTTTTTGGTGTCCTCGGGCAATAGGTTCGCCCTCCTCTTTAAGACTGGACACCGCCGTACTTTCTTTTATGGGCACCCCAGAGACAGCCCTATAGCCCTTCGAAAAAGACCCTCCAGGAGCACTTCTTATATATCCTATTTTATTCTGTCCAGTGTAAGATCCGGGCTTTGCTAGGCACGTCAACTGCCTATATATAAAACCGGTAAACTGCCACATAGCAGCGCACATGCTATTATCTTAACGTTAGTACTTAAGGCATTTTGTGAGTTGAACGTATCAGCGTCCGCAGTACCTCATGGATGCAATTCCATGGACTAAAGCAGTCAGCTAAGTGGCTTTAAAAAATTTCCAAAACAAACAATTTGTGGTCCACAGTCCCCTTCGGTGGACTGTGGGCCAGTAATCGCTAACACGTGGAGCCCCTGTTGTGTTAGCGGTAGTGTTAAAAATCTTCGATTATGGTGAATATAAATGTAATTTCGCCTTACAAAGTAAGTCATTTAATAGTTTGCTTAAAATGGTGGCCGGAACGTCGGGGCTGCAGTAGTAAGACAGTAACGACGCTAAATGTAAGCCACGTCGACCCAGGTAAAACCTTGTCCGTTTCCGTGTCCAGATATCTGAAGGCGGCCACTGTCAAGTACGATGGTAATCATTGTAAGGCTATATATAATCCGATCTGGTAGGCGATTTTGGGCCCATCGGATGTTGGACGCGCCAAGCAGCAACAGTTCGGTACTTAGCCCGTTGCTGGTCCCTTGCAGCAGAGCTTGGGCTCCTCTGCTGTGGTTGTAGCTCAATCAAAAAAATTTGAAAATGAGAGTCATTGTTAGTTGAAACGTCCCTGGCACTGAGTTCCCCTAGAATTAAAAACATTTCTTAAGGAGGTTGTTTTTAATTCTTGACTTTCCTCCGTCCCCTACGGGCTTGGCACTTGGCCTGAGGTATATCTTTAATGCACCGTGGGCCGGACATGTTAAGATATCTAGGATTTCCCCAACAGTCCATGTGGCAGTATGGCCGGTGACTCTTAGCGGTATGGTTTATCATCTATTCTCAATGAGCATCGCTCAAAGAAAATTCGACCAACAACAAGGAGCAAACCGGCGACACCCCGGTAGATGACAACCATGACTAGCGCACTAGTCCTCCCAGACCACGCCGCCACTATGAGTTTCCCTAGAAGTGTGTCCCTTGGGTTGGTTAGGTTGGCGACTTTGCTAGTTGTCTAAAGGCGTGCGTATGAACAGAACTACCGATGGAAGCCGTGATCGCTCACAAGCGCTACGCTAGGGTCTAGATAAACAGATATTTAAAAAACATACGTTTCTCATACGCCAAAGCAATTAAAGTAAATCCAGGTATACACACATAGATACATACAGATTACCCGACTGCGTTATGCATGAGAAATGCCTATACATATAGGTGTATAGACATCCACGTGCGGGTAGATAATTTTCGATCAGATTCGGGTACGAGTTACGTTTTTAGCCGGTAACCTCGGTAGCCTGCCCTTCTGTGACAGCAATACCGCTTTCGCTGTATTGCTATATAGAAGGGAATAAGCACGGCCTGTACAAGGGCACAGTTCAGTTTGTCGCAATCGAATAACTGCCGTGATCCAATTTGAACCTATTGATCCTATTGCGATTTCTCCTTTTTTCCCGTCTCTTATATATATATATATATATATATATATATATATATATATATATATATAGGCTTTCTGCCTCGCGAAGCAGGCTCTTATCGCTGACGACCTCCCCTGCCAGTTGGGGACCCTCGACTCACTCTGGCGTTTGTGTCGTGGTCTCGTACGTAGGTAATGTGTCAGGTTCGCCGTCCGACGAAACTACGACGGAATCCGTCCTGCACTTCTAAAGAAGAGCGTCAAGCTTATCGCTCACCCCACGCCCCCACCAATGTAGACTCTTTCTCCATCTCTTCTCTCCACTTTATATATATATATATATATATATATATATACATATACAAATGCACTATGCAATGGTTTCCCTGCATCCAGCTCGTCAAGCCGCAGAGCCCCTGGTGTTCTGCTCAGATGAGATTAAAGCAAACGCTTTCGATGTGCTAGACAGTTATCCAATTACCCATATATATATATATATATATATATATATATATATATATATATATATACATATATATATACATCCTGATAAACAAAGACACAGTGCGAGAGAGATACAAGTCACGCAGGCAACAGCTTATAATCAGCATCTCGAGGCACTTTCGTTTCGTTGCCGTCCGTCGTCGCGATCAGCTGGCAACGAGAAATGCACCGATACGGCTCGCATTGGAACACTGTATTGGCTGCCTTTCTAACTTCCTGGATCCCTCCGCATACAAACAAGCAAGCGCCACTGCTAACACCGCCTCCTGTCAGAGAGAGACTGTCATGCTCTCCGACAACTTCTCGGTAGTGCGGCCTCGAAGAAACTGGCTGGGTTCCCTGGCTACCTTTAACTTCCCCCTACCCACGATGATTACTGCACATTCTGCTACAACTACTACTACTATTACTACTACTACGACTATGACGATAACTACCCCCTAATCAGTCGCCTAGTCCCTCGACAGTGGCATAATTCTATTAACATTAACAGATCGACGGCAGCTAATGTCGGCAAGTGGATGAGGAAACGTTGGTACGCGCTGAAGGGCTAGCAGGATCTCAAGCGGCCGGCTCGTATCTGAATCCGGCCGGCCGGCCGTCTATGAATGTGTGCATGTACGTAAAATATACCGAAGATCGATCTTGTGATGATACTAGCGGCGGCAGTGGCGATGAGGATGGTGGTGGTGATGATGATGGGGGGGTGATTATCGCGGGGGTGGTGATGCTGGGGGGTGATAATGATGGTGATGATGATGATGATGATGGCGGCGCCGGCAATGCAAAAACGGCCACGACTTCCCACCTCATTGGATATGCTGCACAACAGGTGCCTTCCTTACGACGCACCTTTAGCGAAGTGGTCGGCGACCCCCGTCGGGGTTCCCTACCTCATACTCGTATACGCTGCTTCTCCTACCTCGGCTGCCATCTGCGGTCGCGGCGCAGCTAACGTACGCCAGTCTCCCACCATCGACACGTTTCGTGCTTTCTTTTCGCATCGACTTCTTTCATAGATAGGTACAAAGCGAGCAAGCGAGCGCGGGAGAGAAAGAGAACGCGAGATGGAAAGAGAACAATAAAGAATGAAAGGGAGGATCAATTCAAACCGATTTATTTTTCCAGCGCACGCCGTTTCCCGCAGAACATCCGTATGCCAAACATAGCGAGGTAGCACTTGTTATCCCAGTTATCTACAAAACGAATTAGTATTTAGTGGCGTCTAATTTAAAATGTATGGATATGCTTATAAAGAAATAGTAACGAATGTGCTGATAATGGCAATGCTAATAACTTTGAAACGTCTTATTGATCTTCTACTTTTTCTCTGTATGCTTCTAACACACAGTTCTTCTAGTTTTTTTTCTGGCTGTTTCTAACTCACAGTTGTTCTAGTTTTTTTCTATATGCTTCTAACACAAAACGCATTAATAATTTCCCAACTTTTTTGGAATATAAAGAGGTTAAATTTGTCCGTATACAAATATTCCTGTCTTCGGACGTAGGTTCTACTCTGAATGTTTAAAAATTCTGCTACCCGCAACTTATCCGAATAATTATTTTACCTATTGGCCTCATTAGTTAGTCCGTTCTTTGCTGCTCTCATCTATACAAGTTCTAAATGAAATCACCGCGGCCTGCCCTATCAGCTCGTCAGCCCTCATTAATCACTTCTAGGAAATGTTCGCTTCACGGGACACCATTCCTCGCGAGGTGCCAAACCTAGTCGCCGTGTGGGGTGAATCGACGACATGGCTACGGGACTCCCTCCAGCAGGAGTTCATCGTCGAGGAGGTCCTACGAGGACTTCGAAATCTCCGCAATAATAAAGCCTCCGGCCCCGACAGAGTACGCAATGAGCATCTAAAATGTGCACTCTTTCTTGCTCCTTGCTGGTCCGCGCTATTCAACGAATGCTTGCGGGCGGGCACGCTCCCAGCAAAGTGGAGGCATGCAAATCTGCTAGTTATACCCAAGGGTAAGGGGATCCGGCCCTACCGTCATCTTGGCGGGGCATCGCGAAGAAGAGCGTATGCTATAAGCTACTCTCTTGTCTGCTGACATGGAGACTGTGTGACTACCTGGAGGGCGTAGGAGCCATCCCGACCGAGCAGCATGGATTCCGCAGAGATCGCTCGACAGAAACCGCCTGTACGATTCTGATGGAGGACGTTAAGAGGGCGTTAGCCATAGCGATGAACCCACTATATGCAGTCTTCGTCGATTTCAAGGCAGCATTTGATTCGGCGCCTAGAGACATGGTCTTACGCACGTTGGCAGAGGTCGGAGTGCCAGTTAGTAAGTGCTCAACCTTTTTGCGGCCATCCTACAGGAGAACAGAGTAACCATCGAGGATGGTATCGCCGAACTCGAACCTTTTGCCCAGACAACAGGCCTAGCTCAGGGTGACAACCTGAGCCCTCTCCTGTTCTCTGTCCTACTGAAGGACCTGCCCGCCCAAATAAGAGGCCCTATAAATTTAGTCAAAGTTATCTTGTACGCGGACGACTTGGTCATATATGGTCCAAGCAGGTTTCAGGTACATCAAGCCTTAGCCCGTCTTTACGTCGCTGTAAATGCTTTGGGTCTAACGGTAAACCAGAGAAAGACAGAAGCAATGAAATTCAGGAGGAGCAGCAGGATCACTGGCACTGACACCTCGCGATACGCCAGTGTACCGCTCGCGTACGCAAATAGATTCCCATACCTAGGGCTACTGTTTTCTTATAACGGACGCAGCTTCACCGCACACATCGCCGAGAGGTGCAGGAAGGCAGTGACCGCCGTATGGGCAATAAAAGCGCCGCAGTTGTTGTCACTCGGAACCGCCTTGAGACTGTTCGATCTCAAAATAGCCCCGATCGCGTCGTATGGGATACGTGTCATTTGGGAGGACCTCACGGCGCAGAACCTCGAACAGCTTAACCGTGTTAAGGCCTCCTTTCTCAAGAGGGCTCTGGGATTACACATCTCGACCCGGAACCGTCTATTATATCTCCTAGCAGACACACGGCTGTTCACCGAAGATCTGCGGCACCGCTTCGATCTGTCAACGACGACGGCTTTCAAGGACAACCTCGAATGCTGGGAGATAAAGTTCGCGGATATCGATGATAAATTCTTCGAAACTGGAGCGATGACACGTAACGAATGGAGAGGGGCGTATCGTTACAACCGTCACGTCGTAACCCGCTATGCCGTACACGGCTTTCATCATAAGCTGTGTATCGTGCGGGACTTCCACGAACCAGATGACCATTGCAGGTGCTCCAGATGCGAAGCACATTGTGGAAGATACCACGCCGCTTCCTGTGCTCTGGTCCCTTCCCTAGGTAGTCTGACTGACCCGATCTTAAAATATTCGCGATGAGCACTTTCTAGTCTATTTTCATATAGAAGAAAATTGGGTTGTAGCCATATAGTCCGTGTAGTATATACTTATATACCGGATGTCTTGTGGGCTCAACCCCCAATGTGACACGACCATGCCCAATGGTGCAATTTTAGCCGCTATTGTACACAGTGAAGAGATATATATATATTGTGTTTATACTACCTGGCAAAGGTGAATAAATGTTTGAATTGTTAAATGAAATCACTAATCAGTAATTCGGGCGTTTTTTGGTTTCGTTTGTTTAAGTTGAATAGGGATGTTCATCATACAGGTTGTTTAGTTTACAACTAAACGTAGAAAAGTTTGTCTGTTCAAAGTCACTGGGTATCATATCAGACCACGACGTTGTTTCTGATGCCTGCTGATATTCTATTTGAAATTTTTTTTGAAGTTTCTGCGCGGTTCTTTTCGACCCCGCATCATCGCGCGTGGTGTACCTCCTAGATCAGTAAATGCCGCAAAAACTGGTTGATCTGAGGACGTCAAATGCGCCATTTGATTTATTTGTGAATATGGGTTTGTTGGGGGAAAATTTTGCCCAGACAACTACTTTTGTCAGCAGGGCGAATTGCCGTTTTTAGAAGTGGACGGAGACCGTGTGCCTCAATGCAGGGAGAGAATTCTGATTATAATGCAGTTGGTTCTAATTCAAAATTATCTGATATTAGGAAGTCGATGCTGTAATCCCCTAGAATAACTGTGAAGGTGCCTGGTAGGTTATCCAGAAGTTTTGCATCTAAGTTAGTTTAGCTAAAGTATTCAAGTTGCGTGGCTATTATAAAGTGTAATCACGAGAGCACTACACATTTGCATTTTAATTTGGAAAGCTATTGCTTTTCCTTGCGTATTTTTTTTTCGAGATTGAGCTTAATGCTTATATCCAGTCATATTGTACAGACGTCCCGTACCTATGGGCCACCAACTCACCGAAGAGGCCACAAATAAAAGATGAAACGCAGTAAAAAAAAAATATATATATATATATGTGTGTGTGTGCTTGCGTGTACATACATGTATGTGTGTACTCTTAAATTATAAAGAAAATCAGAGTGTATCAAAGCTATGAAATTTCGCCGCCAAGGTAAGCTTGTCGAAAAACGACCTGCTTGATCTTGTTTGTGGAGAGCATCAGAGCAACTTATGTTTTACCGAGAGCGGTTCTGTGGTGCGAGAAGTAACAATGCAAGATGTGTGAAGTTATCATTCCAACATTAAGTAATTCGCTTAATAATTAACACGTCTAGACAGAAACAAGAACAAATTAGTTCCCTTAAACGACGCAACAACTGGAAGCTTTAATAGGGACATATGCGTGCATTAACTAACTTGGCATCGACCCTGGCTCTTAGACGCCGTTCAATGCTTTGGAGGTCCGTTGACACTTGTGATATGATGGCATCCTAAAAACGCATGCTAAAACCCTGCAAATATTCCTCCTATCTATTTACAAAAGTTTCGGTCGTTTTTGCTTAAAAGGCAAACATTTTTCTTCTTTCATTCTTTCAATGACACCGTACCAACGACCAACTAGCTTTTCAATCTTTGTTTGTAAAGTTGTTGTGTTTCCTAGAGACGAAAACGTGTCCTGCCTCATTCGGGACGTCCCCGAAAGACTTGGTTATTTGTATTTCAAGTTAAAGCGCGAAATTGAAAGAATCTTCGCAGTGCTGGCAGCATGTGTATGTGGCATAGCATTTGCTTGTAGGCTACCAAAAAAATACGTTTGTTGCCAACTGTGAGAATAAATCTATTACAAATCTATCTACTCTCACCGCCGTCACTATATTCGCGAGCTTCGACTAGATACTGATGGTCCGCGTTGACTGCAGCGGGGGGGGGGGGGCGTGGTGGAATGAGTGCCGAGTATAGAAGTCTCGAAATCAAGTTTGAACGTGTGCGGCAACGACCACGTTTCAATCGT
This sequence comes from Dermanyssus gallinae, assembly GCA_003439945.1. NCBI lineage: Eukaryota > Metazoa > Arthropoda > Arachnida > Mesostigmata > Dermanyssidae > Dermanyssus > Dermanyssus gallinae. Next base: position 414,230 of record QVRM01005533.1, on the reverse strand, counting down.
ACACGATCGTTCGTTTCGATGCGGCGGGCGGGGCGTCGTCGGCCTAACCGATATCGATATATCAATCCAGCGCACCTCCGTTACGTGAGCAGAATTCATCGTCAAGACGAATCGAATGGACGATTCAAACCACCTGTCCATGTCGTTGATTGTAGACCATTGTTAATAACTAAAGAGGGCCAGCACGCACTGATCTGCATCAGTCTGTAGGCAAACTTTGAGGCACTTTGCGGAAAACCCGTTATTCGATTGTAGGATTTACTATTTTGTGACCAGATTAACTTCCCGTGCGCGAAAGCTGCCAACAGTAAGTACTACCGCAGTTGTGTGCTTGAGCGATCCCGCACAATATTCCGCCGCTAGGTAACATTCTATTCATGAGATGCAACACAACGACGAGTAGCGTCCTAATCGTCTTGAGACCTGTGCAAATGCCGTCCGAAGCGCACTTCATGTGTCCTGTAGCAGAAGGAACGAATGAGGAACACATGAGTAGCAGCGTATGCATACCATTCTGATGGTAGACATATTCTCATATAGTAGTCCTTCAAACCTAGTCTTCGGCGGAGGTCCGAAGACGTCTAATACAGAAACGTAAGCAGTTGACCACAAATTTGCTGGTCCCGCTGCCATTCGCCTGTTGAACACTGCTAGAACTTGTGGCAGAAAAATAGAAGTCGCAAAGATATCTACAGTTTTGTTCGGTACTAACAAACATAAGTTTGTTCGATAGAATCTATAGAATCTTGAGCGCGCTCTGCTCAAGGTTCTATAGATTTCAAGGAAGACACATTTTCGTGTCAACATTCTAGACTTCATTTGACGACGTTTGATCATCTACTATGCATGCTATGCGGATGATTTAATAATACCAGCAAAATGACACAGACGTTTATGATACTATCTAAAAGACAGGCGTGTCGTGCAAAGGCAACTGCCGTCACATCATCAATAATTATAAAACAAATGCGTTTTGATTTAGTTGGGGTAGAGCCAATACGGCACGACAGGGTCTCGCAGTGACCCGCTTTGTTCTGACGGTAACCTCGTCACTAAGCCAGGTCACGGCACTAGGCTCATTCGTCTTATCTGTCTCCCTGGCAGCCCTTATCACGTCAGTAGCTATGACAGTAACTATTATGCAAAAGAGTCTTTCATTAGCTTTCTCTTCTCACATCTCCAAGATAACGTTGAACACCCTATCGACTTAAGCGTCAGCTGTGGCACCAGACGGTCTCTTCCATATTTTGGTTTAAAAAGCTTGCTGACTGCGCTCTTTGTCATGCCGTACGAGAACCTATGAAAGTCTAGCTAAGTCTGATGTCCCAGAAGTTTTCCGGCGTTTCATTGTCTCGCCCTTGTTCAGAAAGCGACATCGCAGGGAAGTCTCAAACTAGCGTCGCCCAGATCGCAAGATGGCATTTCTTGCCCCATTATGGAAAAGTTCTTGTTGATTACCTCAATAATTACCTATCGATTCGGCCCGTTTTGACGCAAGTTAGCATGGATTCATAGAAGGCCACTCCACCTGAACTTAACTAGAACGGATGCTTCCGGATGCCAACATTCGAGAGATACCGAGATCTAAATTTTGTAACTGGAGGCTGTACTGCAAAGCCTCGGTCGCTTCATCTGATATGGCTACCATACATATTTGGTTAAAATAAATGGTTTCATTATATATTGTTTCATTGTAGGCTCTGTAACGAGTGCAAAGTAAACCAATCGCATACAGAAATCGACAGAGATCACTGAAAACCTATCGAAAAACTGCATGTTTTTACCTACTTCAATTGTAATGAATAAAGCCCAAGTGCATTTTATCCTAAACCCCCATTATCATAGATCCAAATATATTCTGATCAGCTCACAACCCTTGTTGTCCGACGACTAGGCCATATTGAACACACAAGTCGCGAGACCTAAGGAAGCAACTCTGAATTTTTCGTTGAGAGTACTGGCGCCTTTAGATCGGGTGACGTTGTATCGTATTTGCAGATATGCGAGAACTTAAAAACAATAAAACACTAAGCACATATTTGTACATATATTGACTAAACTGAGTAAAAGTTTATCTGAAGGTATATTAAAATCACTTTGAATAAATTGTGGCGTGGTGCATTTGTCTGCGCCTCGCGACCGGAGGAGACACAGAGGTGCGGGGGTTTCAGCCCCACCATTGCACATTTGTATTTATGAGATTACGTCTATGAAGCAATGCGAAAAGCAGTCCCGTGGACGTTAAATCTTGTCTGAAGTCAGTCCAGAAAGTATTTTCTTTATAAATAGACCTTTAATTTAGTTACCCAAGAAACCTTCGCGCTAACTCGGTAGCGTGCTGGGTTTCTATCTTTCTGGATGACATCCGCATTGAGAGCAAGCGTTCCCGTGAGCAGTGTTTCGCCTTCCAATTATGCAGAGAGTAAACCCGATAGTCCAAAAACCCAGCGGTCCCATGAAAGGTACAAGGCTCAACAGCAATATTAGGCGAACTCTGCTACAGGAACACGGCCTGTAGCGTCCGTGGCCCAGTGTTATCCCTGAACACCATGATTCTTAGACAGATGTTGCCACTAGGTGTAAATAAGGGGAATGTTGCATTTATCGGGGATCGCCTGGAAGAAAGCATTTTAGTGGTCTAGAGCCTGTTATCCACACACTCGCATCTCACAATTGTGACCGAAATAAAAAAAAGAGCGTCTACGATGCAGTTTCCCAGTTTAGCCGGCTAGTTGTACTACCCCCAATGACCATTGCTTTAATTTATCACGAGCATAGTTAGCGTGTCCATTGGGCGTAGATTTGCACTCCCGGTGTTCCACAATGTGGTCGCCATTGTCAAATACTCTCATAACGCAAACGACTGCTTAGCTAATCCCAGCGCTACTGACCCTCAGTAACGTAAACAGATCCGGGTCAAGAGATGATCGTCAGGAAATTGCTCAAATTGAAGACACCATATGTGCATTTAAATTGTTTCTTTTTATTAATTTTTATTTATTTTGAAGTTACAGTGGAATATGAATATCTAAATGTGCATATCTATATGTGCATTTAAATAGTGCCAACAAGACAAATCATTTGTGCAGTGTGCGCAACACACGTATCTTCATAGTAACTTTAAGTACGTATGTATTTTTCAACATTATGCATGCAATCCCGCGAATATCGTTCTGTATAATCATTGCGCCATTAATTTAAATAAATTGGGTAATCATGAAGTAAGGGCCCGTCTTCCCCGGCGAATTTGATTAAATTCAATAGCTCCTCACTGTGCTGATATATAGCCGCGTCTGCCTAGTCTTGTAAGTGTGTCAACATCCTATATATTACGTAGCTGTGTCTATAAGATTTGTTTAATGGTGTAACTGTGTTGGGAGGCTCATCTAAAAACACATGTTCTTAATATACCTAGCAATAACGAAAATTAAACAAATATGCCATGTACGTTTGGTTGTGCATTCTTTACTAGATAAGAAACGCAAAACTAAACTTAAATACATATATATACTAATATATATATATATATATATATATATATATATATATATGGGAGGGAGAAATAGGGTCCAAAAACCAAACCAGTCACGGTGGAACTCATATTAGTTAATTAAAGTAATTTCCTCTTGTTGTTGTTGCTGCTGCTGTTGTTGTTGTTGATGTTGCTGTTGGGGGCCCTATTTCCTTCTCCAGCCGTTGTGTGACGCCTTCTTCTTTTCACTCCATTTTGGTTAGCTCCGTAGCGCATCCTGAATCGTTGATCTGATCGTCGTTCTGTAGCACATGTTTTTGTTTCAATAGCCTGCTTTCGAATGCGGTGGTCGGCCAGCATTGCGGGCGAAAGCTGATTTGCAGAAATTTGCGTTCAAACGCCACCACCACCTGCCGGCGAGGGCGTGTAGCCCTGTACACGCTGCGCGCGCCAGCTTCGTCCAGGCGCAGATGTTTGATGTAGAGCTGTTTAGCTATCTGCATTTATATCGACTATAGAATTTATGTACTGCGACAATAGCCACTGGCCAGGCTACTACTAGCTAGCTCATCTCGAATGGACGCGGTGGATTGTTGCCCCGGGCGCCGGCGACTCGCATGAAGACCGGAATGGACGAAGGAACGGACAACTCAAGCCAAGTGGTTTGCTGCTCCCTCTGCCCCCTTCTCGCTCTCTCTCTTTCTCGCTATATCCCTCTCTCTCTTTATCTGTGTTCGAGTACACTTGCGCTGCTGTTGTCGTTGTTGTTGTTGTCGGCGCACTCCCCGGATCGATTGCGGATCGAAGCTCGGGGCGGAACAGAACGAGATGGACACGCCATGACCATCTCGTTCCATTGCACGCCATGACACGTGACCATAACGAAACGCGTAAAGGCGCCCCAAAGCATTACCATGTACCTGCAGCAGAATCTGCGAACGGAATCGCCTATACGTATGAACGTATCCGAATATATATGTAAATATATATAACCTTGCATTTGGGATGCTTGGGTTCGAGACCCGGACCGGCCACTCTTAAAATTGGTCTTCATGGTTCTTAATTTATACAGGGTCCCAATATGGCAAATCGTCATCTTACTCTTCGATTCGCTATGCACGGATTTCACCATAAAATATGTGTTCGACCTGGCCACCATGAAGCTGACGAATCATGCACTTGTCAACGTTGCGGCCATCAGTGCACAACATTTCATTTACTTGAATGCTCCAATCCGGTTTCTGTCAACCGTCTAATGTAACAAGTATAATACCTACTATTTGGTCAATAAACTTGAACTAGAATTTATACAAGGTGAATGCCGGAGTGAACTAAAAAATACCAATGTAAGCGAAGAACGACGAGTGACTGTAGAGCCTGGGCGAGAACCCCGTTCTGGAAGGGGGTGCCGCACAACCATCGTTACTTACTTGCCTTTGCACCCGTGGTTTCTTGTCAAAGTTGAACCAATGTGTACTTCATGATCTAAGCGAGAGCAACAAATACGAGCGCCTAGCAAAAGGCTTTTCTTGGCTTGCTAAAGATAATGTGTGTCCGTTCTAGGATAGAATCGCCGCCGAGTTTTTGCCGCTTCTAAAGGAGAGCGGCAGTCAAGGCGCAGTCCTGTGAATAGAAAGTGCAATACTTTCCACAAAAACAACGCGAGACCGCATGTGAGTTTACCCAGTCTCCGCAAGATAGCACGTTTCTGTTGGGGCATTTGTCGTATCCACGATACTCATCGGATATTGCGCCGTCGGACTACGACTTATTCAGATATCTGCAGAGCTATCTACAGGGAAAGAAATCTTTGACATAGTCAGAAGCAGTAAAGCAGACATTATTAGCGATACAGAGTGCGTTTGCAGGATTTTTTGTTATGGCAATTGATCGTCTAGTCCAGAGGTGAGCAAGAGTTGTGCCTAATGAATGAGGAGATTACTTTTAAATGAAGAAAAACGGTTTACCTTTTTAACGAAGAAAAACTCGCAAATGTTTTTAATTTATTTTAAAGTTCAACAGTTGGACAGTTCCCTTGTATCCAACCAAGTATATGTGCATATCTTAAACAAACTTCACGAAACTAAGTAGCTTAGTTAGCGGATAAAAGCGATTAAGGTAGCATTTAACCTAGTTATGTTTAGTTAGGTTAGTAAGCTAGGTTTGTAGCAGCCGCTAAGACGACTCATTCACTATTTTCGCTGAATTGTGTTGACCCTAGCTCAGCGGGAACATTCGGCACTCTTGTTTGCGATATTAGGCATTTTTACTGCTGCAACGCAGAATATGATAACTAGTAATATCATGACATCGATCTTGGAAGATATAGATAGACAATCAGAACCCTCAGATAAAAGGTATTCTCTCTCTAGTGTTATACCAGAAATAACTTAGGGGTGTACTACAACACTTATGCTCAACAATCAATCGACCAAGAGTGAGATTTATTGATGGCACTGCAATATTTTACCTAACGCTTAAGTTATCGGAGTCTAAGCACATGAAGCGCAATTGAACATAGACCAATTCAATTTAAACACACATGATTGTATCCGACCATTGCCCTACTCGATCTGGGTAATCATAGTGACATAGCACGCCGATAGCGTTGAGGGTCTGCAAGTTAGGCCGAAGAATGGAGGACAGGTTATTAGTTCCCGGCTTCAGTTCCTTGAGTTGTGTGTGGCGTATGACTCGAAATGCCTCAACAGGTCAGATCTTTGCCGAAAAAAAAAACAAATATTGGCTCTCCATCATGAACTCAGTATTCGCAGAGAAGCGTCAACGTGTTTTCTGTTTTCGTTGTTTGCGCCACGTTTTTTAGGTCAATTCGCTCTACTGGCCCATGCCAGAAACAACGCTTATAACATTCCTTTAGAACGCGTTTGCACATGTGCACACAGCCACACCCACGCACAGATTCAACAGTAACCAGCGACATGGTGTGAAGTGTGGTGTGGAAGTCGTCGTCATCATCATCATCGTCGTTGTCGTCACCTAAAACACCTTTAACAGGCTAAACATAACGTACAGAAACACATAGGCCGCCAAGAAGAACGTAGCCACGATACGCATCACAGCTACCAGAACGTTTCGCCACGTTTGGTTGACGGAGCTCGGTGGCTTTGCGGCACGGCGGCGTGCCATAGCCGTGTCCCTTCGCTGAACTCGATCGGCCTCTGGAAACGGATTGCTGGCACTCGCCACCATGTTGGCACTCGGAGCCATGTTGGCACCGTTCGTGGCAGCGCCGCCGACGTTCCGGTTCGTATCGGTTGTGCCGGGCCAATCAGGCCGGCCCTGGGCAGCAGCGGCGCTGATTCGGCTTCCTCTGGCCATGCTGCTGCTACCACTACCACTATCTTTACCACTCTCCTGGCCACCACGGTTGTCACGATTTTCTTTGTTGTTGCTGCCGTTATCTTCCCCTTGCTCTCTGCCCTCCCCTTGTTCCTCGTCGTCGTCATCGCCGTCGTCGTCATTGATTAGTACGACTCGATCGCTTAGCACATACGCGCCGATCACCGTCGTGTTCAGGCAGCGTCGAATCGTCGGATGAACGCCGAACGGCACCACAACGTCCTCGAGCGCCAGATAGACGATCTGCAGCACGATCATGCAGCACGTGAGCAGCATGAGGTCGCCGGCGAACCGCAGGCTCCACGGCGTATTCGTCGAGTGGCGCAGCGTGCCCGAGTAGCACACCATCAGGTAGAGGTTGAGCAGGACACTGAGCAGGGCCAGATGAAATCGGCGGCCACCATTGTTGCCACCATTGTCGCCACCGTCGTCGTCGTCAAGCGGCAGCCAGCAGAACAGCAACGTCAGCAGGCCGCACACGAACAGCGGCAGCGTGAGGCTGTACCGATGCAGCGAGAATCGCCGCCGAACTCGCATGCGCAGATGGAGCGCGTAGTCGTAGTAATCGCGATCGCCGCCTTCGATCAGATCAAAGTGCACGTCCGTCATCTCCCAGTTGGCCGAGCGGACAGCAAGGTCCGACTGTTGCTGCTGCTGCTGCGGCAACGCTGGTAAACTCGTGTGCTCCTCGGTGCTCCACGGTGCGCCTCGGACGAGACGCGGTTCGAGACGCAGCTGCTCGATGCTGTACGATGCCGATCCGACCAGCAGGACGCAGTCGTGCTCGTCGTGCGGGAAGTGCGACATGTCCGTGTCGCAGCTCACCGTCGACTCGACGATCGGACACCACGTCACGGTGCCGTTGGCCAGCAGCAGCATGTTGCCGTTGTTCTTGACGAGCGGCGACGAAACATCGACGTGGTTGAACACGTCGATGTCGGGCCGCCACGCCTCGTATGGGCTGATGACGAGCTTGTCGAGCCCGTTGTAGTTAGCCGGATCCCACTGCATCGTGACGGCCAGCCAACTGATGCACATCCGCAGTTGGACGACCGCTTCGTCTGCAAACAACAGCAACAACAGCAGCAGCGCGGACGCCGCACAACAAACAGGTTGGTCGTCGGTTTTTTGGTCGGTCGGTCAATCGGTCGCAAAAGTAGTACTGTACGGCCATCGTGCGTAGCCAGCACACGCGTAAACCAACGCGCAGCCTGCAAGTACTGCGAGAAGTTGAAAAGCTGGATAGAATTTAGAAAAACGTGTGTATATATACACATATATATATATATATATATATATATACAGGGTGTTTGGAAATCTTTTTTTCGCCGTAATAAGGAATTGTAGAGCCTGTTAAAGCAAAGATTTTTTCCAATGGATCATGGTCTCTGAGAAGTCTTGTTTCGGAATGAGAGTGAAATTACTACAATTTGTGGCAATAGTGTTTTTGCCCGACATAGGAGCAAAATTCTGCTTCTTCCGAAGAACATGTAAGGCTGGTCAGAAGATACGACACGGTCGTTTAGAAGAGATTTTGCGAAAAATTAAGTTCATTATTACCTTTCACGCCAAATACCTCAAAATTATTACCCTACGACCACTCACGGCGCTTAAAACTAACATATTCAGGCAAAAGCGCATTTATGATGATCATTTTGGCACCAAACTTATGGCAGCGCGAGCTGTGGTTGCGGAGTAATTGCGATTTTTTGGCCAGATGTCGAGATTGAGTGCATGCAAAAATGACTTTGTTCAAGAAAAAATTGGAGAACGATATATGGAATTGTAGGGCTCGTTAAAGTAAATCTTTTTTCCAATGGAACATGGTTTCTGAAAAGGGTTGGTTTGGAGTGAGAGTGATATTACTACAATTTGAGTCACTGGTGTTTTTGCGCGACATAAGAGCATAAAATGTGCAATTACGAGACAACCGTCCTATACAGAAACTAAGCACACCGTCGTATTCGCGAGAAAATTCTACTTTTTCTGAAGAACATATAATATTGCCTAGAAGATGCGACACAATCGTTTAGAAAATATTCAGCAAACAATTAAGCACTTTTGTTAGCCTTCGCGTTCAATGTCTCAAAATATAACCCTACGACCAATCACTGCGCTCAAAACTAACACATTTAGGCAATTCATACCGATAATTTTGGTACCGAATACGTAGCAATGCGAACCGTGATTGCGGTATAATTAAGATTGAGTGCATGCATAAATGATCTACTAGCACTCTAGGTCATTTTTGCATGCACTCAATCTCTACATCTGGCCAAAAAATCGTAATTGCTCCGCAACCACAGCTCGCGTTGACCCAGATTTGGTGCCAAAATGATCGTCATGAAATGCGCATTTGCCTGAACGTGTCAGTTTTGAGCCGTTAGTGGTCGTAGGGTAATGATTTTGAGGTATTTGGCGTGAAAGTTAATAATAAACTTCATTTTTTGCAAATTCTCTTCTAAACGACCGAGTCGTATCTTCTGACTAGCCTTCTATATTTTTCGAAAGGAGCAGAATTTTCTCGCAACAGCACATTTTGTGCTCCTATGTCGGGCAAAAACACCAGTGTCACAAATTGTAGTAATTTCACTCTCAAGAAACAAGACTTGTCAGAGACCATGATCCATTGGAAACAAATATTTGCTTTAACAGGCTCTACAATTCCCTACTACGGCGAAAAAAAGATTTCCAAACACCCTGTATATATATATATATATATATATATATATATATATATATATATATATATATATATATATCAATGTCAAACCGTACACGGGCACTTGTCTTACAGATTAATTAAGTCATGGTCAGCGTATATGTTATCAATGAGACACACCTAAAAACAGATATATACACATATGCAAAAAATTGTATGCTTATTTATGAGTATGCATATATATATGTTTTTTTTATATAAACCCCGTTTATGCTAACAATGTTTCAAATCAGAGTCCAAAATGCCCGTTATAAGCCCGTCGTGTCACAATGTTCCTAACTAAATTGTTGGAAGCTTTCTTAATAGCGGCAACTTGTTGAGACTTGTTAGACTCTAGCTCAATCACGCCGTCTACATACTAGTCCAACAGGGTTTCAATTGGACCTGTTCGGCGGCCAGACGCCTTTGCTTCAACATAGACACTCGTGTTTGTGTGGCGGCGTGGTCTAGGGGACTGCTAGTGCGCTAGTCATGGTTGTCATCTACCGGAGTGTCGCCGGTTCGAACCCTGTTATTGATCGAATTTTCTTTGAGCGATGCTCATTGAGAATAGATAATGAACCATACCGCTGAGAGTCAGCGACCATGCTGCCACAAGGACTGTTGGGGAATCCCTAGATGTCTCAACATGTTCCGGCACTCGGTGCATAGAAGATATACCTAACGGTGAGTGCCAAGCCCGTAGGGGACGGAGGATGGTCTAGAGTTAAAAACAACCTCCCAAAAATGTTTTAATTCGGGACACTCGTATAGCCGCTCCTGTACTAAAAGGCTGGTATTAGCCGAAGCGCCATGATGCTGAAAAACGTATAGCAGTCTCTTCGGTACTCAGAACGTGAACACTAGTCGGAAACGTGAACATTAGTCGGAAACGTTCCCACCATCGGGACATCAGCTTGGGCATAGTGTACAGCCCAGCAGTCAGTTAGTAAGATTGATATTTGCCTTTACGGTGAATATTTTCTCGTCCAAGAAGAAGCGAAAAAGCGGCCTACTGCTTCGTGCTTGAGACAAGAGAGGAGAAAATGGCATCGCGCAAATCTAATGGTTTTCACGGCCCCGGAGAGTATTTGCCTGACTTGTATAACATTAAAATGGTACCTGAAGCCCCTCGTGAATAAGCAACCTGCATATGGTATAGTAATTATGGTGGCTATGTTAAATCCACGCGCGAGATCGCGCGTGATGAGGTTTTTGATGACGTTTTTGATCGAGGTCGAACGATAGCTCCTAAATTGGTAGTTGAACTGTCTCGACGAGTTCTTGAATCCTTGCTGTGCGCAATCTGTCGTGAATCTTCTTCTTTACTTACTAGGAACCTGGTTCTGTTTCTTATTCAACAGTGCAATTGGCTGCGATCCGCTAAACTGTCTGTAGACTGACACTAACGAAACTTAAAAATTAGGCGCAGATCCATCCGACAAGGAGAATACGGACAGTCGCTGATTTTCGCTCATATTCCAAAGATGACGCGTAAACTATGTACTGACGAAAGGTAAAATAGTTAATTGGTGAAGGAAATAAGAACAAGTAAAGAAAAAAAACATGCAATATTTGATCTGATCAAAATTAGGTCGAAGTAAGCGGAAGTAGAAAGATACGAAGACTTTTGTATATCTACCCGTCCCGGGTAGTTATGCAAAAGAAATGTCTGGATAAACACAAATAGACGCAGAACATAGAATACACAAAACAGCTCTTGGTGGCAAGTGGGGAAGCTGATAGACGAGATGCATAGAAATATTAAGGACAAATGCTGTAAGATAGGGAAGAGACCTCAAAAGGAGAGAAACAAGGGTGGTGGAGTGATCAAATAAATAGGGCGACCCTATTTATATAATATATTGCCCGGGCAATATTAGCGCGGAAAAGGTTGAGTAGGGAACATAGAAAGATAAAAGAAAGGAACGCAGATAAGGCAGAAGAGTATTGGACGAATTACAAAGGCGCCAAGACTAGAGCTCAAATGTTAACACAAGATGAAATTAATAATGCAGGTGAAAGGCAATTTAACAAGATTTTGGGAGCTTCCAAGAAACAGCGAGCAAAGCAGTTTTGGGGCAATGTCAGACATAGGGAATCAATGATGACAAAAAAGGAGCAGGATAGAGCGTACACAATAGAAGAAATAGACTCCTTTTTACGACTGGCGTAACCAGTGTAAAAAGTGCAAGAACGAGCACAGATATTACAACCATAGCAGATGAGATCAAATGAGTAGTAAAGAAAATAAATTCAAGCTGGATGGAGTTGCTGGAGGAATTTTACAGGAATCGTGCGGTTTGAATAATAATAATAATAATAAAAGCACCCGGACAATCTGGAGAGAAGGGGATCAGGCAAGAAGGTCCGTTGTCATCCGTAATTTTGTATATATATAGAAAAAGTAGCGCAAATGATTATTAGCACAGGTTCAGGATCGCGCAGGTAGCGGAACATGGTTTATATATTCATGACGCCAGTGCTGTTGTTTGCTGTCGATATGGTTGTGTTAGGGCGGGCACTGGCCAAGATTAACAAATGTTGAAATGTAGGCAAACAGCGAAGAAACTGGACACGGTGTTTAATGACAAAAATATTGCAAATTTAGTATTCATTTTTTCTATTGCAATAACAACAAATCGGAAATTGCCAAACCGAATCGATATCCTTTTGGCGAGACGATCTCTTAGCAACTTTATACAGGAACGTTTTAACAAAGCGCCTGTTCACCATGGCCTCAAGCTATTTTAACTAACAATTGTTCTAATTTCTAACTCATCCCTAGGCGCAACGGTGTTTACCAAACTCGTCTTATTCTTTAAAATGATGCTAAATAAAAATTATTATTATTATGGTTTAATAACACCTAGGTTGGGTAAAATTATAAACATATACATCAGACACAACTAGTGCTTCCTTCACGTCATTGGGTCTTTTCTCATCTTGTTAGTTCAGCTATTGACTGAACTGCTGGACATGCTGCGGCGTGGTATCTATTGCACTGGCTAGAGCACCTCGTGCACCTGCAATACTCCCTACTAAATAAAAATAACAATGCATATCTGAAGCTCTGATTAACAGCCGCAGCAGCAAAACTAACACAGATAAAAACCACAGTAACTACAACAAGACCAACACTACTACTGCTACTACTACTGCGGGCAACTAACAGTAGCGATAACAACAACGTAATCACTTTTGTCGAGCTCGAATGTGACGAAGTCGCTCAGCTTCACCGTGACGGTGATGGTCATCGACGTGTTCTCGTAGACGACCGGACGCACCATGTACATGGAGCGGTAATCGTTTGGTAAAATGTCCTGGTGAAGTCGTCGAATATCGGAGCCCCGCTCGGCGCCATCATCGGGCCGCGCTGGACGCAGGACACACAACACAATGAGCAGGCTAAGATACAGCACGGGAAGAGCACAGGCGCACCGTGTCATAATCATCGGCCTCGACATGATTGACGAGCCGACGGCCGAGGCCGAAGGAAGGGGTGGTGGTCCTGGTGTTAGGAAAGTTAGTGACTCTTTGCAAGGTCGTACAACTGGGCCTTGTCTTCGGGGGTCGATTTACAACGTACGCGTTGGAGACGTACACCGATTGTAGACGTACACACAGATTGAGACGTCTCAGACGCAAGACAGGGAGAAGGAGACAGGGAGAGAGAAAGCGAGAGAGAACGTGAGGTCGTGAGAAATACAGCGAAGCTTTACTTCGTTAGCGGCTTCGTGCGTCGTCGTGCTTCGGTGCAGCGCGTTCGCCGAACGATCACGCAAACGATCGCACGCTTGAGTCGCGAGTCGTCGAATTCGTCTCTCGGCTAACAGTTTGTAGTTTGCAATTCTCCTCATAGACACAGCCACACACAGTGCCACAAATATATGCAGTAACACGTCCCTATATCCACACACCCCCTTGCTTGCCCAGAGATGAGATGTGCCAATCAAGCTACTTAAACATACGCAGTGATCCCTGTCAATGATCTCTGCAGAGCACGGCCGGAATGAAGTGAATCGAGCCGACGCGGATCAGCCGACCGACGAAAGCCAAGAGAAAGGGGCGGTTTCCAAATGACCTGCCGAATGCCAGATCCACAACAGCTCTACTTAGATGGCTTCGATCGAGTTGAACTAAACGGACCAAACATGCGAAGGAAGATGATTTCTACTCGGTTGTTAAGCTCAAGCGTTTCCGTCAAATGTTCGCACACGAATGACGACTGAGCGGCGCTAATGAATGTGCTACACGCAATGTCGGAAATTTTCTGAGATTGTGCTTATTCTATTAGAATAACTCTATATATATATATATATATATATATATATATATATATAGAGTTATTCTAAATAGAATAAGCACAATCTCAGAAAATTTCCGACATTGCGTGTAGCACATTCATTAGCGCCGCTCAGTCGTCATTCGTGTGCGAACATTTGACGGAAACGCTTGAGCTTAACAACTGAGTAGAAATCATCTTCCTTCGCATGTTTGGTCGCATATATAGTTGTAAAGGCGGAAACACTAGCCCTTGCAAATGCTTTCATATGAACATTACGGCAACACAAATCTGGAAACTGTAATACCTCAAATCTCAAACTGCAAATTAAAGCGAAAGTCGTTAGCATAGGTTGTCAGAGTCGATGTTGCGGCTTTTGTTCTGCTAGTAGATTTCGTGACTGTTCTGACCTACAATGAAATTACAGGACATACGGCAAGGAAGATCCGTACGAAATGGGGAACGGCAAAATGTCTGAAGCCGCCAGGACTTTGCGCTCCGCCAACACTCACTGAACCAGACATCCCGATCAAAGTTGAACCTACACAAACCTACCCGTCTCGATGAGGCTTAGGAATACGGAGCGCTACCAACTTTACCGCTCTATGTCGCCATTCATTCATATGAAGTGACACTCAGGGATACTAATAGATCTCGTTTCCATAGACGCATTCGAGAAGCTGTTTTCGACTAGAGATGAAGCCAGATCCAGATTTCCGACAATGGGCCACAAAGGCTCGAATAATAAGGTTTTCCAGAAAAGCCGGTAACGAAACATGATTCGAATTGTAAGTGCACTTAAATGCAAATGCGATAGCTATGATGTCATAAACTCAGCAACACGCCAGTGATGATTGTAAACTTTTCTGGCATTTATTGTTCTTTTTAGGCGTAGTGTAAGCAAACGCATATAAGATAAGCGCATTCAAGATTAGTGTCTCTATTGGCATTAACAGGTCCAAAATACGTTGGTATTACAATAATTTCGAATGTATTTAGCACAACACTAGCAAACTATATATACACACTGAAGCCACAGATGTCCCGGTTGAGGAATTATCAGGTTTTTGTGGTTTGTGAGTTCGACATGGCAGTAAGAGCAGGCATGCGCTGTGTTATACCGTGGTGTTTGTTCGAATATCTAACTCACGCAAGCTGTAACGCTCGAGTAAATATGGCAGAGTTAAATTGGCATTTTTAGCAACTAATGCTATTTGATTTCCGGAAAAGAAAGAATGCCGCCCAAGTCGTAACTAAGATATGTAAAGTGTATGGCATGGTAACAGGTAGGTCAGCTCGAAAATGGTCTGTCCGATTTTTTAGAGGGCAGAGATTGTTTTAAAAGGCGACAAATTCTTGCCTCAGAGAGCCTGTAAAAAAAGTTTTGATTTTTGCCTCAGATAACCCTGTAGAATTTAAGTTGTTATATTTAATTGGAAAGGTGTAACAAAAACCTTTGCCTACCCTCCATATCTATAGGGCCTGTCCAAAGGTTACTTATATATATATATATATATATATATATATATATATATATATATATATATATATATATATATGTTCTTCTTTTAACTTAATGGGGGTGGATGGGATATATATATATATAGAGAGAGAGAAATCTATTTTAAGCGCCATGAAGTAAGGTAATTCTTTAAAATTGCGTTACTACGTTCAGATCTCACAACTGTAACATTGTTTGGCATGCAATAAAAATAATAACATTTTAAAATATGTTTATTCTTATAAACATTTTAAGATGTTTACTATTGACGCGACTGCATGGTGCTTAATCAATGTCATGCTATCTTGTACATAACCTATCACAATACTTACACGTGCAAAATCACTTGCCGAACCACTTATGTCAATACGTTTTGCCCACGTCCTTCCATTCTGAGATCAGCATTGCCCGAAAACTCGATCAATGTCACCCATACTAATTTGCTCTACGAATAGGGTGTACTAGCTAACAGTTACAAAACGATTAGACGCGGAAGTTTTTAAGCCTAATGCTCGTTTAAGAAAAGCAGGTTTTACGCGGTCAAGGAGCGCTAGATGCGATACATTTATTGTTGCCCTTATGAACTGACATTTGACATATAGCGCTGTCTTAAGTAAAGCATCTGTAGCGCATTTTTTTAAGAAAGGAGAAATGCGTTACGCTCGAACGGACACCACCTTTGGATGTGGGCCGAACGGTGTTGGACTCACCGCAAGACTACCGGCGTGGCGGACTAAAACTCCGGGCTTTCGATGTTCGGAAAACCGCAGACTCTCTCAAGATTCGCTCCAGGCCTCCCAGATCTTCGGTTAGTAGTACGATTGGTAGGTAAGAGCGGTGGGTGCCTACCGGAGCCACAGGCCGAGGTCACCCGCGGGGAAGGTTCCCCCTTTATTACAACCGTTCTGCTCCGCGTCTCTGTGTTCTCCTTCGCCGTCATCTTCTATGACGGGGAACTTTTAAGCAGACGTATTCGGGCGAGTCGCCGTTTTTCCTGAAGGCTAATTTCTTTCGCTGTTTGAGCCACAACTCCCAGCCGCTAGTAGTTTGGCAGACAAACTAAATTAAGTCTTTCATGCTTGTTCTCGGCATGTTTGGAGGAGGATTTCTCAACGTCGGGTTGCCGTTCTGCTGCCAACGACACGTCACTTTGTTCAAAGGCAGTGTCCTTGCTTGCTCTAGGGCAGGACGTTGAAATCGCCCAGGTAGTCCTGGAAATCTCCATTATGACTTGGGTCATGAAGAAATCCATGTCGCTTCCTGGATCTATCCACTTCTCGATGTCCGAGATTAGATCTCGGACCTTAGCTCCGGACTCTCTCTTACGCAATTCTGACCATTCTCGTTGTCACTCAGAAAGCATAGCTTCGTACTCTGCCTCGTTTGAGCGCTGTGGTCCTTTTTTTTACAATCTGCGCCGTTTCTTGAGTACGAGATACCACGGAGGAGTGCCGGCCAGGACCAGGGCAATACGGTATGCCTGGATTATTCTTAGCGCTGTCCGGCGCTTGAAATTTGGCGCTCTTGCAGGTAGTCTGAGATCACATTAACCAAGAACGGGGTGCTTGCTCTCTCCTGAGAGTTTCTAGAATAACCCTTCATGGAAGACGGTTAAAGGCGTTTCTCACATCCAGGAAGATCGCAGCAATCAGCTGCCGTGTCCTTCGTGTGGAACTGGTTTTCCGATATAGGAACGGCAACTTCGACGTTAACGACCGAGAGCGACCCGTACGCCCTGTGACAGTGAACACGGTCGCATTAACAACAGTGATCGATAGAAACCCACACTTCTCGCTGCGCGAGATCGTGGCCATTGTCGACATACCAAACACATCTGTTTAAAGGCATCACTATGCCGAATGGTTTATCAGCAGCCCCCAGCAACTGCCAAGCCTGGACCCTATACAAGGAAAGTGATGTTAAGTGTTTGGTGGGATGCGAAGGGGTGTTCTTTTGTGAGCTGGGTTACGCCCAAACGAAACGATAATTACAACTGTACAATTTGAAGAGGGCAATTGACCAGAAGCTACCAGAATTGGCGAACAGATAGGGAATGACATTCCACCACGACAACGGAAGACCGCACACGTCTTTGCTCACCACCAAGTAGTTAATGGTATTTGAATGAGATATTTTGCCTCATCCTGCGTATAGTCCTGGCCTTGCTCCATCGATTAGCATCTGTTTCGGTCTCTTCAAAATTTCCTTAATGGCAAAGTGTTTGATTTTTTGGATAGTGTGAAAGCGTATATAGACCATTACTTCGGAAGCCAGGACTTTCTGGAAAGATGGAATCATAAGCTTGCCTGGACGTTGGGCTAAGGTAGTTGGACAAAATAGACAATACAGCATTTAATAAAAGATCCTTGTTGTAACAACATGTGTATTCAAAAATGGGTGAAAAGTCGGATCGGATTTATGAATATATATTTATATATATAATCGATTTAACTACGTAAGAGAAATAGCTCTTGGAAGCTATCAAGATGGTATATAGGACGCGGCGGGTCGCATAAACGGCACACACAGCTTGCATCAGGATTGTGAAAGTATTTTCTATGACACAGCTTGTGCTGGAACCCACGGAGTAAATAGCGGGTTACACCCGATGCCGGTTGGGTTGTAGTGGTCTCGGCCAGTTATGCGAGACCATTGCTGGCGATCCAAAAAAATTTAATTACTTGAACTTTCTTTATGAATTTGCTCTGAACAAAAGAACACGAGGACTTTCAGGTTCAGTTGTTCAAGATCAGGAAGGCTCCCGACCCCGCTTGTACCCACCGTGGCAATGAATCCTAGGATACCCCAGAACACATGCTTCTGAGGTGCCCCGCAGGTAAGAATGTTTATCCTATTAGCAATAGCTGGAATTTTTAACGATATACTAACGTCCAGATCTCCTCAGGCCTTCAGGAAAGAAGCTACCCATGAGTCGATTCGCGTCCAGCGAGTTTCCTACAGTGGTGTGCGTGTGTGCTAACCGCATTTTCAGTTACTCCTCTATACATTTTTATAAAATCTTGAACCAACAATAATAAATATATATGCGTGTCTATAGATATGCAATAAAGTAATTATGAATGTAACTATTATCATTATATGATTAAAAACAAAACACAGCATTATTTCAATTAAAAAATATTTTATATTTATAGAATTTTTATTTTCGTGCAGTTTACATTTCTCTTTTTGAGATTTGTCTTGTCAGGAACTTACCAGAGCTGGCTGCTTCGTTGTATACGCATATAGCAAAGCCACCACGCTCTGGGGCTTCAGCTTAATACAATGGTATATATACATATACTTTTAACTTAATGTGCAAATTCCTCATTTGGCATACAACATGTCGATAAGGCAGATATTAAACAAATAAGCATTAGACAATGTGTTAGCACAATGGTCCGTTTGCCAACAGGATAGAAAGCAGAAGAAGTTACGAGTCACCATGGCAGTACCTAGAGGCAACACCCAGAAAACGTGCAGACAAATCGCGTACTACCAAGTTATATCTATACATATATACGGCGTGAGCAATTTATATACCTAAGCGATTGGAGGAACCAATAATAAAGGTTACCGACAAAGCATTCCCCACACATACCTAGTCGGATGAGCCAACATGGTGCATATGACACACGCGAAATAATAAACCATAAAAGTCAAGTGCTTTCATCAGCTAGCTGTTTTTCATACACTTTCCTCTTTTACCACGTACTGTGAGCACCACGGTTGACCAACTTGTTTCGAACAAGGGTGCCAGACAATTTAGTCTGGATGTTCGTCTTTCTACACTGGTAGGATTTTCAAACGACGACGTTCTTCTGCACAACGGGCTGAACATCGGGTATGTCAGAACGTTCCCTCAAGCCATCATTGATTTTGTGCACTGTAGCAGAAATTCAAACAGATCTATTTCAGATCGGGATTTTTCAGGCGGTCAATATAGCCAATTATAGTAACAACATTATGTAAAGTACAGGCAACTAGACGAAGGCATTAGCTCCAGATCTTGTCTTGTTCCGTACGGTCTCGAAGACGTCTGGTGAGGGAGGTGAGCTCTTCGAAGCCCTTTGTCATGTCATCCAGGTCTTGGCGGAACTTTCCCGTTGGTGTATCAAGGAGATTCCTAGAAACAAATGAAGGATTAGTTAAACGCGGCCACAACAACAGCCTCGACACTTAAATCTACTCGAAAAGGGCACTAAATCGTCAAACGGGAGTGCTAACTTCAGGAATACAGATTGTCATTTATTCGCCCTTTAAGGGTAGCTTCAGCAACCTTTGATACAATATACTATGGCGTTCTTCACACAATTATCTTAGCATGCTATGCCTGACAGGGACATCGCTGACTTGCCAACTTCCCAAGGAGGGTTCAGCAAACATCTTTTAGCGTGCCATGTATCACATATTTCACCCGCTTTCTACCATTCATCGCTAGACTCTCCCACAAAATGCCACCGATGTTTACAAGAAATTCTTTGGCTTCACTACTGTGTGTGTGGCGTTTTTCGAAATAAAACTCAGCAGCTTATTAACGTGCAGAACCCACGTTGCCACATTTGGAGATCACGTGCTTTTTAGGAACGCATTCAGTCTTTTGGACAGATTGGACCAGGCAATTAATAATAGACGCTCTTTAGAACGATTGCTCGGCAAAACGTTGGCAAAGAGAAGCGACATTTACCCGCGTCTGTCCATCGCCTCAGTAGAGTACCAGAGTCATTCGTTAGACAAACTGCCGAGCACAGGGCCACAATGAGGGCATCCTTACGGTGTTCGTCTCTCTCTTGCGGATCTCGTCTAGCCCAGCTACCTTGTAAGATAAGCATAATTCCCAGCGTCTAAATTGTTTTATCAGTTTCGAACGGCAAACTCAATTCCAGTAAAACTCGATTCCCAAGTGGTTAACTCATCCCCAGCAAATGTGAACGTCTGGTGGGTCATGTAGTTTTGCAGCTTGTCGTGAGACTATTTAGACGCTCTGATTGCCTCTTCCCTCGCTCATCCTTAATAAGACAATAAAAGGCCCGCTAGCCAATACCATGTTATCCACGCTGCTACTCGAAAACCTCTGCCAGATATTAGCACTGCAATGAATCTGCCTGAGTAAAATAAAGATATTCCCCATCATTGGCAGCCTACCTAAAAAGTGTTCTCGCTACGCAACGCACCGGCGACTCTAGCACTAGATCAGTGCCAAGAACGGAGCTTTGTGGACGACCTTACTATAAACACACTCGCGTTCACTACCAGCCGTTGGAAGCAGGAGATGCAATTTAACAGAGGAAGGCACGCTTTGCACACGAACTAACCTGGGTGGCTGTCAGAAATACACAGGGTGTCCGAACCCAGTTTGGCATATAACGCATTGCAGCGTTAACAATATCCGGGTCACAAGATTTATGCAGAGCGTTTGAGGACCAAGACGCCGAAACAATCCCCATTAAATGTGCATTTTTACCAATGTATGTTTAAAAGAAATGCTTAATTTAACGAAACACACGATCCCCTCAAGTCTGACTAATCTGGGTGCGAATAACCTGCGTGTGCCTAAAAGGCTACTAGTGCCTACTAGATAGAAGATAGCGTATGCAAACCTTGTGGTATGCGTAATATTGATCGCTATCATATTCTACAATGCAATAAAATCGATGCATCTTCAGTGTGCACAGCGGGAAGACATGCATTAAGCAGAGAAGGATCGATGAGACATGCAATTATAAATATCTACTAATAAAAAAAATCGCGTCTACAAGTAACGAGAGGAAGTGGTACAACATACTTATAATTCACAGAAAGCTAGTAGACGCCGAAGGTTATTGTCCTAATTTCCAACCCATGATTCGTATTGGTTCATCTAGAGCCGCGTGCACTGTCGTCAAATAGATGAGTCCGCTCTAATGCCGCCTAAATCAGTGACCAGTTTACGTACGTGCATACATTTACTAGAGTCTACTGGATCCTTCTTGGATGTTCTACGCATCTGTTCTCGCATTTTACGTATTCTGTAAGCCCTAACTGTACCACCCAGCCTTTTCAACTTCATCAGAGCTTTGCTATTCAGTTTTAGTTCTCATTCAATCGATAGTCGTGACTGACGGTGTATATGTCCCCAAAGGGAGATAGGAGACATTAGAGATTTTAGCAGAGCATTCCTAAACTAAGCAGTAATAATTTGTATTCTTTAGAGATATTTCATTAATGCCCAAGGTCACTAAATTTCGCAACAGTTACAAAACAATCTTGTCAAGAGTCTTTCAGTTGCTGTCTTGAGATGGTAGCAAACTTCATGGAGGTTAAATCAGAAGACTATTTTGATTCAGTTGCCTACCACACGTTAAGAAGGGTTAAATTAAGAAAAAATACAAATCACACGCGATACACAAATCATATAGGCCAAGTAGCGTAAACGCACACGAAAGTTGGGCCCACCATGAATCAACACTATAGGTGTGCATGTGACTGACAGGGCTACCCGCAACATCGAGTGTGGTTCCAGAAACAAGTTTATTACGTCAAATAAGTTGCTGCAGAAGATTCACGAAAAAGAGAGCAAGCAATAATTCGATACGTCTCTGCTGAACATAAGACTCCGAATAGAGGATTCTATTATCTAACCAAAACATTAACCGTTTTTTATCCCACTTGGTGGCAAGCGCAACGGTGCAAGTGCATTCAACGATTTCTAACACTTAGCCCGTCAACTAATACATACTACTATATATATATATATATATACACTATTAGATAGAAGAGTAAAAGTCATCGGTCAACAAAGTATTCTACGGCCGATTTGTTTCTGATACTGAGAGAGAAATGTTTTTGAAAGTAAAAGACGCACCTGCTCACGTTGTGGAGACCACCTGCAGCACTGCTCAATCGGTGCGAGCGAAGCTGCCCTTTTGGAGTGGTGGTTCGAGACGTGGAGGTTGCCGACGACGAAGCCCGCGATCGGCGAACCGCGCGCGCCGAGCCGCCGCCGGAGGACGCGCCGTTAGGAGTGTGCTCAAACTCGTTAATGGCAAACGGCGAGTACAGCTTGACCGGGGTATCGCTGCTAAGCAGCGAATCATACGTCGACGGACGGACGCCACGCCGGCCTCCAGCGAGACTTACGCGGCCCATTCCGAGCTTCAGTGACATCGTCTCAACAGCTTTCGCAACGTTTCCCTTCATCTTTAGGTTCAGTAGTACATACCGCACCCCCGCAGCAGTCCAATCCCAAATGACGACAATAACAACAGAAAAAACAGCGGTTAAAAGTTGGAGATAGTGATCCAACGACTTTACTCGGCTAAATGCAAAATCGAGACACAGTGATATCCTCTCGCTTTGGTTCTGATATCAGGATCAAGGTGTGTTGCGTCGGACTGCCGCCTGCCCTTGACCTCATATCGTTTTCTATTATCCGTGAAAGCAAGCGTTATCTATTATGAGGAAGTACATTATCTATTACGATATCTATTATGAGTAAGTAGATATGAGTATTACGTGAGTACAAGCGTGGCCACGAGTAAACTGTAAATGCAACTCTTCCCTCACGAAAGTGTCGACTCCAATGAATGCAGACAACTTTTCTCAAATATGCGTATATGTATTTCTGTATTCACCCTGCATTGAATATCGTGGTGGATAAGCTAAGGTTTGATCTATTTTATCACGTATGCATATATTTTTCCCGATGCGAAGGTAGAATATACATGACATATGTACAATCTTCAAGCGCATGTAATGCTCATGTAACGAGAAAGAAGAACACGTTTTCCCTAGTTATTTTGCCAGTTTACCTCTTGCAGGGTAGATGACATTGACACTGGTATTCTCCGCTTTTCCAGGCCGCCGTCGCTGTGTCCCTTTGGACCCTTGCACATCTTCACCTTGCGTGGGGGCTGGTTTCTCTGCGGAGTGTTCTCATCACTGCGTGGCCGAAACACCTGAAATTCGGACAATGGAAACACTGTGTATTTCAGTTGTCTCTTCAATCTGCTTTCTGCAGTATTTTCCCACGTTGTCTCGGTACTTATTTTAAGTGCTACTTCTACTTATCAATGGTGAATAATGAACAAAACATCATTCTTTGTTTGCATTATGTGACCATAACGCACGAGAAACATGATATTCGTAAATCACAAGTATAATTTTTAATAATTGATTGGATCACCTATATATATATATATATATATATATATACATATAGATATTATAATTTTATTGTTATTGTAGAACATCATTGTGAATTAGCACCTTTACGGCGGGACTTCGGGAGGAGTTCTTTTTGTCGACGGCTTTCTTGGCCTTGTTGACTGCCGCCGATTTTGGAACCGTGGGACCGGCGTCTGCAGCATCAAGACCGCTCGAGCCAGATGATCCTCGCTGATTGGTTTTCCTCTGGCCTAGGCTGCTTTTGCTGGTCAATCGCTTTAAACCTGCTCCCATCATCATAATCGATACGTATTGTTAAATATTTATTAGTAATAGTTAACGTTTATATATATATATATATATATATATATATACACAGTGGGGTTTTTCAAAGGACGAAGGCGTTTGAGGACTACACTACGAGGTGGTCGGGAATATTAAAGTAAGTTGACAAAAGGGTATTCATTACGGTAGCGATGAGAAGTTTCCCGACCTGGGGAATCAACGAAATCGATATTTTTTGTATTCTTTTAAAGTAACTTCTTATAGTTGTTTCCCTTAGATTACAGACCGTTGATTGTTTTGCATACCTTGCTTCGTCTTCTCTTTGATCGATGCTACCGAGAGAGACGTTCGTTGGAGAACTCCCTTCGCATCGCTTCGGCCAGAAGAACTCGGCCTCTTCTCCTTCTTCGACTGAGCCTCACCAGCCGTCTTTCGGGGGGTCATTGCCTCTGGGTGGGTACGGTCACAGTTTCTTCAGAATCCGCGACTTCTCCGTGTAATCGTGTGCGCTCTCTTATGCTAGACTCTTAACACAATGACGATGAGCGACTTCCAAATACTAACTTCTTGGTCTTCGATCTAAAGAGGAGCGAATCATCATCATCAGAAAAAAAAAAAAATATATATATATATATATATATATATATTTAGATAGATAGATAGCTTTCATTCTATACCTGTTCTTGTCTACCGGCGGCAGGTCTGAGATTGATTCTCCTAGTATCCAATTTTAAATATGCGCATTTTCGCGCATTCAACACAATATAGATGTATATATAGTACATAACTCGTATGAGTTATATATATATATATATATATATATATATATACATATATATATATATATATATATATATATAACTCGTACGAGTTATGTACTATATATACATGACTCTTAACGCGTATATATATATATATATATACAATTACACATTAACTTTAGAACTTATATATAAACGTATATAAATTGTGTACAATGACACCGATAACAAACCTCTCTAAGCGCCCCTGATCTAACAAAGTGATATGTGTATCAAAGCATACATTTCAGCGCGTATTAAATAAATCAATTAATAATTGGTAGGTAACATTTCGTTGTATTAAAATTATAGCTAAGTGCAAGTTCTAATTATACTAATGACTTCTCCTAAATGATCCAGTAACGCGTAGTAGCATTGGCGCTTTTCGATATAGCAAAACATGTTGGTGATGCAACAACATCAGAGAGGAAACTTAACATTTAACTTTAACTCCGCTGGTTGAGGCCGTCAAGCAGAACGAAGTAGGAGAGAGAAGAACCGATTGTTTTACCTGACTGTTCTGTCAACTGGCCATATATGTGCTGCGTGGCGTCAATCCCTTGAGTCTGGGGTATGTGACTCTAACCAGATGAACCATAATAACATCGACAGCAATAAGAAACGGAATAATGCATGTGTATGGCAAACTATCTATCTACTTTCAAATATACAGTTGAAGGCGCGGCGTTGCTTCAAAGTGATGCACACTTAGCTGTTTCGGTTACACACCTAGGTAGACACTTGAGCACTTGATTAATTTATTAACTCTGCCACTTGCAGAAGACGACGCAAGCTTTCCTGTCCGACCTGTCCGACCGATTTGCCTGATTCCTTCGCCTTTCTTCCACAACGACAGCTTCAGAGTGTGAAAACCGTGAGCTAGGTTTTGATGGCCGGTGAGATTGAGCGGTATTGGTACCGTACACAGCCAGCAAGAAGACGACGAAGAAGAAACGCGCCCGTCTGATTCAAACGGTGCGCGCCATCTTTGTTTGGACAGCGCATTACTGTCCGACAACTCCGCCCTCCGCCATACCGGTCGTCGCCGCTATTCCCAGCCCGCTCCGAAGTCCGAACGCAGCCGAACCATTATGATCTGGCTGATGATTGCTCACCTCGACATTACATGCTCTTGCACACCAGCCAAATACGACGTACAATAAATAGACGCATCTATCGATTATTGATCATGCATATATATATATAGATGTGTGTCAGTGTGTCATTTTAAAGCAGAGCTAGTTAGCTATTCGCAGTGCTAACCGCGCAAACGCTTCAAATACTGTACTAGTACTGTGTTTGCGAATGTGTTTTCATTCACTCAAGTTTCTGCTAGAATCGTCTGCTCTTGAGTTGTCAGCAGGATGCGCGCGAAGACACCGTCAGATGCTGATACGCCATGGAGCACGCCTTGGACTCATATATATATATATATATATATATATATATACAGGGTGTTGCAGAAATTTTTCATAATAGAATATACAAATTGTAGAGCTCGTTAAAGCAAATATTTTTTCCAATGGAACATGGTCTCTGAGAAGTCTTGTTTCGGAGTGAGAGCGAAATTACTACAATTTGTGACACTAGTGTTTTTGCCCGACATAGGAGCATAAAATGTGCTGTTGCGAGACAACCAGTCCTCCTATACAGAAACTAAACACACTGTCGTGTTTGTGAGAAAATTCTGCTTCTTCCGAAGAATATACAAGGCCGGTCAGAAGATGCGACACGGTCGTTTAGAAAATAATTCGTCAAAAATGAAGTTTTTTATTAGCTTTCACGCCAAATACTTCAGGATCATAACCCTACGACCACCCACGTGTTCAAAGCTAACATATTTAGCAAATGCGAAATTTAATGACGATTATTTTGGTACCAAACTTACGGCAATGCGAGCTGTGGTTGCAGAGTAATTACGATTTTTCGGTGGGATGTCCAGATTAAGTGCATGAAAAATGACTGTGTGGCGACGTTCACTACCGCCGACGTGTCGCGCGACAGCCGCAGCGCGTCATTTTCATGCACTTAATCTCGACATGTTCGCCGAAAAATCGTAATTACTCTGCAACCACAGCTCGCATTGCCGTAAGTTTGGTGCCAAAATGATCGTCATGAAATGCGCATTTGCTGAATATGTTAGCTTTGAACACGTGGGTGGTCGTAGGGTTATGATTCTAAAGTATTTGGCGTGAAAGCTAATAAAAAACTTCATTTTTGACGAATTATCTTTTAAACGATTGTGTCGCATCTTCTGACCGGCCTTATATGCCCTTCGGAAGAAGCAGAATTTTCTCACGAACACGACAGTGTGTTTAGTTTCTGTCTAGGGAGACTGGTTGTCTCGCAACAGCACATTTTATGCTCCTATGTCGGGCAAAAACACTAGTGTCACAAATTGTAGTAATTTCGCTCTCACTCCGAAACAAGACTTCTCAGAGACCATGTTCCATTGGAAAAAATATTTGCTTTAACGAGCTCTACAATTTGTATATTCTATTATGAAAAATTTCTGCAACACCCTGTATATATATATATATATATATATATTGTACACTACATGCAATAAATCTGTTGGATTGTGGGTATTAAATTCATATGATATTAATAATAATAGTCGTACTAGCCGCGCCGAAAAATGGCAAACAGTTAATGACTAGAATGCCAGCAACATAAATGTCGAGTATTGCACTACAAGTTATGATTATGGATAGCATGACTGTCCTTCCCTTATATATATATATATATATATATATATATATATATATTGAAGTGTGCAAAAACCCTTTTTAAAAGATTACATCAAGGATGCTCTACAATAATGACGAATGCCTGTGATACCCCACTCGCTGACCTTTTAATGGGTTAAAGCAGGCTTAACGCAGATTCAGAGGGCTTTCTAACTTTGCTGCTCAAATAAGACGTCCGATCAAATAACCTAAGAAGCCACCCTTCAGTGACTCCTAAGGTCGTCGCACGCACAGATCACATAAACGTAGCAAGCGTGCCAACAAATTATTAAGCTAATTCATATAAACACCCCATACTATTACAATAATTATGTATATATAGAAGGGCGGATCGGCAAGTTATAATACTTTGAATTTTAAAAATGAAACCAAAACCACCAAGGTTTTGCGGTGTATTTGCCTCATCAGCTATTAACATGCGAAACTTCGCGCCAATTAGTGGCCGGCGTTTATTGTTTGAGTTTGGTTAAAAAAAGTAAAGGAAACAAGGTTCGGCGATTTTTAAAGTGTTGAAAGTGGGAGAGCAACGGATCTGCATCAATGTATGTGTTAAAAACTTAATAATATGTTCTAAAGTAATGGAAATGTTACGGACTGCTTATGGTGATTAAGTAGTGTTCCGGAACACTGTGTATACGTGGTACCGTCGACTTCGCGACGGGCGTGAAGAGACCGCAGAATTTTCGTAGTTTGCGAATGTCTTCGATGTCAATAACAGAAGAAAATGTTTTTAAAGTGCCTGATATCGTACTTTACATTCACTATTGCTATCAAGGAGATAGGTGAGGAAGATATCCTGTTTCAAAAGTGTTTAATTTCCAGTAAATTAACGCCCATCGGGAAATTTCCGACCTAAACCTTCAGGCGATAGAAGAACATCTTGGAGTGGTTACAGGAGACGAGTATATGGTTACGATATCGAGACCAGAGCCTAATCCTCCCAGTGGTGTGCTTCCAAGGAGAGAGTCGATCGAATGCATTCGGACAGAGCAGATCCATCATCAAAAAGGTAATTCTGACTATTTTTTCGACTACAAGAAAATCATCTTCCACGAATTTCGACACCTGGTTCTACGGCCAATAAGGAATGCTAGCGTAAAATAATTTTAAGAAGATTATTAGAGCGAGCACGTCCGACGCAATAGGCCTGAATTCTGGGCAAATTACTCTTGGATATTCCATCGCGACAACGCACCTGCGCACACATCGTTACGCCGTTGATTTCGGACACTTTGACGAAAAATGATACTTCTATATTTCCGCAACCTCCTTATTTGCTGGGTCTATATCCGTGCAACTTTCTATTTTTATGAATAAAACATTTGAGGTGACAACGTTTCAAGACTATAGCGGAGATAAGGAAAAAATCGCAGGAGCAGCTGAAGTCGATTACGAAAGACGCGTTAAAATTTTTTGGGAAGAGTGGAAAAGAAGGTATCACAAGTGCATTGCAGCGAGGGCTATTTTGAAGGGAACAAACACACATTGAAGGATTAAATATACTTTTGGAAAAATATATGAATCAGAGCCTTCCGATCCACCCTCGTATATACAGCATTTCTTACTGCTGTAGTCCTATATGACCCAGACTGATGGGTTCTACGATGGGTCACATGTTTGTCCAGCAACTGGGCCTTATTAGACGGGGATTTCCAGCATGCAGCATATGGACACATGCCGCACCATACTCAGCCTAATCAACTACTAGGAGGGCAAATACGTGGTCGTTAAACTTTCCAGCTAAACAGTTTGGAACTGAAGCATACTTGCTACAACGAACGAACGAGAGAAGGTATGTGTGTTCGTGTCTAATTCTAATTTCGCTTTAAATGCATTTAGGCCTAGGCACGCACAAATGCGGTAGCCTCGATGAATAATGAAGTCGTGAAATTCGTGCCACTTAGACTCGCTACGTGTGCACGTTAATAAAGTACGTACCACTGATCTGCTGTTCGTATGTAAGGTG
Organism: Dermanyssus gallinae; assembly: GCA_003439945.1. Lineage (NCBI taxonomy): Eukaryota > Metazoa > Arthropoda > Arachnida > Mesostigmata > Dermanyssidae > Dermanyssus > Dermanyssus gallinae. The sequence goes on along the minus strand of QVRM01005533.1, from coordinate 384,965 downwards.
CTTCCATACGATCGTAACGTGTTTGCTTGACGTGTGGAAGTACCCTCCTCCTTTCTCTTCTCCTACGCAAACGTGCAGGTATTTGTAAACGTGTAGGTGCAACTAATGACATTGTCGCCGTGTGCACGATTCCCAGTTTCTCATGCACGTTAAAATCGTTAACATCGCATAGCATTTCATTGAACATGTATATTATATAGGACCCAGATTTTCCAGAGATATAGACAGAGAGAGAAGAAAGAAAGAGCTGCAGTTGTCAATCGAGAAATCACGTGTGAACGAACACCAATTCACCGCATAGAACAGTTTTTCCGTTCTCTACTAAGATAAAGCGACCTATCTATGTTTTAGCTCCCGCCCGACCCAGTTGCTCTAGTAGTAGCAGTAATAGTAGTTCTAGAATAAACAAATCCCTTAAGGTCATGGGAAAACACACGTCGAGGTGAGAACGATAGTGTTATTATTGTTGTTGTCGCTGTCGTGGTTGTTGTTGTTGTCGCCGCCTCCCGGCTGCGCTGTTCGTGGTACAGCGCCTGCTTATTTTACATGTCAGACATTTGCTAGTTAAGGGTTATGTAAGGCTGTTGGCTGTGAATGTGTGTCTGTGCAAGTGTGTTCTTACGTTACACGTTCACCGTTCTTCTGTATCATCTGTAGAGCGACTCGGAAGTCAAAGAAGCAAAAAGCCGTTCTTCGGGGTCGCGTTCATCGTGCGGCACGACATGACGTGATTGCGACAAGCGTTTGGCGGGTTACTAAAATGAAGCCCAGTGCTGCAGGACAGGCCTGTCAGCATCCCGAGAAAATGCTGGTATGCATCGGTGTACGCGTGTGTGAATGTATGCATGCACCTATGGAGCACTATAGAGTGACTCTTCGAATTCATCGTTCAGCTCTCAATGCGTCGATTTGATATTGATATGCAAAGCTGCAAGTACTATACTGCTTGCTAATCAAGGAAGAACGTGTAATTACCTAGAGAGAAATCGGAATAGTTTGTACCGGTATTGTAGTTCATGTTGCTGTTCTCGCTTGCATATTTGCAACACCTCGCTTGTTGTGGGGCTGTTGTCACATCTTTTTTTATTTTTTTCCGTAAGGCTATTGCCCGTGTACGGTTTTTTCATGTCATGGCCAATTTTTAATTCACTCCAGGCATTTACCTTGTCTAAATTGGAAACCATGCAAACCAATTTAAGAGTGGCCGGTCTGGGTCTCGAACCCAGTCCTCCCTAATGCAAGGCAAAGGCTCTGCCACTAAGCCACTTGCTCGGCAACATGCCCTAACTGTCGTTGTTGTTGTTCGTGCATCTACCTAAATAGTGTGGTTTTTATTACCTTGGACGATGTTGTTATTGTCAGTAGGATTGGTATCGCAATCGTCGTTTCGTATCGGTTATTAGTTTTAATTAATTCAATTGCTCGCTACCTTAATGGTGACATTCAAAAACATATATTGTTTATATTATCTTGTTGCATTTGAAATATGATATACGCTTTAGTGCGCATATAAACTTCATTAGCTTTAATGTAAATCTAAAAAAAGAAAAAAAGGCAATAAACTAATTTTTCCCAATGGAGGGAGGGGACGGAAGCGCTTTGTTTAGAAGTGAAGATGAAATTTATAAAGGTAACTATTCTGCCTTTTTTCTCCTGCATAGTTGTGCCAAATGTATGTTTGCGGGAGAACCAGCTCGGAACGTAAAAGCTTCAACGTGAAACATAACAACTATAGCTGTCGAAAAAGCTTAGTTACTTGGCAACTACGTAACGCAGTACTATTACTTTGGTATGACGGGCATTGAATTTGCTATTGCCTGAGAGTAGTCTTTTGGGCGTACATTTTTGGTCGTAATGCCAAATTCAAAAGCTTCAACGTAACACATAACAACGTATCGACTTTTTTTATGACGTTCCTTAATTTCGCAATTCGCCTTTCGCTAGCTTTTGTCGGATGCCATCCAGATTATGCAGAATTTGCCTCTGAACCGGTATGATCGGTCCCTTCGTGCGTTGACTGGTTCTCCCGCAAACGTAAAATTTGCACAGCTATGTATGAGTAAAAGGGACATAATAGCTACTTTTCTAAAATGCATCCCCCTCCTAAACAAGACGTTTCCGTCCCCTCCTTCTATTAAGGAAAAATCTTTTCTTGCCGAGTTCTATCAACACTTAAAATACGTGCATATCGTTATGATAGACCCTATGTATATATATATATAAAATAGGCATATGCACTTGATATCTATCTAGCTGCTGTCTCGTGCACATATGACCTTCGTTAGTTTCCATGTAAATTTAAAATCATAAATCGCTCTCGCAAAAATACATTTCTTGACCCGTTAAAAATAAATAAGTATATGATACTATAAATTATAATATAAAATTAGATGCTATTATATATATATATATATATATATATATATATATATATATATATATATATATATATATATATATACTGCATTTGCGCAATTTAGTGAGGAGATACCTTCTGAGCGGCACGCAATACTAGTCCTCTCAATTATTGAACATCAATCAAAAAGCTGAACTGTAATACAAACTGCAAACGTGGTGCTTACTGGCACCACGTTTGCAGTTTGTTTACTGGCAATCCAAACGAGCCAGATAAACGCGATAACTACTGAAACAATAAAGAAGAATACGACACTGCACTTCATCTTCTGCCCTTCACAGAGTAACCCTGAGAAATACATGACGCCGAACACTACTGAGTACAATATCAGCATCAGCTTCGACGAGATTGCGCCGTCGCCCGGCCTCAACTTGGCTTTAGGGACCGAAGCCATGAGTTTTGAGTCACCCCCGGCTGGCCTATTCGACGACATGTCTCTGTCACATCTGACACTACAAACGCGATCATCGGGCAGGCTGTCGTTTTCGGAGCGTCTGGAACTACAGGACTTGCTAGAACAACAACGCGAGGAATCACGTAACGTAAGCGGCCGATATTATACCTACCACAGTCGCAGCAGTAGATTCGAAGTCTTCTCGTGGTAGTGATAATGATATTGCCACACACATTATGCCATGCATTTTCAAAAACACAGACGTCCTTATTATATAATATCGTAATTAAATCTAGCTGCGTGACGCCGGACAAGTAACATGAATTGTGTCATTGACTTCCTGTCGTTACATAACTGATCCTAGAGACTCTAATAAAAGGCGATTCGTGTCACTGGCACGACGAAAGACATCCGTACCGTTGAAACAGCTCCCAATCGTTTTAATAATGGCTAACACGGGCAAATGATTGAAGTGGTTTACGTGGGTCTACTAGAATTAAAAACGTTTTTTAAAGAGGCGTTTTTAATTCTAGACTATCCTCCGTTCCCTACGGGCTTGGATCCCACCGTGAGGCATCTCTTCAAAGGGGCCGCGGGCCGGACATGTTGACATATCTAGGGTTTTCCCTACCGTCCTAGTGGCAGCACGGCCGCTGGCTCTCAGCAGTATATGATTTATCATCTATTCTCGATAAGCGTCGCTCAAAGAAAATGCGATCAACAACAATAATCGAATCTGCGCTCTAGTCTCCTAGACTACATCGCCACAAGTCGGCCTTGTGTCAACTGCGAACTGTAGAGAGAAAGAAAAGCGCTTGGACATTAGCCGTACATCTTCTAACAGTTGGCTATTATAGCGATTTGCAGGCAGGCCTTTTTGGCACGTACGTTTAATTTTGCCTGGTCTTTTCTTATTAAAAAAGACATAGCTGAGGATGCACGTACTGCATGCTTAAGGCAATAAAATAACTTTGATATATTGCAACGTCTTCGGGAACTTAATGTAGGTCATAAGTGACCGACCTATAGCGGCGCTGGTGGTAAACAGTGGCCGCCGCAAACACCCAGACACTTCGACGACGTTCCCCGCCATTAGAGTTACACCTTTCGACGCTACTTACGCTACGAAACGCCCCTAATCACGCACGCAGAATATACAATGTGGAACGCCTCCAATAGTTAGTTTACTAAGCAGGTTGTATTGTCAAATACACAGTTTCAATCAGTAGCAGGCAATAGAGCGTTGGTACTAAATTTGAGCTATTCGATTCTAGAAACAAATGCAGCCAGATCTAGCGGCAACGGTTTCTACAGAGATGTAGTTGTCGGGTAGTCAATAATGTCAGGCAGCACCAACGAGGTGCGTTTCGAGCGCTTGGTTGGGTTGCTTGGAGAACGAGAAGAACTGATGTGAGGACCATTGCCTTTATCCGTGGTGCCCAATTACGTTGCAGGATGATACTGCGAAGTTAACGCTTGATCCAACCAAATAATCAGAACCGATCCGGCAACCTGAAACGACGCTTCGCCTGAACGGTAGCAATGTGCAAGCAAGGCTTATCCCATAATCGTGCCTGGTCGTGGTTGCAGCGTCGTATTGTTGATATGCTCCGTGCCAGATGCGTGTCATGTATGAGCCTGCCGAGGAATGCCTAGAAAAGGATGTTCGTTTGACTTACAGATCGTGAACACAGATTGTGACAGTAGGTATGGATGTGCCGTGGAGTGTGCCCAGTTTGCTACTCTACCCAGCTCGAGCACAGAGGTCGGCAATCGTTTTTACATTGGTTATTCTAGAGCCTGCAAATCTTTCGTAACGTTATTTTTTTTAATATTTATGTATACATTTATATATATATATATATATATATATATATAACATTCGTATTTGGGAATTCATATGCATTTTTAATATATTAGGATGGCATCTTATAATTATTGATTAATAATGTTGGGCTAATGTAGTCTGTTCTAGTCAGTTTATTCCGCAAGAGTAGTTTGTCTGGTGACTTCTTATTAGGACACGGCCTGTTATAAGATGCTAATAAAGTTTTTCGGCGGATAGATCTTGTACGGATGAGCTCCTCTTTGCTTTACTGCCGGCAGTGATACAGGTGCCTACTGCCGTATACGCTATAACTGCAAATACACACATATATATATATATATATATATATATATATATATATATATATATATATATATATAGATATTGTAGATATATATATATATCTACAAGCATTGTTGTTGTCTACAAAATGCGCATACTTTTAACACTTTCGTTCTCTCCTTGTAAATAGATTGTTTTCAGTATCATCTTCAGCGCAGTATCACCACAAATGCCGCCACTTCCTCGTCCCGAATCATAGTGAATCCATCCTTTACTCTAAAGATACATATTTTGATTTTAAAAAAATGCTTGCATTAATTGAAATCTGACCTAACTGAGGTCCGCACAAACCTAAGCAAAGTCAGCCTTCTGACCAAGCATTTTTGATAGGTCCATCGTCCACAATCCATGTATACGTATGAACCTAGCACCGATTTCAACCGAAATCACTGCTTTGATTCCCCGAATGCGACAGTCATACCTTGCTCTCAAACCAAAAACAATACACCAGTAAAATATGAACCCTGCCGTTTGCGCTTTTCTTGGCTGAACCAAGCCTCTATTCCAAGCATATATTTAAGATGTTTCATGATGATGATAAAGGCCATCCTTTCTTTAAACGTAGTTAAATGACAGTCATTCGTACAGAAATGATTAAAGGCCAGTGTTACAGACTATTACCATTAGACCTCACATGGCTGAGGTTGTCAAAGCCGTGTCTCGAATGTGTAATCTCATAATGCGGTCTTTCATTATACAGGACCATACTGTGTACTTATGCTGTATCAAACCTTAGTGGCACCAAAGTCGACATATTGTTGTCACGTATGGATGCCATTCTTTAAAAGAACTTTACTTTTTGCAGAGCCTGCAGGATAAATTTGTGAAACGAGTTGCTCGTCGATGTTGTCTACTACGCGAGCGTATCACATTGCCTAGTGTTAGCGAATACCAATCCCATGCCGACTACCGCACGTTTAAACAGCTAGCGCGCCAGAATCTTATTACTAGGTAGTTTGTTCTAAGACCAAATAATCTCCGGAGCGGCGTCTCCATCCACCCCCACGAGGTGTGGACGTTGTGAACAATTCATTTGCCTGGATGATTGCACGTCGTTTACAGATTCAAAACGACCCTGCTTCTTTTGTTGACTTACCTTCCTTGCCCTCCGTCCTTTATTGCTTTGTCGAAAACTCATATCTCGCAAGAGGAGGCAGCCGCTTTCCAGATTCATAATTATAACCAATTTGTTGATTGCCGTAATGGGCCGGGTGGAGGTGTGGCGCTGTTTGTCAGAGATGATTATGTGGTGTGCGAGCGCAACGATCTCAAACTAATCCTCCCGGCAGACTCCCGATGTGAAAGTATTTTTGTTGAGGTGTTTGCCGATGGTCAGAGCACGGTTGTGGGGTCATTCTACAGGCAACCGTCGGGGAAGCCCTTGGATTTCTTGTATGCACTAGAAGAATTACTCTCAAAAGTGGACAGGCTAAACACAATCTGCCTTGGTGACGCGAAATTGACTTACTAGATAGGGGCGGTTCATATGTGACTCACCTAAATGACTTATTACACTCGTATAACTTTCGAGAGATGCTTGGTGTGCCGACCAGGGTTGCTTGTACGGACACTGTCCATGGCCAACGCATCACCGAAACATGCATAGACCATATTTACTGCAATGTTCCACCCAAGTTAACTATCGCCTCCGGCGTTCTTACGACTACCTTCTCTGACCATTTCACCTCATTTATTAGTTTAAAATCCAAACCGTCGGCAGCCAACGAGTGTCCAAAATTCAAACTTAACTATGATCAAATAACCGCCGAACTGTCGTCGTCTATGTGGGACGACCTACACGGGCTACATGACGTCAACGAGGCATTTAAATTGTTTAGTGAAAGAGTTATGTCGGCGGTGAAGCGTAATAGTACTAAGATCAAGAATACTAGCTCGAGGAACGCAGTTTGGAAAAAATGGGTGACACCGGAATTATGTGCTCGTATTAAAGAGGAGGAAAGGGCGTACATAATACACAGAGCTGACCCCACACACGATAACAAATGCAAAACCTATCGTATGCTCAGGAACAGGGTGACAGGGCTCTCATGCAAATGTAAAATGAAAGCGAACTGCAAGATTGTTACAGACAGAATTCATAGCCGGCGGGGTCCTTGGGAGGCAATCCGACCTGTACTTGGAGGTGTCCAGGAGAAAAAATGCACGAAGCTACTTGTAAACGGAGAATTTGTCACTGATGAAACTACGCTAGCTAACATCTTCAACCACTACTACGCGACATGTGTCACCCGTGACAGCGAGTGCTCATCGAGATACGCCATTCCGGATAACCTTCCGACGCCTGCCGAACAATTCTTTCTGCAGCCACTCAACGTTCACAGAATTCACCACCTTCTACAAAATGTGAAAATATGCTCCACCGCTCTCGAACAAATTCCATCACAAGTTCTCCGTAGGGCTGCGGATGCACTCGCATCGCCTCTTGAGTATATTATCAATCTCTCCATCAGAACAGGAGTATATCCCAGTGTCCTAAAGTTATACCAGTGTGGTTCCATTGTTAAAAGGAGGGGATCGCCTGTGCCGAGACAACTATAGAGCTGTTAGCATCCCCGCGCCCATATCGAACGTCTTTGAAAAATGCATTATTGAACAGTTCAGAGATTTTGTCGAAGGACATTACGTCCTACATAGTTGGCAGGCTTTCGACCCAAGATGTCGACGATTGTACCTGTGATGGACTTTGTCGAAGAAATACGAAAACAAATACAATTAAAGAAGACGGTAGCCGCGGTATTTATCGACCTTAGAAAGGCCTTTGATACGGTAGATCTAGACATTCTTTTAAAAAAACTCTCCACTTATAGGGCGAATGAAAATTTTATAAGGTGGGTGCGCTCATTCATTTCTGAAAGACGTCAAGTTGTCCAAATTGGACAATCCCTCTCCCGTATAGAAAATATATCAATAGGAGTGGCTCAAGGGAGCATCAGTGACCCGCTATTATTTAATATTGTTGTTAACGATATCTTTATTATTTCAAATCATGCTAAACTAACCTTGTTTGCTGACGACACAACGGCTCTATTCGTGGGCGACTCTCCCCAACAGGTTGAGGCAATGATTCGTGAGGATATTGAGAGGCTATCTCTATGGTTTAGAAATAACGGCCTCTACATTAATTGGTCAAAAACAGGAGTTGTTCAATTTAAAACTCCAAGTGGCCAAACGACAATTAATCCTGAAGCGTTTGCATGCGACCGCACGCTTGATATGCTAGTTGAAACGAAGTTTCTGGGTATTGTTCTTGACGAACATCTGACGTTCCAGGCGCATGCAAAACATGTCAGGAGAAAAATGGTCAGTGGCGTAGCCGCCATATACCGCACTCGTAAAATCCTTCCCCGCCAATGCCTTACGGCAATGTACCACGCGTATGTGCAGAGCCACCTAACATATGGTCTGGAGGTGTACGGTCTTTTTTATGCGTCTTATATAACTCCGGTTCATCTGCTTCAGGAAAGAGCACTTCGCCTCGTCTTAGGTCTCCCACATCGCGTCTCAATATTAGTAGAACAATATAAAGAACTCTCAGTGCTCCCGTTACCATACCTAATTAAGTTTACCATAGTTGTCGAAATAAAACCTATTCTTTTTGGTCACCATCCCAACCTAGTTGGCCTTATCGAATCTGCAAGGACCCAAAACACCCGAGGCTCGGCATCTCACTTGCTCATTGTCTCCTCGACCACAAGTACACAATTAAGGTTTGCACTCTGTAATTTAGGTGCTACCTTGTGGAACAAGTTGCCTAGTGACATTAGGACACTTAAATCGCTTAGTCAATTCAAAAACACTTCGAGAACGCACTATCTAACCTTACTTGCGTCTGATTAAACCATAACTTTAGTAAACATGTACACAATACATAGATGAATAATTGCAATAATACGAGATACTACGGTGATAATGTATAAAATCTTACTGTAACTTGTACATATGCTTCGCACTAGCCTGTGGCTATATGAAATTGTAACAAAGAGGAGAAACTACAATTAAGTATCAATAAACGTCATATCATATATCATATCATTGTTTTATCCCTTTTTCAATAAAGGTGATATGATATGAATCGCTTGCTTGATGCGGCGTAAAACAGGCGCACTCCTCGCTGCCAAACCTGCACTCAACTACTTGTGACTAATAAACAACAAAATGAATGCCTTATAAACGTTCATGTTTATATGTATATTATCTCAAACTTTCTTTTCCTGCTTGTTACCCAGCCACTTACGTAATGCTGCGAAAGGCGGTCGATGGCAACGCCATGTGGGGCGTTATACATGGAACGCTACCCTGGCTCTCTAAAAGCACCCTTCTAAAAAGTTTGCTCGTGAGTAAGATCAGAGGATAAAGGAGTACCCTTTGCAGCTACTTACAGTACCTGTGCATCCACGTCCCATCAAATCTCGATTTCACTTTCAATTGATTGAATCCTTAACCTCGTTCTGCCACAATCCGTGCTTTGCTATCAGTGACTCCATTGTTTATATCACTAGTTGTACAAGCATCTTGCCGTTCTTCCTAAACGCACGTAGCACCGTAAATATGGTGTATGGGAACCCCACTTTATGAAACATCGAAAACTGGTGGAGAGTACTCAAACACGTCTCTCACGAAAAAGATCTCTGATGCAAATGCGTCTTAGGCAGTCTATATGCTTTCACCGACTTTCTATTCTTCTAGTTTACGCAACGAAAGCATAATGAATCAGCTAAGACGTACTGGGCTTGGTCTGAGTACTCTTCTCACGACATATCCAGCAGCTTCCGAAATCGATAGTTTGTTCGTCCCGTGACTGTTGCTCAATGCGCAACAATATGTTTACTCGGCGCACTGCCAGGTAAGCATATTGTCATCATCATCAAGCTTTTATTTCACCATAAATTGGTAGATTAGGAACAATACAACGATTTAGGCCAGTACATATTTCACTCGCGAGATAACAGACTCCGCTTCAATTTAGGTACATTCGAGTATGTGGTAGCGCCCGATGTCGCATTCTCCACAAAAACTACACACACAATCTTCAATACTGAAACAGTTAGGTTTCATACAAATATAATTGTGGTATCCATGCCACGTGGTTCGACAAATGGTTTTACGATTACTTTGTGACGCTTCTTTTCACCTCTGGGAGGCGAAAGCTGGTCCTGCGGTATAATTATTCATAACAAATTGCATGTTTTTAGTCTCTAGAAAATCTCTGTAGACGTCTAGCACTTGTGGACTGAACGGTAGCTTGCTCAGTACCAACTATTCTGTTAATGTTTGTTCTCTACACAGCTCCATTGCGAGTGTTGCTGACGCGTTCTTTGGTAAGCCCAATATTCGTTTTATATACCAAGCCTTTATTTTATCTAGACCTTTCATATCGCTTAGGGTCAAGTGTATTGCGACTACTGGGAAGCAGTAACTTACTATTGGTAGTATTTTCATACGAAAAACATTCATGCCGGTTTTCAAGTCTACGTCACGGAGGTCACCAAGCAGAATTATTGCAGTTGTGGCTTTGGCCCGCATGTCCTCAATATGTCGATTGAAGGAGAGTTTTGGGGTTATGGTGACTCCAAGGTAAGTAAAATGGCTGACAAGTTCAAGAGATTGTCCGTTAATTTTAACGTGGTGGTCCGCCGCGGCATATGCCCCTCCTCTGCTAAAGCGGAGAACTTTCGTCTTCGCAATATTGATTGTTAGTTTGTTTTCTTCGCACCATTTTGCTGTTGCATTGAGGTAATACTGCAGGTGGTCTCGGGATTTGGCTAATATTACAAGGTCGTCAGCATACAATACGTGGGGTGCTTTGATATCACGTAAAATATCTGATAGTCCGGCCACATACAATATGAATAAAAAGGGCTGGCCGAATCGCCCTGTGCCACGCCCGTATTCTGCATGACGGTCTCCAGTACATAGTGGTCGTCATTTTTAATGGTTATGGCGTTATGACTTAGCGTGTCATGCAGTAGATTAAATATTGTATCTGTTATTAAAAAGTTAGATCAAATTAGCTCGAGAAGTCGATCCCTAGGTATACAATCGAATGCAGTTTTAAAATCGATAAAAGCCGCGTATGTCATTTCGTTGTTACGATGGCGATGTGTCACATGTTCTAAAACAAACTTTACTGCACCCGCAGTTGATCGGCCTTGAGTAAAACTATATTGTTCATGTGGAGTCATATTTTGCGTAATCGCTTGTAATCTTGAAACGACCAACGACGTCAGGATCTTGTATAGGACGCCTGTGAGAGCAATGCCCCTGTAGTTTTGCGGGTCCGTAGCGTCTCCTTTTCGCTTGAAGATTGGCTGCAAAAAGCTTTTTCGCCACTCATCGGGTATACGACCTAGTTGAAGGCATTTATTATATAGTCTTGTAAGTACGGGGCATAAAATATCAATGTTCACTTTAATGTGTTCGTAAACAATGGAATCCGGTCCCGCTGATTTTCCGTTTGTTTAGTGCTAATGGCGGTTTTTACTTCCCCCTCAATAAACAGCGGAAAATCATCTTCTGCAGTATCTCGGGGTGGCAATACCATGTCTTTGTGGAGAAGTCTTGTAAAATGGGTAGCCCAATCGTCGTCGTTGATTAGTGGGTGCGGAGGAACCGGCCTTTTAGGAAGCAGAAGCCAGGGCTTTTTCACACTTTGCTTAATGAGTCTCAAGCGTTGCTCACTTTCAAAATGTTGCTTTTTGACTCTCTTCATAGTTTTAAATGTTCTTTTCATTTCAGAAAGTTGACGAAGGTCTGCGAGAGTTTCGTTCCTTTGGCGGCAAATAGCTTGCTTCATTTGACGACATTCCCTATCGAACCACGGTTTGTGTTTTTGAACCGACGTGTGATTTTTGCTCTTCGCAGCTGTATGGATTGCCCACCGAATTGTTCTTTCTGTATAGTTTATATCCTCACAAAAATTGGCTAGTTCTAATGTTTGCTCTAGTAAGTGAGTGTTAAGTAAGCGGCCGAGCCGTGTGCCTACGGGTTGAGTTACCTTTAAAATTTGACTACGCTGAAGTCTAAAATCTACTTTACAATGCTTACGGTGGGCTGACGGTATTACCGTTAATTTGCTAATTGCGCGTGCTGCCTGAGAGACGGATGATAAAACTAAGTCGATACAGCTACGTCCGTCCCAACTATAATATGTTGGGTGCTTGCAATTATTCTCAATAATTAGCCCAAGTTCATTGATACCTATTTTAAAAGCCATTTGTCTTGCTCTTTCCTTGGTCAAATCACAACTAAAATCACCGCCAATTATAATATGTTTAGTTGTGTCGGTACAAAGCGCTTGGCAGTTACCAATATCTTGTATCACTTGAGGCGGGCAAGCATATTGTAAGCATATAATAGCGACGTTATCTATGAGGCTCCGTTCTGGCCCTTGTTTTTAAAACTTGGCCTATAATGGATTCCTGCGACTATCCCATTCCGACGGGGTTGCTAATGAACTAGCCTTGCCTGTGACGGCTCGCCGCGAGACGTCACGGGATGCAGTAACGAACACACGCATAAGCGCTCGTCCACAGCTAGATAGAGCCGAATCACAGTCAGCCTCTCAGAAAACGAAGGCTTTGTTTACAGCCTGGCCCGAATTCTTCCGCAAACAGTCGGTGCGTCTGAAAGGCTCCTTCTAGCCTCAGTATCAAACTCCCTAGCACCACATGCGTGTTCAGTCTGAGGTGACCGAGCTCTCCGCTCTCAGGGCGCGGTAACTGCTGGTCCTTGCGCTCCGTCCAACGCACCGTGACATACAGCATTTCTTACAAACTTGTCGGAATCGTTTCTGCCGCGCCTATAGAATGGTCAGTACGGACGCCCCACTCTTAAAGCACGACCGTTGACCTGGACTCTTCTGGCAGAAGAGCGCGCTCTTCGTCATCTTGATGCCAATCTAAATTTCGATTGAGGACGGACAGCGACCCTTGACGCGTGGGAGCAGCCACCCCACGCTCGGACGCTGCCCCAGCGTCCTGGGCATGCATCCTTATCTTTCACTTTTGCCAATGGTTCGATGCCGTAAGGCCCTTTACCTATTACGTGACGCAGGTCTTTACGATGCATGGTCAGTTACAAACTAACCTTTTGCAGCCGTATTGGCAAGCTGACCTCCGACAAATGCGTGCTTCTGAAACTGTCCTCAGCGCAGAACACGCGGTCTCGGTCTGCATGATGCTCGGCATCAGCAATCGGCGTAACGATGCTGCGCAATCTTGCCGCATAAACGCACAAAAAATACCACACGCCACCATGAAGGACAAAGTTTGCCTAGAGGACCTGCTTGAAGCCGTCCTGCACACCCGCGATCGGTACACAGCCGAGACGAGGGTTCCTTGCAAGGGGCTGCTAACACCGACCGTACATTATGCATTTCTCAGACCTAAGATATCAAAATAAAAACAAATGTCCCCCCTTCATACGCGAATAGCGGCGTGGTAAACCATTATATATCTACCTGAGACGGCCAATACTTTGCGTTGTCGTGTTGTTCTATATCTGCTATTATTTGCACAATGCATAGAAGCCCAGCAAGTGGGCCAATGCTATCTTACTCTTAAAAATTAAGAGCAAAATTTCGTACCCACACATACATGGAAAAAACTTCGAAAACAATATCGAGCTTATCGAGACCTTAGGCCTGAACTCTCAAATAGGAGAACGCTAAAGCGTAGTACAGTTGTGAAGACTCCAACCCTGGGCGATAAACATGGCCATACATTGCATTCCGAGCAGCTACGTTCTTTGGCAACGCCTCTAAGTCGATGGCGATAAATGTTAATTTGTGTAATTCTCTCCACAAAATGCAAAAAACAATGCATGAAATGAGCTTCTACAAAAACACGAATTAAGACGAGAGCTATGGAACCGTTAATCGTATCTAATGACATCCGTAACTACATTCTGCTTCTAGAGTTTGGATACATAGGCCGGGTTTTATCTAGCTTACCTATAACTAGACTGGAAGGGACAGAGAAAGACTTAATTAAGCTTACTAAAATTGTGATGAACAGCAATGCGCTTTTTATAAACTTTATGCATATTATGACATAAAATGTAGAGAAACTTTACCTTCCGTGGCCCTAGTAGAAAAAGCAGTCTAGACGCTCTTGTATTGCTATAAAAAATGCGTGTAAACAAACGGTCATAAATATGAATATTACCAACTATAAATATAAATCGTCTCGAGAACGCTCCTGTAACGATTTTTGCTTTAACTCTAGGTACAGAATTTTGCATCTAGATGTCGCATTGCGTGTGCATGCGCACATCCCTTAACGTTTGTTGGATTGCGCTACATAAACGCTACGAAACGTCCGCTAAAGCGCCAAGAAATGTTTATAATTTATCCACCCTTCCGGACGACGATTTGAAGCGTGTTGTAAAGACGTTTAGTATCCTTTAACCAAGCAATTCGAAAAGCGATTCGGGGTAGTTTGGGCTAAAATGTGTGCTTACATGTTATGAATCTAATGATTTCATTTTTTTGTACACTAAGATGTCCGTAATCGCCTGCAGTTCTGGTTAACAAGTTTTATTTGTTCCTAATTTACTCTATCTATGTTTATCTAATTGTTTGTCTATGCCTTTTTGCCACCTAACCACCAAGATCTGCAGATTGGTGCGGACAGTTAGAATTGCTCAGAGCGTTCTCGTCGAATGTTTCAATCGGCGCAACGAGTGCGATGGATAGCGTGGCATGTGTCCCACAGCATGTGCTATATTTTGCGTTGCTGCACGACGCCGCTACTCGGTGCCCCACTAGCGTCCCGACCCCCTCTGTTTGCCACCTGCTCTGCCTCCAGGTGCGCCTGCACGCTATTTTAACGCACGCTCTTCCCATGTTGCGAGGCGTTCGTTCGGGTAGCACGCCGAAATGCACGTAGAGGCGCACGGAAGATTTCACCGACGGAGAGACACACGACGGACAGGCGATGGGCGGACCTGTGCTATGCTGTGAACTACACAACGTGCACGTCGTTAGGCACGTGCATCGATCGTTGCAGGCATAGCAGACGCACACATAGATAGGCTTTATTATGTTGTTTTCATTACGCACAGTATCAGTGAAGGTCTGTGAAGGCAGAACGATGTGTTGCGTTGTCGATCAGTTAGTTCCTCGGTGTTGCTAGCTGAGGACGGCTGCACCGCAACCACGTGGTCCACGATGGTGAAAACGAAACCAACGGTGAGGTAAGCGTCAGCTCATTCTTCTGCACTGCTTACTGTTTGTTGTTGCTTTATTGCGGCTTATTCTAATGTAGACTTGGCAAAAATACTTGGATACCTGATCTGGCGAGTGCTGGATAGCTGCAAAAAGCTTTGCAGATGAACGTCGCTTCTCTCGTGCGATTCGGCAAGAATATTCATAGTCCCAAATTATTGATGTGTCTTTCTAAGCGCTCACGCATGCTTCAGAAGACGGACACCAATTTGTGAAAGTGACGAAATAAAGTGAAACTAGCGTGCGTCCAGTGGACCAATCTATATTTTCCCTTTCGCGGTACAACGCTTAATAAATAACAATTGTTACTACCTAGTATAAAAGTAAGCCTTAACTGATCTGAAGGAAAGATAAAGTTGATACTGATATATATATATATATATATATATATATATATATGTATATATATATATATATATATATATATATATATATATATATATATATATATATATATATATATATATGTATATATATATATATATATATATATATGTATATAGGTATATATATATATATGATTTGCGATAGTTAATTTGTCTTACTTGCAAATAAGGCAGTTAGAGAAAGACCTTATATAAATCTGTAAGCCTAAACTCACTATAAATAAATATATATATATATATATATATATCAATCATGTTTATGGAGTCTCTAACGCCTAAGATTCCGTCCCTCAAGCGCTTCTCTAACGAGCGCTTTAGATTTCAATACTGTATCTCAATCGGCAAAATTACCGATACTACCATTCGACTGGCAAGATACAAGTCGGTAGGTCAAACGATATTCGAAATTAACATCATCGTGGATTATAGTTATAATGGTAATGGTAAAAAAATAAAAAACAAATCATATATATTAAATGTTCCAGTGCTGCGTACACGGGCTTTCAGCCTTAAGAACTACACGACTATAATGTTGTAATGGTATTGGTAACTGTCTGCTAACTGTAATAGCCTAAACAACACCTTTTTGACGCAGTAGCACAGCGGCTCTTAGTGAAAAACGCGTTCACAAGTTGCTATCGAAGCTGCTATGCCAACGACTAACCTCATATGCGGAGATGAAACAGTAATCCCAGAGGAACAACATGAGTTCGACACGAAATATGAATACCGTTGCTATCACGTTTTAAACTGCCGTAGCATCGAGAAGCGCGGCAGACGTGGTTCTTGTGTCCGGCCTATGTGGATGTCAAAACCACCTTCAACCTCGAACGACTTTAGAACTTATATATATATATATATATATATATATATACTTCCCTCGCTCTTCCTAATAGCAGATAGTTGTGGAATGTGGTAAAAAAGCAAATGTTTCACATGTATGACTGCATTGCATGGATTTCTTCTTGTTGTTGTTGTTGTTGTTGTCGTCGCACCAATACAGGAGGGTTCGCTCGAAGAGCTGCGATTCGCACCATATCGGCCTGGACGACCGAGTGATACGCGGTCGCGTGTCGCGTCCCAGAGATCGTCCAAAGGAGTTGAGCGTCACCGCTGTAAAAGTGCGTATGCAAGCGCTGAGCTTTGACAATGTTTACTTCGTTACGAAGCGCAGTGTCAGAAGCTCTATGACGCTGCTGTTCTCGTCAGCTGCTGTTCATGTCATTGACGACTGGTAGTACACAATCATCCACGCCATCGCTGTAGTCCACTGTCTCACAAACCATTATGCAGACTAGCTACTACATAATCGCGGACGGATAACGAAAGGCAGTTGGCACTAAACACTGCGCTGGTACAACCACCTATGTGAGCGGCCCAAACAGGCATACTGTACATACATATGTACAAGTGAACGATCGAACGTATACGGTACACGTCTGATTTGTACTTGATAACGCTGACACGGCGAATTTGGTTAGACAGATTCAGACGACCGGGATTAGCCCGAACGCACTAATATGAAATGTTCGCAGTTTGGTGTCGTCATGGTGGGCATAAAGATGAGTCCTTAGAAGTCCAAGAAGAAGAGTCCTTTCTGCAACGCCTTCATCACATGACTGGAAATCTAGCTGGGTGATTCCGCTTAATGCGACTCGCTTTGCTGACTGATTTCTCGCTTTAGAAGACGGGCAAACCATATTTCCCATAGCCGCCTATGCTTTTGTGCAACGTCCAACGTATGGTAGTTACAAGCGAGGCAGCAACAATGCTTACAACACACACACAACAGAGAAGCAGGCCAACACAGACACTATTACCAAGTATAACTATACCAACCAAACCACTAAAAGAATAAACTCAAGTGCCAATAGAGCTAATCAACGGAAACTAAATACATCGACAGCAACAAATCAAACAATAATCACTGCAACGACACAGCTGGTTAGTAATCACATGAAGGGTAACAACATCAGTAGCACTAGCTACGCGAACAACAATAGCAAAAATGGCAACAACAGATGCGCTCGTTAGGTTGTTGTTCATGTTGCTGTTATTGTTGCTAATTTTGTTGCTGTTGTTGTTGTCTCAATGTTTTAGACTAATGCCGACGAAAAGGCCGCCGTCAGATGTGAAAATGGGCACGGGATAATGGTCCGCGCCATCCCCATCCAGCAGGGGCCTTCGTCGAATCGCCAGCATCGGTCGCGACCTACTACTACACGCGCTATCCTCGTTGCCGGCAACCGTACTCAGAGGCCTCACACTAGACGAAGTCGTTCGCTACCGGCAACGAGCGATAGCTTGCACCCTCGTGATACACATGGACATTTATCGAGGTATATAAATGCTTACACATACGAGTATATGTAGATGCAAACACATGACTACAGATATACATGCGCATATATGATCATTGCACATGTTATAATTGAAATGCACTTAAAAAAAAAATATATATATATATATTTTTTTTTAAAATCCCAAACCTGGACCTAACGCCTTGAGTTATGCCCCGAGCGGGCTGTGCACATGTTCTTACATCACAAATATATATATATAACACTCGCATTATATATATGTATATCTATATATATATATATATATATATATATATATATATATATATATATATATATATATATACGTGCATACTTAATTTAAAAAAAATCAGAGAGATATGCTGGTAAAATTGTGCAAGATGTACAACAGGCGTCGTCGTCAAGGTAGCCACTGTGTAGTGTAGAACCCACAAAGCCACTTAAATCCAGTGAAATAGATTTTTGCATGCAACATTCATATGCACGATGTTTGAAACCTCGGAACGCGGGAAGTAGCCCTGGGCAATTGTATTCATGTCAGGCTATGTTGTTAGTCGAGCCCGATGTCGTGGTGCATTCGCCTGCGCCTCGCGACCGGAGGAGACACATAGGTGCGCGGGTTCGAGCCCCACCGTTGCACATTTGTATTTGTGGGGGTTCGACTATGAAGCAATGCGAAAAGCACTCCCGTGGACGTTAAATCTTGGCTAAGAGTCAGCCCGAAAAAAAATATTTATAGGCTATGTTGAATTGATTCATCGCTGTCTCGTGTAGCATTTATGTTTAAGCAGATCAGCTTGACAGTACGTGGTTTTCGTTTTTTTTGCTTAACTACGTGCCGTAATATTGGCCTCCCTTATATTCCTTTTGTTCTCTTATTTCTCTACGCCAGAAGCAAACAATCGCTAATGTTGAGCTTACCTAGGCGGCTCATCTGAGCTTACCTAAGCGACCTATCTCCTGTACTGCCTGTTCGTCTGCTTTTCTGTCGCATTCAGTTACTACCTCTAGAATTAAAAACGTTTTTTAAAGAGGTTGTTTTTAACTCTAGACTATCCTTCGTCCCCTACGGGCTTGAAACTTAACCTGAGGTATATCTTCAATGCACCGAGGGCCGGACATGTTAAGATATCTAGGGTTTCCCGAACAGTCCTTGTGGCAGCAGCATGGCCGCTGACTCTCAGAGGTATGGTCCATTATCTATTCTTAATGAGCATCGCTCAAAGAAAATTCGATCAACAACAGCAGGGATCGAATCGGCGACACCCCGGTAGATGACAGCCATGACTAGCGCACTAGTCCCCTAGACCACGCCGCCACCTCTGTTTCTACCTGCGTTTCCTCGACAATCGTTTCCTTATTTGTCACTTCATTGTCAAATGTGGCAGTGAAGCAATATATATATTCGTGAATTATGGCCAGACGAGAAGGCGAAATATCTTTAGCTGTCTGACTGAACAGCTTAGTACTTTAAAAGATAATCCTTTTTTTGTTGCATCTTTTTCGTGCAATTGTTATTAATAATATAGAAACTTTTCCAACTATCGTTGCAGTCAGTGACGCTGATGGCATCTTGAGTTTGATGCAATCGATCCGCGGATTCGCGGACTTGACCCGGTGCAGCCAACCAGACCTTTCGATACCAAGCGGTGCAGTTGCGCCGCCAAGAGAGAAATACACCAATGCATTGCCTCTGCGATGGAAAAGCTGTGATACAAACGAACTTAGAGGCACAATGGCACGTTATTGTGCACTGGAATCAGCACTACTTTAGGTACTTCACTTAACAGTACCTCAAAGTAAGTATGTTGTCATATATATATATATATATATATATATATATATATATATATATATATATATATATATGCGTAGATGATTCATATATATATATATATTCGAAGTCTTATTTAACTAAAATATTATTATTATTAAACACAGGCTTACGCAGTTTTGAATGCCTTAAATTGCTGTCGCTACGCTGGTGGAGGTATGCTTGCGTGATTTAATTCTCGGAATCTCGTTGTTGTCCTATGTTTCTTCAGGCCAGGTAGCACCGGATGTGCAAGCAACAGCAACTAGAGCCCCGTGCCGACGGCTTTTTGAGTCGCAGTCTCAATGCAGCATACTATGTATTTGTCTCCACTACTAGCGTGTTGTAGAGGCGTTCAATATTCATACTGTAAACATCACGAAAGATATGTAATAGATATGTGGCAGCGATGTATAATAGACAAGAGACTGACATACAGTACTCGCATACAAATGTAACGGACGAGTAATCCGTCTGCACCTTTTAGCTTCGACCGTAGCGTGGGACTTTATGAATGTGCACGTCACGGCCATTCACCATGCACTAAGTGTAAATACGCCAGTTACTACGATACATTATACACGCATCGCGTAACCTAGACTGGGCTAAAATTGTGTAAGAATAATGAATAAAGGCAGATAGAAAAAGCACATACTGAGTTTTGATATCACGGTATGATATGATCGCTTAATCCTTAGTTTCCGCCTATTCCTGGTATTTTATTATTTTTCATCTCTTTAATCTCAGCTTGCTCGGCAATGATATCTATCTCGATGTTTCAGGTCTGTTTAGCGGATGTCTGTCGCTACTGCCTGCATTGGCATTAACCGGCCATTATCTGTAGACGTAGAGCTCACAACAACAGAGGGCTTTATCCTCAGAGCGGCTGCCATGTATAAGAAGGATCTCGATGTAAATCGATCAATCCATCAGCTTTTATTGACATGCTCAACAAATTGGCAATTCGTTACCTTTCGTTCAAAATGTACACAAGTACGCGTATATGTACAAATCAACAGTGTGTAAGCAATAGACCAACACAATTGAGTATAATTACCACTATAGAACTTTACTAACCTTTACAACTAGCCCAATCCAAGTTTAAGAATTGTGTAACAGGTTTAAAACATTTCAATATGAGTCACGTGTTCTCCGTTCTTCAGCTGCAAAAGAAAGCTTGCGTAAGTGTCAATGCTAGCTCGTTCCAAATGGTGGGCAGAATTTAGGCCACGGAGTGCCGAAGAAGGATGCGTCTCAACTTCAGCGCCCTGAGTTGGTCCCTGTAGCGCTGCGACCGTACTAGAGTTAGGGCGAAGTCGAGAGAACAATCTGAAAGAATTCCCTTGTTTTGCACCTTATAGGCTAGCACCGCTAACTTTAAACGTGTCAGCTTATCAAGCTTGAGAAGCCCGAGCCTGTTGTACCACGACGTTAAACCTGCGCGACGAGAAAGGCCAACTATGAATGTCGCTTTATTCTGAACGACCCTGCGCTTGTCTAGGTCCTTGAATTCGTGGCGCCCCACAGTAATTCCGCTGATAAAATAGATCCATTATAGAAGGTCCATCATGGTGTCAACGTGAGGAATGGGCTTAAGTCTATTTGGTCGTGAGTAAGTACTATCAGAGGTGTGCGATGTGGAGTGCGCGGATTGGTCGATCGAACGTTTTATGAACTGTTTGGATACATGTTCCTTCAGCAACGAAGCAATGGGAAGTGTTTCATTTCTGTTCCATCGTTTGCAGGGTTCTAGAACAAGAACTAGCGGAGGTAAAGAAGCACGGACGTTGGTGCCTATGCCCGCACCGGAATGCAGAACTGCCTGGCGCCGGTCAGAGCTCCACCCAAGCCTCTCACTCGACGGTCGAATAAGACAGTGTTGGTAATAGGAGACCGCATAGTTGAGCCCTTGAGACCAGCATTGAGGGATCTATTTTCCGAAAATACACCGGTAACGGTACGCTCAACGCCGAGGATGGATGTGCAGTGTATTATCGAGAAGGCAGAGAAACAAATAAACCTTACTTGTGGACCAGTAGCAGTGTTCCTTCACGCTGGATACCATGAGTGTATGGAGTTTGTTTGTTTGGTGTTTGGAGTTTGAGTTTCTGCTATTGTAGCAAGAAGAATTAAATATTTTTTAGGAGTGAAGATTTTAAAAACTGGAACAAAGGTGAGCAGAGCGCTGGCAGAGGCAACAGTCGTGCAGCCGGCAAATCCCCATGGACCTTCGAATCAGCGTCACTTGACCAGCCAGACCTCGCATGCTCGGATAAGCTCAACGCATCCAGAGTTTGGTCTACACGACCGTGCCTACCCCCGAAGAGGACACCGCCATGCTCCAAACCCACCCAACAGGACAGCGAAACGCAAGGAGGAGAACGCGATCTACCGTGCCCCACCTCCACCCTCCCTGAAGGCGTTTCTTACACAAGCCCTCGAAGCCTTACAGGCCAAGGACCCCGCGCCCCACAACGCTGCATTTCAGCGCAATGGCCGCGGACATGCACGAAACAGAGGTCGGCCCAAACCGAATCACTAAGAATTGCTCTATGGAACTGCGAGGGTGCTGACACTCTATCACTCCTCTCACCGACAGCTCTTGAGGGCGTAGATATTTTAGTGCTGACGGAGACGTGGGCCACTAAAGCGTTTTCTCTGCCTCGCCTCTATCCCATCCACTCCCTGGCCCAGAAAGATGCAGGCGCCGGCCGACCCAGCGGTGGAGTGTCAATCTTCTGCAATCATCGAGTCGGGGACCTCCATGTTGCACTCGCCGAAGATAACGTCATTGCTCTATATAACCAGAGTATAAACATCGTGGCGGCATATGTTCGTTCTCCCGAAAAGGAGTCGACTTTGACTATGGCGGAGAAGCTTCTTAGCGGCTTACGCGGAGTGCCTGCCGCAGTTCCGCTCGTAGTCTGTGGAGACCATAACGCTCGCTTAGATCGGCCCACTTCGAGCCGCACGATAGCCCTAGAGAAACGCTATCGGACTCCGGATGCTGGATCATCAGTCCCCCTACTGTCCCCACTTTTATCAATCACAATGGAAGCTCTGTAATTAATGTATTTGCAACAAACGTGAAGGTCAACAAGGTGAAAATTCGTCGGGACTAATCACTCGCTAAAAGAGGGTGCCCATATCAGGTCGCACATTCCAGTTGCAATGGACCTTCAACTACATTCTCTGGTGTCGTTTACCAAGAGGGAAAAGCCGTTGCCACGCAGCCTAAGTAGGGATGCGCTCCACCGGCGCGTTCATGAAGTTCTACCCGTACCAGTATCTCTTGATGTTGAGACGTACGCTCAACAGCTCGTAGATATTATAAAGTCTACAGTCACCCCAGTGCATTGCCGACCGAACTCACGTCCGTGGTACGATCGACTCCGTGTCCTGGCAAAAAGAGCTCAAAATGCAGCAAGGCACCTGGCGACTGCTTACCCCACTATGACACCGCTGGCTGCCTATCTCAAGACTAGATGTAGAAAAACTTACGCCACTCAACGATTGAAGTACCTCGAGAAATCTGAAACTTCGCTCCTCCGAGAGGCAGAGCACCTACCTCATAAGTGGCTCACTCGTAGTGGCCTCACTCCCTGCCCGCTTAACTCCTCACAATTAATCAATCACTTTGCAGGAATGTTTAGGGCCAGCGACTCTATACCCAGAAAACCCTGGTCGATCGACGCGGCCTGGGATGAAGTCACTTTCAGCGAAAGACAGCGTCTAGAGACCGTCTTCACGGTGGAAGACGTGATTCTCGCTCTCCAGGGTTTAAAGAACAACAAAGCAGCGGGCCCTGATCAAAAAAGAAACGAGCATCTAAAGAACGCATCTATTTTGGCTCCATGCTGGACGGCACTGTTCAATGAATGCCTCCGTGCTGGCATTATCCCGTCCCAATGGCTCGATGCTACACTGCTCGTCATCCCTAAAGGTAAAGGTGACCCAACCCAGCTGACCTCCTGGCGCGGTATAGCGAAAAAGAGCACATGTCACAAGTTGCTCTCGTCGCTGCTCACCAGAAAACTAAATCGGTTTCTAGAGATGACTGATGCTATTCCTATTGAACAGCACGGTTTCCGACAGAATTGTTCTACGATTACGGCATGCGCCAATTTGTCGTGGGCTATCAGGGAGAATCAAGCAAGATCCCAACCCCTGTACGCCGTGTTCGTCGATTTTAAAGGCCGCCTTCGACTCGGCGCCCAGAGACATTATTCTGCGAATTCTGGCCGAGGTTGGCGTCCCTCCTGCCCTTCTCAACCTGTTGATGGCCATCCTGCAAGTCAAGCAAAATCAGAATAGATGACGGTGTGTCCAAATTGCCCCCTTTTCTCCAGACTACGGGCGTGGCGCAGGACGACAACTCGAGTCCGTTACTTTTCTCAGTCCTTATTAAGGACCTACCCGCGAAAATTCGGGTTCTAAAAAATCTGGTAGAGGTGATCTTGTACGCAGATAATCTCGTCATCTATGGGAGGAGTCGCTTTCAGGTTCAACAGGCCCTAGCCAGACTTCACGCGGCCACATCTGAGCTTAGACTAACTGTAAATCTGACGAAGACAGTGGCCATGAAGTTTAGAAGAGGCGTGCGAAGAGCTGCTAACGATGGACTTCGTTTGGCCGGTTTTGGCCTTCCTTACGTTAGTAAGTTTCCCTACTTGGGACTGCTTCTAACGTCGAACGGCCGATGTTTCCTGCAGCATATCAAGGAAAGATGCAGAAAGGCGCTAGTAGCAATGACTACAAAATAGAAAGCCGCAGCTGCTGTCCATCCCAACGGCACTGAGACTGTTCGATCTAAAGATTGCTCTAATGGCCGCCTACGGCATCGAAATAATATGGAACGATTTCACCCTAGCCAGCCTAAATAGTCTGAAGGCAGCTTACCTCAAGCGAGTCCTGGGCCTCCATCGTTCAGCCCGCAATCGACTTGTCTATCTCCTCACGGACACCCCCCTATTCGTCGAGGAGCTAAGACGACGTTTGGACTTGCCCTCATCTTCCAACTACGTCAACGTCCTCAAAACGGTGGAGTGCAAGTTTGCGGAAATTGATGCGGATTTCTTTAGTACAGGAGCGATGCAAAACCAGGCATGCAAAGGGCCGAGCCGATCTAACCGCCATGTGGTGACTAGGTTCGCCGTGCATGGTTTCCACCACGTGCTGTGCGCGACAGCCGGGTTCCATAATCCCTCGGACTCGTGTGTGTGTCAACGTTGTAAACTACCTTGCGGTAGATACCATGCTGCCTCCTGCACCCCAGTCCCGTCTCTAGCTAGTCTAGACGGCCAACCTCGCGTCGTAGCTTCATGGCTTTTATATACATATTATTTCATAAGTCCAAATGTGTGTATGTTTACATATGCATATATTTTAACTGTACTTTTTCTACACAACATGTGTGATAATAAATCTGACAACTATCAGAGGTATTATTAGCATATTTATTTGAGGCATCAATACATTATCGACAGGGATTACAGAGCACTACTCTACCTAAATTGACTGATCCAATGAAGTTAAATACCTTTTCGAGGGAAACCACCAATCCAGAAGTGTTACCGACCCAGCAGTGCATATTATCAGTATGAAATATTCTATTTTGACATTAAAAGCAAAACGTTTATACAATAGCGTATAAGCGAATAAGAGCCTAGATAAGGCATGCGTAAAATTTCAAAAGTTCTTGTTGGCCATTGTATGCTAAGAAGGACCACTTAAGATGTAATCTTTGAAACCCCCAACCAGCTCCTTATTATCTACACCGCGGCATGCAAAACTGTAAGCTCTATGCAACTACGCAACTAAAAACGTCTCTATTTATTCGAATATTAAGGCATATCTGCTCATCCCCAATATGTAAACAAAGTGCTTCTTCAGCTCGGCTAGTCTGACGCCATAATGTTGAAAAGCCTTTCAACATTATGGCGTCCCTTCGAAAGCTGCATCGTACAGATACCGGACGTTAAGCTTACGTGACAAGCACACAAATCTAAGCTAAGTAAAGCTCGCACGAGAGGGTAATTCTGCTAGTAGCACCTTTAAAACAATAGACAGCAGTTTTTCATGCCCTCAGATCCCACTTAAAGCAAAAGGATCTCGATGTATTTTAATTAGGCCGGTAGTGATGCTTTAAATTATTAAGGCCTCCAGAGTTCAGTGTGGACAGATGATGCTCTTCCAACAAATCAGTTTATGTCCCAGAGAGGTATTTTTCGGAGCAACGCGATGACGCAAATGTGCAGACAACTGCGCGAATATTGCTCTCGGCAAGAGCTTCATTTCAGCGCACGATATTTCTGTCGTCTCTTTTCAGAAATCTGTTCTCGCCAAGATGTCCTTTCAAAACCGGTGACCAAAGTGACCAGCGTCAAAACGTATATAGTACACACGATGGCGGCTGATTCGTGCAAGCTTTGTGTCCCTTCGAGTATCTTCTAGAGGAGGAGCTTGAAGATGCTGAGCGCGAAAAACAGGCCGAGCAGTCAACAACGTGTGAGTTGCGCAAAATCAGCCTCTTGACCCAGTTAGTTTAGTTGCACTAGAAGGATGGCTCTGAAAGGTGGGCGTTCACTGCGCTGAAAAGTTGGCATATTTGCTGGTCACTAACTCTCTGTCACCTCGATAATTGATCCTCGGAAGCTTAAGACATGTCCTTCTTTCTCTTGTATTTGGACCTAAGGGTGCGCGTGTTTTTTGAGCGTGTACAGTGCTTTCTACGTCAATCTCTTGAGCACCACGATTCGGCTACCGGCGGCTCCCGTGGATTCGAATCGTGGATAGCATTGTGAAGAATGCGCAAGCCGAGTGGTCTATTAAGTGAACGATCATAACTCTGTCATTCTTGCACCTTGATGTCCTATATAGATGTTATCGATATTGTGAGACACGTAACTACTCAACACACTTACTGACTTGTTTTGGCTGCATCACTTTCGTAAGCAGTTTGCCTTATGAAGTTTAGGAAACTAGTCATGGTTGTCATCTGCCGTGGTGTCGCCGGTTCAATTCCTGATGTTGATCGAATTTTCGTTGAGCGATGCTCATTGAGAATAGATGGTAAACCATGCCGCTGAGAGTCAGCGACCATACTACCACTAGGACTGTTGGAGGTGCTTTGAAGGTATACCTCACGGTGAGTTCCAAGCCCGTAGGGGACGGAGGATCTTCTAGAATTAAAAACAACCTCCTTAAAAAAATTAAATTCTAGTTTGCCTTATGCAGTCGACGTATCGAGAGTACTGTCATGTTATGTTAGCACTTTAGAATTTCTTCTATTTCGTTAGTTAAACCTGCCTATCGCATACGAGATTTATATATATATAAATATATTTGTTTTTTTTTCTTTGCCTGAAAAAAGGTCAGACTTGCTTAACAGGAATACACTTTCTTACCTAAATGGATAGTATTTTTATATTTTATAAAACCAACAACTCTTCTGAGAGTTCTAGCTCTCAGATTTGCTGTATACTTACGATAATATGACATCATTGTCTCTGGTAATTGATACTCACAGCGAAAAATACTATTTGAGAATTAGCAATACAATTTTATTATGTAGAGCCTTACTAATTCCAAAACGCGACAAGACAATAATTCTCATGTGTGCTCTTAGGCCATTTGTGGTAACATCGTAGCTAGTCAAACTCTTTCTTAATAAGCATAACAAATACTGTAAGTGGCACTCCAAGATGTATTTCTTGCTGAAAAAACAAGGGTCGCAACCCTGATACTTTTCGCTTCTAAAGGTCCCACGGGTTAACTTAGAACCACTACCACATTTGAATCAACTTACGTCATTTTGCATAAGTAAACAATAGAAACATGTCGGCGGGATACTAATGGCCGCGACGCATTAGGGCTGTGATGTACGTTGGCGGACTGTGTCATCTACGGATCGACTGTAACGGGTGGTCAACCTCTAATACGTTCGCCGGTCCGCTTCTAGTATAGCAGAAGAGAATCGTGCGTTGTTCCCATGTTAGGTCGGCAAGGTTGCGCGGCTCCTAAAAGGTTAGCCATATGCTCGATCTTCCTTCTGTCCCGTCGAGCTTTTGTGTGATTCGATGTTGGATCAACGTCATCTGTCTGCGTCGAGTCTTTGATAGATGTCTGCATACTTCACCAGAGTGAAACGGCCATCGCTTTCGGTAAGACAATGCGGACTGTACAGCTTAAAATAGTAGTACCTGTAATAGCAGAGATTTTAGTTATCAATTATTTGGAGGGGGACGACGCAACGCTACTCTATTAGCAAAGTTTTCCACCATCAGGAGTAACATAACACGCCAGACATTATCTTCAACATGTTTGTTTTATTCTAGTATCAACAGACAGCGACTTACTTGTACTAGTAGTAGTACAAAAATCCGCATTGATTATAATACAAAGGAATAATAGTATATATGGCAATTTATTTCGACACTGCTCCTTCGCCAGCTAGCTACTCTCAAGCTAGGTCGATCGGTCATGAGTGCCTTTCAATTAACAACGTGTCAGCCTTATCCTTTAATCCAGCCCGGCCATAATACGTTTAAAATTGCCTCCAGCTTTGATGGCTACATTTTCCTATGAAAGGCTCAGGGATGCCTGTAACGTGAAGCTTTCATCAAGATCGCGTCCTCGTTACTGGACTTCTATAGGCTTTCTTACACGAAGGAATTTAGCAACATTATTCAATCTGGTCCAACAGAAGCAATTCTAGGTAGGCCAAGGCTCGGCTGGTATATATAATCAACAAAGAGTGTAAGAAGCAAAAAAAAAAAAATTTAAGATATCTAGGGTTTCCCGAGCAGTCCTTGTGGCAGTATGGCCGCTGACTCTCAGAGGTATGGTTTATTATCTATTCTTAATGAGCATCGCTCAAAGAAAATTCGATCAACAACAGGGATCGAATCGGCGACACCCTGGTAGATGACAGCCATGACTAGCGCACTAGTCCCCTAGACCACGCCGCCACCTCTGTTTCTACCTGCGTTTCCTCGACAATCGTTTCCTTATTTGTCACTTCATTGTCAAATGTGGCAGTGAAGCAATATACGAGCAATATACTCGTATATATTCGTGAATTATGGCCAGACGAGAAGCGAAATATCTTTAGCTGTCTGACTGAACAGCTTAGTACTTTAAAAGAGAATCCTTTTTTTGTTGCATCTTTTTCGTGCAATTGTTATTAATAATATAGAAAAATTTCCAACTATCGTTGCAGTCAGTGACGCTGATGGCATCTTGAGTTTGATGCAATCGATCCGCGGATTCGCGGACTTGACCCGGTGCAGCCAACCAGACCTTTCGATACCAAGCGGTGCAGTTGCGCCGCCAAGAGAGAAATACACCAATGCATTGCCTCTGCGATGGAAAAGCTGTGATACAAACGAACTTAGAGGCACAATGGCACGTTATTGTGCACTGGAATCAGCACTACTTTAGGTACTTCACTTAACAGTACCTCAAAGTAAGTATGTTGTCATATATATATATATATATATATATATATATATATATATATGCGTAGATGATTCATATATATATATATATTCGAAGTCTTATTTAACTAAAATATTATTATTATTAAACACAGGCTTACGCAGTTTTGAATGCCTTAAATTGCTGTCGCTACGCTGGTGGAGGTATGCTTGCGTGATTTAATTCTCGGAATCTCGTTGTTGTCCTATGTTTCTTCAGGCCAGGTAGCACCGGATGTGCAAGCAACAGCAACTAGAGCCCCGTGCCGACGGCTTTTTGAGTCGCAGTCCCAAGGCAGCATACGATGTATTTGTCTCCAACAGCACTACTAGCGTGTTGTAGAGGCGTTCAATATTCATACTGTAAACATCACGAAAGATATGTAATAGATATGTGGCAGCGATGTATAATAGACAAGAGACTGACATACAGTACTCGCATACAAATGTAACGGACGAGTTATCCGTCTGCACCTTTTAGCTTCGACCGTAGCGTGGGACTTTATGAATGTGCACGTCACGGCCATTCACCATGCACTAAGTGTAAATACGCCAGTTACTACGATACATTATACACGCATCGCGTAACCTAGACTGGGCTAAAATTGCGTAAGAATAATGAATAAAGGCAGATAGAAAAAGCACATACTGAGTTTTGATATCACGGTATGATATGATCGCTTAATCCTTAGTTTCCGCCTATTTCTGGTATTTTATTATTTTTCATCTCTTTAATCTCAGCTTGCTCGGCAATGATATCTATCTTGATAGATAGTTTCAGGTCTGTTTAGCGGATGTCTGCCGCTACTGCCTGCATTGGCATTAACCGGCCATTATCTGTAGACGTAGAGCTCACAACAACAGAGGGCTTTATCCTCAGAGCGGCTGCCATGTATAAGAAGGATCTCGATGTAAATCGATCAATCCATCAGCTTTTATTGACATGCTCAACAAATTGGCAATTCGTTACTTTTCGCTCAAAATGTACACAAGTACGCGTATATGTACAAGTCAACAGTGTGTAAGCAATAGACCAACACAATTGAGTATAATTACCACTATAGAACTTTACTAACCTTTACAACTAGCCCAATCCAAGTTTAAGAATTGTGTAACAGGTTTAAAACATTTCAATATGAGTCACGTGTTCTCCGTTCTCCAGCTGCAAAAGAAAGCTTGCGTAAGTGTCAATGCTAGCTCGTTCCAAATGGTGGGCAGAATTTAGGCCACGGAGTGCCGAAGAAGGATGCGTCTCAACTTCAGCGCCCTGAGTTGGTCCCTGTAGCGCTGCGACCGTACTAGAGTTAGGGCGAAGTCGAGAGAACAATCTGAACGAATTCCCTTGTTTTGCACCTTATAGGCTAGCACCGCTAACTTTAAACGTGTCAGCTTATCAAGCTTGAGAAGCCCGAGCCTGTTGTACCACGACGTTAAACCTGCGCGACAAGAAAGGCCAACTATGAATGTCGCTTTATTCTGAAGGACCCTGCGCTTGTCTAGGTCCTTGAATTCGTGGCGCCCCACAGTAATTCCGCTGATAAAATAGATTCATTATAGAAGGTCCATCATGGTGTCAACGTGAGGATTGGACTTAAGTCAATTTGGTCGTGAGTAAGTACTATCAGAGGTGTGCGATGTGGAGTGCGCGGATTGGTCGATCGAACGTTTTATGAACTGTTTGGATACATGTTCCTTCAGCAACGAAGCAATGGGAAGTGTTTCATTTCTGTTCCATCGTTTGCGGGTTCTAGAACAAGAACTAGCGGAGGTAAAGAAAGCACGGACGTTGGTGCCTATGCCCGCACCGGAAGCAGAACTGCCTGGCGCCGGTCAGAGCTCCACCCAACCTCTCACTCGACGGTCGAATAAGACAGTGTTGGTAATAGGAGACCGCATAGTTGAGCCCTTGAGACCAGCATTGAGGGATCTATTTTCCGAAAATACACCGGTAACGGTACGCTCAACGCCGAGGATGGATGTGCAGTGTATTATCGAGAAGGCAGAGAAACAAATAAACCTTACTTGTGGACCAGTAGCAGTGTTCCTTCACGCTGGATACCATGAGTGTATGGAGTTTGTTTGTTTGGTGTTTGGAGTTTGAGTTTCTGCTATTGTAGCAAGAAGAATTAAATATTTTTTAGGAGTGAAGATTTTAAAAACTGGAACAAAGGTGAGCAGAGCGCTGGCAGAGGCAACAGTCGTGCAGCCGGCAAATCCCCATGGACCTTCGAATCAGCGTCACTTGACCAGCCAGACCTCGCATGCTCGGATAAGCTCAACGCATCCAGAGTTTGGTCTACACGACCGTGCCTACCCCCGAAGAGGACACCGCCATGCTCCAAACCCACCCAACAGGACAGCGAAACGCAAGGAGGAGAACGCGATCTACCGTGCCCCACCTCCACCCTCCCTGAAGGCGTTTCTTACACAAGCCCTCGAAGCCTTACAGGCCAAGGACCCCGCGCCCCACAACGCTGCATTTCAGCGCAATGGCCGCGGACATGCACGAAACAGAGGTCGGCCCAAACCGAATCACTAAGAATTGCTCTATGGAACTGCGAGGGTGCTGACACTCTATCACTCCTCTCACCGACAGCTCTTGAGGGCGTAGATATTTTAGTGCTGACGGAGACGTGGGCCACTAAAGCGTTTTCTCTGCCTCGCCTCTATCCCATCCACTCCCTGGCCCAGAAAGATGCAGGCGCCGGCCGACCCAGCGGTGGAGTGTCAATCTTCTGCAATCATCGAGTCGGGGACCTCCATGTTGCACTCGCCGAAGATAACGTCATTGCTCTATATAACCAGAGTATAAACATCGTGGCGGCATATGTTCGTTCTCCCGAAAAGGAGTCGACTTTGACTATGGCGGAGAAGCTTCTTAGCGGCTTACGCGGAGTGCCTGCCGCAGTTCCGCTCGTAGTCTGTGGAGACCATAACGCTCGCTTAGATCGGCCCACTTCGAGCCGCACGATAGCCCTAGAGAAACGCTATCGGACTCCGGATGCTGGATCATCAGTCCCCCTACTGTCCCCACTTTTATCAATCACAATGGAAGCTCTGTAATTAATGTATTTGCAACAAACGTGAAGGTCAACAAGGTAAAATTCGTCGGGACTAATCACTCGCTAAAAGAGGGTGCCCATATCAGGTCGCACATTCCAGTTGCAATGGAACTTCAACTACATTCTCTGGTGTCGTTTACCAAGAGGGAAAAGCCGTTGCCACGCAGCCTAAGTAGGGATGCGCTCCACCGGCGCGTTCATGAAGTTCTACCCGTACCAGTATCTCTTGATGTTGAGACGTACGCTCAACAGCTCGTAGATATTATAAAGTCTACAGTCACCCCAGTGCATTGCCGACCGAACTCACGTCCGTGGTACGATCGACTCCGTGTCCTGGCAAAAAGAGCTCAAAATGCAGCAAGGCACCTGGCGACTGCTTACCCCACTATGACACCGCTGGCTGCCTATCTCAAGACTAGATGTAGAAAAACTTACGCCACTCAACGATTGAAGTACCTCGAGAAATCTGAAACTTCGCTCCTCCGAGAGGCAGAGCACCTACCTCATAAGTGGCTCACTCGTATGACTGTAAACAAGTTATTCGATGTGGCACAACATGGTTTTGCGCCTCGTCGATCTACGTGCACGCAACTACTAGAGATGACGCACGACTGGGCGCTACACATAAACGCCAACAAACATTTTCATTGTATATATTTCGATCAGAAAAGTGCTTTCGACAGAGTCGACCATAAGCTTGTAGTCGACAAACTAAGAGCGCTCAAAGTCCACCCGCAGACCTGTAAATGGTTTGCAGAGTTCTTGCGCAACCGGACATTTCGTGTCAAGGCAGGGGACGCTTTAAGTAGTCCACGCCCAGCACCGTCTGGCGTGCCGCAGGGGAGCTGCGTCTCTCCGCTTCTGTATACAATTTTTGTTTTAGACATGAAGCACTACATACCACCGAACGTAAAATATCTTTTGTACGCAGACGATCTTAAAATATATAGTTCACTTGACTCAGAATCAGCGCACATAGCACTGCAGTCCGCCGTCGACGGTGTCAGCCGGTGGTGTATTGACAATGGTATGCAGCTCTCCGTTCATAAATGCCTCGTTTTGAAACACGGCTCCCCAGAGCTAAACTATTTACTCGATGGCTCAACACTGCCAACGGCAAACGTGACGCGGGATCTTGGAGTCTTAATCTCCACAGACCTCTCCTTCTCCGCACATATCAAAGAACTAGTCAAAGCAGCATCCATACTTGTGAATATGTTGTTTCGTTGTTTTATTGTTAAGGAGCCTTCACTGTATATTCGTCTGTACAAATCGATTGTGCTGTCCAAACTTTTATACTGTTCACCCGTATGGCACCCACATTTGTGTAAACACATAGGTATGATTGAAGGTGTGCAAAGGAGATTCCTAAAGAGACTCCGTAGAAGATGTGACCTTAAGCCGAATTACATTGTTTTACCGCCCTTAATGGACACACTCAGGAACAATGACAAACGTGTTCTAGCTCAACTTATAGGTGCGAGCCTTATCGATCATTTTTTTGAAGTGCGGCCAAACAATCGCCGAAGCCAAATAATGTATGTGCCCAGATGCGTTGCAAGAACGGAGCGCATAAACAATATGTACGCCTGGCGCGTTTGCCAGAGATATTCACAACAGGACTGAGCACATCCCTTCTGCGACCAGTTTTTTTTTTCTTATCACCCTTTACGACATGAATAAAGGAGTTTTCTATTCTATTCTATTCTATTCGTAGTGGCCTCACTCCCTGCCCGCTTAACTCCTCACAATTAATCAATCACTTTGCAGGAATGTTTAGGGCCAGCGACTCTATACCCAGAAACCCTGGTCGATCGACGCGGCCTGGGATGAAGTCACTTTCAGCGAAAGACAGCGTCTAGAGACCGTCTTCACGGTGGAAGACGTGATTCTCGCCCTCCAGGGTTTAAAGAACAACAAAGCAGCGGGCCCTGATCAAAAAAGAAACGAGCATCTAAAGAACGCATCTATTTTGGCTCCATGCTGGACGGCACTGTTCAATGAATGCCTCCGTGCTGGCATTATCCCGTCCCAATGGCTCGATGCTACACTGCTCGTCATCCCTAAAGGTAAAGGTGACCCAACCCAGCTGACCTCCTGGCGCGGTATAGCGAAAAAGAGCACATGTCACAAGTTGCTCTCGTCGCTGCTCACCAGAAAACTAAATCGGTTTCTAGAGATGACTGATGCTATTCCTATTGAACAGCACGGTTTCCGACAGAATTGTTCTACGATTACGGCATGCGCCAATTTGTCGTGGGCTATCAGGGAGACTCAAGCAAGATCCCAACCCCTGTACGCCGTGTTCGTCGATTTTAAGGCCGCCTTCGACTCGGCGCCCAGAGACATTATTCTGCGAATTCTGGCCGAGGTTGGCGTCCCTCCTGCCCTTCTCAACCTGTTGATGGCCATCCTGCAAGTCAACAAAATCAGAATAGATGACGGTGTGTCCAAATTGCCCCCTTTTCTCCAGACTACGGGCGTGGCGCAGGACGACAACTCGAGTCCGTTACTTTTCTCAGTCCTTATTAAGGACCTACCCGCGAAAATTCGGGTTCTAAAAAATCTGGTAGAGGTGATCTTGTACGCAGATAATCTCGTCATCTATGGGAGGAGTCGCTTTCAGGTTCAACAGGCCCTAGCCAGACTTCACGCGGCCACATCTGAGCTTAGACTAACTGTAAATCTGACGAAGACAGTGGCCATGAAGTTTAGAAGAGGCGTGCGAAGAGCTGCTAACGATGGACTTCGTTTGGCCGGTTTTGGCCTTCCTTACGTTAGTAAGTTTCCCTACTTGGGACTGCTTCTAACGTCGAACGGCCGATGTTTCCTGCAGCATATCAAGGAAAGATGCAGAAAGGCGCTAGTAGCAATGACTACAAAATAGAAAGCCGCAGCTGCTGTCCATCCCAACGGCACTGAGACTGTTCGATCTAAAGATTGCTCTAATGGCCGCCTACGGCATCGAAATAATATGGAACGATTTCACCCTAGCCAGCCTAAATAGTCTGAAGGCAGCTTACCTCAAGCGAGTCCTGGGCCTCCATCGTTCAGCCCGCAATCGACTTGTCTATCTCCTCACGGACACCCCCCTATTCGTCGAGGAGCTAAGACGACGTTTCGACTTGCCCTCATCTTCCAACTACGTCAACGTCCTCAAAACGGTGGAGTGCAAGTTTGCGGAAATTGATGCGGATTTCTTTAGTACAGGAGCGATGCAAAACCAGGCATGCAAAGGGCCGAGCCGATCTAACCGCCATGTGGTGACTAGGTTCGCCGTGCATGGTTTCCACCACGTGCTGTGCGCGACAGCCGGGTTCCATAATCCCTCGGACTCGTGTGTGTGTCAACGTTGTAAACTACCTTGCGGTAGATACCATGCTGCCTCCTGCACCCCAGTCCCGTCTCTAGCTAGTCTAGACGGCCAACCTCGCGTCGTAGCTTCATGGCTTTTATATACATATTATTTCATAAGTCCAAATGTGTGTATGTTTACATATGCATATATTTTAACTGTACTTTTTCTACACAACATGTGTGATAATAAATCTGACAACTATCAGAGGTATTATTAGCATATTTATTTGAGGCATCAATACATTATCGACAGGGATTACAGAGCACTACTCTACCTAAATTGACTGATCCAATGAAGTTAAATACCTTTCGAGGGAAACCACCAATCCAGAAGTGTTACCGACCCAGCAGTGCATATTATCAGTATGAAATATTCTATTTTGACATTAAAAGCAAAACGTTTATACAATAGCGTATAAGCGAATAAGAGCCTAGATAAGGCATGCGTAAAATTTCAAAAGTTCTTGTTGGCCATTGTATGCTAAGAAGGACCACTTAAGATGTAATCTTTGAAACCCCCAACCAGCTCCTTATTATCTACACCGCGGCATGTAAAACTGTAAGCTCTATGCAACTACGCAACTAAAAACGTCTCTATTTATTCGAATATTAAGGCATATCTGCTCATCCCCAATATGTAAACAAAGTGCTTCTTCAGCTCGGCTAGTCTGACGCCATAATGTTGAAAAGCCTTTCAACATTATGGCGTCCCTTCGAAAGCTGCATCGTACAGATACCGGACGTTAAGCTTACGTGACAAGCACACAAATCTAAGCTAAGTAAAGCTCGCACGAGAGGGTAATTCTGCTAGTAGCACCTTTAAAACAATAGACAGCAGTTTTTCATGCCCTCAGATCCCACTTAAAGCAAAAGGATCTCGATGTATTTTAATTAGGCCGGTAGTGATGCTTTAAATTATTAAGGCCTCCAGAGTTCAGTGTGGACAGATGATGCTCTTCCAACAAATCAGTTTATGTCCCAGAGAGGTATTTTTCGGAGCAACGCGATGACGCAAATGTGCAGACAACTGCGCGAATATTGCTCTCGGCAAGAGCTTCATTTCAGCGCACGATATTTCT
This sequence comes from Dermanyssus gallinae, assembly GCA_003439945.1. Classification (NCBI taxonomy): domain Eukaryota; kingdom Metazoa; phylum Arthropoda; class Arachnida; order Mesostigmata; family Dermanyssidae; genus Dermanyssus; species Dermanyssus gallinae. The sequence continues at coordinate 348,245 of QVRM01005533.1, read as the reverse complement.
GTCGTCTCTTTTCAGAAATCTGTTCTCGCCAAGATGTCCTTTCAAAACCGGTGACCAAAGTGACCAGCGTCAAAACGTATATAGTACACACGATGGCGGCTGATTCGTGCAAGCTTTGTGTCCCTTCGAGTATCTTCTAGAGGAGGAGCTTGAAGATGCTGAGCGCGAAAAACAGGCCGAGCAGTCAACAACGTGTGAGTTGCGCAAAATCAGCCTCTTGACCCAGTTAGTTTAGTTGCACTAGAAGGATGGCTCTGAAAGGTGGGCGTTCACTGCGCTGAAAAGTTGGCATATTTGCTGGTCACTAACTCTCTGTCACCTCGATAATTGATCCTCGGAAGCTTAAGACATGTCCTTCTTTCTCTTGTATTTGGACCTAAGGGTGCGCGTGTTTTTTGAGCGTGTACAGTGCTTTCTACGTCAATCTCTTGAGCACCACGATTCGGCTACCGGCGGCTCCCGTGGATTCGAATCGTGGATAGCATTGTGAAGAATGCGCAAGCCGAGTGGTCTATTAAGTGAACGATCATAACTCTGTCATTCTTGCACCTTGATGTCCTATATAGATGTTATCGATATTGTGAGACACGTAACTACTCAACACACTTACTGACTTGTTTTGGCTGCATCACTTTCGTAAGCAGTTTGCCTTATGAAGTTTAGGAAACTAGTCATGGTTGTCATCTGCCGTGGTGTCGCCGGTTCAATTCCTGATGTTGATCGAATTTTCGTTGAGCGATGCTCATTGAGAATAGATGGTAAACCATGCCGCTGAGAGTCAGCGACCATACTACCACTAGGACTGTTGGGGGTGCTTTGAAGGTATACCTCACGGTGAGTTCCAAGCCCGTAGGGGACGGAGGATCTTCTAGAATTAAAAACAACCTCCTTAAAAAAATTAAATTCTAGTTTGCCTTATGCAGTCGACGTATCGAGAGTACTGTCATGTTATGTTAGCACTTTAGAATTTCTTCTATTTCGTTAGTTAAACCTGCCTATCGCATACGAGATTTATATATATATAAATATATTTGTTTTTTTTTCTTTGCCTGAAAAAAGGTCAGACTTGCTTAACAGGAATACACTTTCTTACCTAAATGGATAGTATTTTTATATTTTATAAAACCAACAACTCTTCTGAGAGTTCTAGCTCTCAGATTTGCTGTATACTTACGATAATATGACATCATTGTCTCTGGTAATTGATACTCACAGCGAAAAATACTATTTGAGAATTAGCAATACAATTTTATTATGTAGAGCCTTACTAATTCCAAAACGCGACAAGACAATAATTCTCATGTGTGCTCTTAGGCCATTTGTGGTAACATCGTAGCTAGTCAAACTCTTTCTTAATAAGCATAACAAATACTGTAAGTGGCACTCCAAGATGTATTTCTTGCTGAAAAAACAAGGGTCGCAACCCTGATACTTTTCGCTTCTAAAGGTCCCACGGGTTAACTTAGAACCACTACCACATTTGAATCAACTTACGTCATTTTGCATAAGTAAACAATAGAAACATGTCGGCGGGATACTAATGGCCGCGACGCATTAGGGCTGTGATGTACGTTGGCGGACTGTGTCATCTACGGATCGACTGTAACGGGTGGTCAACCTCTAATACGTTCGCCGGTCCGCTTCTAGTATAGCAGAAGAGAATCGTGCGTTGTTCCCATGTTAGGTCGGCAAGGTTGCGCGGCTCCTAAAAGGTTAGCCATATGCTCGATCTTCCTTCTGTCCCGTCGAGCTTTTGTGTGATTCGATGTTGGATCAACGTCATCTGTCTGCGTCGAGTCTTTGATAGATGTCTGCATACTTCACCAGAGTGAAACGGCCATCGCTTTCGGTAAGACAATGCGGACTGTACAGCTTAAAATAGTAGTACCTGTAATAGCAGAGATTTTAGTTATCAATTATTTGGAGGGGGACGACGCAACGCTACTCTATTAGCAAAGTTTTCCACCATCAGGAGTAACATAACACGCCAGACATTATCTTCAACATGTTTGTTTTATTCTAGTATCAACAGACAGCGACTTACTTGTACTAGTAGTAGTACAAAAATCCGCATTGATTATAATACAAAGGAATAATAGTATATATGGCAATTTATTTCGACACTGCTCCTTCGCCAGCTAGCTACTCTCAAGCTAGGTCGATCGGTCATGAGTGCCTTTCAATTAACAACGTGTCAGCCTTATCCTTTAATCCAGCCCGGCCATAATACGTTTAAAGTTGCCTCCAGCTTTGATGGCTACATTTTCCTATGAAAGGCTCAGGGATGCCTGTAACGTGAAGCTTTCATCAAGATCGCGTCCTCGTTACTGGACTTCTATAGGCTTTCTTACACGAAGGAATTTAGCAACATTATTCAATCTGGTCCAACAGAAGCAATTCTAGGTAGGCCAAGGCTCGGCTGGTATATATAATCAACAAAGAGTGTAAGAAGCAGGTCTTTTCGTTCGGGGTTCAACAAGCGAGTTGGGGCTCACAGTAGCCTACAGAACAGTCAGCACAGCAGCTCTCAATTTCCTCCAGCCAACCTCTGGAGGACATTGACGTATGGGACACAGTCCTAATTGTTTAGATTTAGGAAAGCCACATCCCCCTCTTGACAGTACTGTCAAAGCAAAACCGAGAGTACGTCTGAACACAATTGTTTATCTCGGCTTCATACTTTAAACGCTGCGCAATCTTCTGCCAGCTGCGAGGTTGATTCCCGACCATGAATTAGAACTTTTAGGGGCGCCAATTCTAGACGAATCTAGTGGCGTATCTTTAACTAAAAAGAGCTCTGACCTTGTTCGCTGGTGCTCTAGACTGCGACTCTTGGACGCTTACCCAGCCCTCTATCTGCTTCGCGTGAGTTTGTGAACTACAAGGCTGACGTACCTCTTGCGATGCTAACGAGCCTATGCCGAACCGAACCTGCTTCAGTCGTTCGACGAAATCTTGCGAAATACTCTTCAGGGTATCTTAAACGTTTAACTTAGGCTAAACTCGTGGTTACAGGCGTCGCTCCCAACGTCCGCAGGGGGAATGGAGATTCGCATGGCTTCGCAAGTTGCCTTGTCTGCCTACCTCGGGTACCTAAAAAATACCGAGACTTTGGTGTCAGGAATCACACCACCTGATGCCTACACCAGCTTTACCGCCCAAATGGAACAAACTTGCCGCTACTATGCAGAAGAGTAGGGTCCATTGCCCGAACGCATCACACAATCGACTTTGGACTTGCAAGTAGTTAAGTCGATTCAAGAGCGGTTAATGACCCAGGCGAGCAGCGTTAAAGAGCGGGCGCGAGTAAGAGCCGTGATCGATCCGATGAGCGGAAAGTGGCTTCAGGCCATTCCTTCACCGCAGCTAGGGACGATGCTGGACAATACCACACTCCGCATCGTCTCCGGCCTGCGTCTGGGGGAATCAGCCTGCTTCGCACATACCGGTGCAAGATGTGACCTACCGGTGTCTTCTACGGGTGAGCCTGCTCTCGCTTGCAAGAAAAGCGCCGGCAGGTTCTCAAGGCGTTCAGCTTTGAGTGACGTAATAAACCAAGCAGTGCAGTCAGCCCACATACCAGCAGTCAAAGAGCCGGTCGGTCTGTCAGCCAACAGTCAACTGCGTCCTGACGGTCTGAATCTAGTTCCATAAAGTGAAGGTTGCTGCCTTGTGTACGACGTCACCGTGTCTTGCACGTTGGCCGCTTCTTATGCCCTTCATACCAGCCGAGAGGTCGGAGCATCCGCTCGCCTTGCTGAAGATCGCAAGTTGGCAAAATATCGTGAACTGGAACAAAATTTTATCGTTCAACCAATTGCCTTCGAGACATTAGGTCCAATGAGAAAAAATCGCAAGGAACTTTCTGGCGGAACTGGGATCCAGAGTTGCTGCGTCGACCGGCGATAGAAGAGCATAGCAGTTTTTGCTACAAAGAATATCAGTTGAAATTCAACGTGGAAACGCCGCGTCGATAATTCGTTCATTGCCCACGGGCAAGGGACTCCTCTTTCTGCCGTAGCCGAATCAAGTCGGCGTCCAAAAAAATATATGTACAGCTAAAGTACCTAAATAAATGTATGTTTAAAAAATTAACTATGATATTCTGTAACGGGCAAAGTGACCCCAATTATGTCGCGCTAAATTGCTTATTGACTGAGATATATTTGATTTCTGTTCATTTCACTCAAATTGAGTACAATATACAGTTTAGAAAGGTTTCTTCACAATGCTTTATATTCTTTGCGCTTCCGGCGAGAGAAGTATTGCAACGATATTTGATCCACTGCTGTGCATTTAACTGTATGGTACTTAGCACACCTCTGTAAATAGAACGGGCAGGTGCACATCTCATACTCTTCGTGAAAGGCTGCGTTTAAACATCCCAGGTAGTAATAACCACGCTACCTAATGACAATATGTCAACGTCAATACTCAAATGCTAAACTAAATAATGTGGTGTTGTCAGCTTTAGGTGACACAACCAGTATTTCAATAGCACAAAATTAAGGAGAATTTATAACATGGCGACCCCTCCACGGCACCCTGTGAGTTCCTACATATATGTAGATGGTCATTCATATTGTTATGTACTTATTTCGAGGTTTGGTAGAACTCGGCAAGAAAATAATTTTTCCCAATAGAAGGAGGACGTGGAAACATCTTATTTAGGAGAAAGAGTGTAATTTATAAAAGTAGTTATTCGGCCTTTTTCCCCCTACATAGTTTTGCGAAATCTACGTTTTGCGGGAGAACCAGTTAACACATGGAGGGAACCGATTATACCGGCGTTTTCGGAGGAAATATCTGCACAACAAAAGACACTTCACTAGCTTGCGTAGCGAATAGCCAGATTGAGGAAAGTCATAAAGAGCCGATATGTTGTTATGTCTTAAAATCGCAAAAATGTTTCCATTACGACCAAAAATGTATGTGTAAAAGACCAATCTCCCTTAATAGCAAACTTAGTTACTTGACAACTACGTAACGCAGCACCATCACTTTGGTACGAAAATGGTGGACATTAAATTTGCTATTGCAGAGTGGGAGTGATATTTAAGACGTACATTTTTGGTCATAATGGAAAAATGTACGATTTTTCATAAAAAAGCGTTAACGTAACATATCGACTTTCCTTAATCTGGTCATTCGCTTTTCGCTACGCAAGCTAGTGAAGAGTTTTGAATTTTTCTCCCAACGCGCCGGTAAAATCGGTTCCTTCATGCGTTGACTGGTTCTCCCGCAAACGTAGATTTCGCACAACTATGTAGGAGAAAAAAGCCAGAGTAACTACTTTTCTAAACTTCACTGTTTCTCCTAAACAAGACAATTTCGCCCTCTCCTTCTATTGGAAAAAAATATTTTCTTGCCGAGTTCTACCAAACCTCGCTATAAGTACATAACGATATGAATGACTCTTTTGTATATATATATATATATATATATATATATATATATAAAGGTTGATCTCTCCAGGCACGTCATTAAGATAAGAGAGTATTGCGGTTATTAAATAAAGGTTATACCAGTTGAACTAATAAATACCATAAATACCCCCATATCAACGTAACTTTGATACATAATTTATTTTTCTTCCTTTCTTCACACAAACAGCGAGAGTAAGCCGATCCCCCGACCCGCCTGAACGCCGACTTGTTTGGCTTCACGTAACAGCCGATATATATATATATATATATATATATATATATATATATATATATATAAACACGCAAATGTAGTATTTAATACATTGAAGCTAACATCTGCGGTGCTTATAGTTGTCGTCGTCCACGCATAGCGGTTAACGCTCTAAAGTTTGTACCATCTTACACTTTCTAGTATACTAGTGTTTTGCAGTGCAGAAGCTGTATGCTTGCACGTGCATTTGCAAGTACTCATGACTAAAGCTATGTGTTTCATTTGTTCGTAATATGGTGAAGAAAATCTCTAGATACAATGTTTTAAATCAATTACCAATACATGTGCACATAAATCTATATACTGTGGGTCATCGGAACTGTACTGGGGTAACCAACGTGCTGGACAATTTCGTGGTCTTCTATGCTCCTCATGGTATCTATATACGTATATTTATATATATATATATATATATATATATATATATATATAAGAACCAATTTACGCTGTTTGGTTGGTCGTCGGGGTGTAGTTCATATATTTGTGTTTTCGCGCATTTTTTCACAAAAGTGTTGCTGTAGGTTCGTCTGGAGACAAATATGTAAAATTACATGTACAAGCACAAATAACACAATTTTGTTATCGCCAGTAACGCACGACGTTAAAACCAAACACGCGTATTGAATGTAGGAACTAAGCTTTAACACTCATGTCAAAATTAACAATGATGAAGTACGATCATGCTTTTGTTCGTATCTCAAGTAGGACTTCGTAGCAAGGCAGAGCAAAATGCCTAAGGGTAACCAAATCTAACCCTCCGGCTCTTGTCGGCATCGATTAGTCCGAGGTAAGCGGCCAGTTGATGCCCTTCTATGCCTATTATTACTATGTTGTAACTTTTTCATATTGAAATACAATACCAACCTAGATATAGTGAAGTAAACAGACTTGAACTAATCACCAAATTGATGATACCTAATCGAATATACATAGGATTGTAATTGTTGCGAGCTGTACTATAATATGAAATTGCAAATAAATAGACATGAACACAAAAGAAACATCTGCCCAAATAGTTGACCATAGTTCTTAAAGGACTATGATCTATAGATGACTAAATAGGCAAACGGCCTATTTAGTCGTATAGAGATCATAGTATATATCAACGAGCAGCAGAGAGAGAGAGAGGGAGAGAGAGCAAGCAGACGACTAACAGTGTTATGTCATCTTCGCGCTTCATCATGGTTGCGGCCGGCATTCGGTGTATTGTCAGTACAATCCATATTGACGGGCGGCTGTGCCGACGATACGACAGTCGAAAGCAAACGCTCGAACAGCTGCTCGCGGTAGCGAATCATCTCTTGGTGAACCGAAAGTCGTTCGACATTTCTGCGCTTTTTGGCCAGTGGCTGTTCGTGCTCGTCTCTGATGTGACGTTCCAATGCGTCCTGTCGGGGGTGCTCCGTATGGCATTCTGGACACCGTATCAGTTGTACACCGGTTGGCTGCTGACGCTTCAGGTCGCGTTCCACTAGCGGCACGACGTGCGTCGCGTAATGAGGGTCGCTCATATAGATTGCATGCCACTCCGAACTAACCAACGAGTCGATCATCGTCACCTGAGGGCAAAAGCAGCGAGCACATTGCATTTTCACATTGCGTGTGAAGACTGTTGCAAATTTCTCGAATTTTGCCACACACACACACACGTTAGCGCAACCACACAATTGTTAATTTCATTCTATAGTGCTAATACGAGTACAACAAGGTTATATAAATAAAATACCGGTTAGGTACACTCAAGTTGTTTGCAAAAAAACAAAAATGTCGCATACATTTATAAGCACGAACTGGTTATAGGTTGGTTCTAATTGTGATGGCTTCATTCGTCGGTCATTCGTCGGTATCGTACACCGTATGCCTTACATACAGACATACATACACCTTCTACGCATGTTGCGTTGACACAAGCCTAGGCGCTCGATTTATGCAATCAATTTTGTTTTTTTAACTAATTGCGTCTAGAAGTTACCTGAATTGTATTAGTCGCAATCGGAATCCCCCTACCTGGGTCTGCTTGTTCCTTGTCCAACTACCGAAATTGGCTGTGAAATCCATCTCGTGACCAAGTAGGCTGAGTACGGGTGAGTATGTACAATGCGCCGTAGGCTAGCAAGCGCTTGTAAAGCGACTACTCGTCTGAGGAGCTGGCGATGGCACAAAAAAAGACTCGACACAGACAGAACAAAGCACACCGCCGCAATCGTTTTCGACTCGTCGACCCGACAAATTGGTTAGAGCGAATCGCTCGCCGCTGTAGCTTTGCGAGTACCTGTAAAGCGCGTATAATTGAGCCTGTGTATGTAAGCTATTGCTTTGAAGCCACCTGAGCATAATAAAAATAGACAAGTTTGTACACTTAGTATATGTACGGAACAACTTGCCCCGTCACTATGCTAACGGTCCCAGCATACCTAGCCAGTAGTTACGGCTCAGCAGACCTGATTCTGAAACCGCAGCCGCTGTGCTCACAAGCCATGACACCCCTTGCATTCTCTCCGCACAAATCTAAATGTTACAGACAAAGTAAAATAAAAATGCCACACACAAAAGCATATTAATATCAGACTCTGTTTTATTTCACGATTCCGTACACTCTCATTTCTTAAAAGCACAAATAAAATTATTGTCTAAGAAACCTAGATACTAAGAATGTAAAAAATAGGAAAAGGCATGCGTCTACAACACTGTCATTCTATCGAAGCTAGAGGCAATGTCCAGACCTGCACTCTACAAAAACTATGTTGTGTGCGTGGGATTGGAAAAGCATGTCGCACTGTGAGCTGCCGTAGAACAATTAGGGGAACGATTAGGAGTAAACAGTACTTATAACAGCTCAACAGTTTGATACACGCCATCTTGGAAACGTGGTATTTCATCGCGGCAATGGCCGTCTGCATCTGCGGCGTATTCAGTAGTTGAAAATGTTTCATATTACATTCTTCCTAACGTGGAGTACTATATCGAATTATCATTTGTTCCGCTCACTTCAGAATTAGTTAAGGGGAGCAACGTTCAGAGCGCATCAAAGGGTACCTAGGCTACATATTTTGCGTAAAAGACAAGATAGTTTGAAACGATGGAATTCTCTAACTCATTGCGAAAAGTGTATATATATATATATATATATATATATATATATATATATATAAATAAATATATATATACAAAAGCAAACATTTTTATGATTACATTCATTTATCGTTAGCAAACAGGGCACAGTGTTTTTGCAAGCTGATGGTGCAAATGCCGTTTCATACTTCCATGCACAATTTCCAGCCCGGGCTGTTTTTGAGCCATACTCATCAGAGAGAGCTTGTCCACAAGGCTGATTTGTTTTGCATCCATTGGGACTGAAAAAAATTGCATCTTAAGGCATCGACTGAAACTGCAAATTAGCAGAAAACTACTTGAGGAGCACGCGAATACACCACGCGCCACCAACCTCGATCAATGCTGAGTCTAGCGTACTCACCAATCGCCGAGCTGCACAAAGTCATCGGTATAGCCGTTCACTCAACACACCACAAATCAGAGTGACGAATGCTTCTGTGCAAAGCTACAACGGTGCGGACGAGCTATATGAATAATCAAAGCAGTGTTGTGGCCGGTTTCAATCCGACTGCCATGGCGATGCACCATCCGGGTCGATGATGCAGCGGTGTTGCCGAGCAAGAGATGATTCTCTCGAACAGGGTACACGAAAATACTGATAACAGCAGCAACAACAACGACAATAGACAACAACCACATGAACAACAACAGCAGCAGCAACAACAACAACCACAATAACGGCAGCAGCAGCAGCAAAAACAACAACAACAACAAGACGACATGCTACGTCGATCTACGTGGCCCATCTTCGCTGCACATACCAGCCAGCGTGTTAGGTATTCGTACACGGTAGATCTAGCCACGGATGTATCCGGTTGTTACCACTGCAGCCTACATAACACACAGTTAACATTGTTAACCGACACACGCGTGCTAGGTGAGCGTGTTACGTCGACTTGTGAACGTGAAGGCGAAACGATAATCCGCAGCGAAGTGCCTGCCCTCTTCATTGAGGTACTGAGGTTTTGTTGAACAGAAACGCGACACGACGAGTTACGGGGAAGCGCGCAAATACAATAAAATAATAGCGCAAATATAATAGCGAATTTACTAATGATCAACGCCGCATGCATCAAGGGTTCAGCCGACGTCGAGAGGTTTCTCCAATGTCGAACACATTTTTCACAGTGGCACAATGTTTGCAAACTATAGGGCTACCAAAAAGTTTTTTCGGTTTTGTCCGTAGAGAATCACTAAAAAAAAACGAAAAAAACTTTTTTGTAGACCCAATAGACCGCATATGTCACACCGCTCGAGATTCGTAGATGAAGCCGAGCTAAGCTAAGATCTAACGAGAAATCCTCCTTTCAATACGATGGCCGGGTAGATTGCTTGCTACCTAAGCATGCTTCTAGAGTCGGCGTATTGAGTTATTGATTGTATTCGCCAGTTCGTTGGTGGTAGAGTGCGCTAAGTTACGCATCAGTTCGGGCGGCGTCATTGTATTAGACCCGCGCGACTCCAGATGGACGGGTCTTGCTAAACGCAGTTTTATCTAGACTGATATATATATATATATATATAGAAAGCTCTTTTATTCTTGTAATAAAGGGTAAGGAATGACTGGTCCGAGGCGGGGCCTGTGCCGTCGTCCTGTTGTGAATATAGCCTAGCCACGCACCAGGCGAACATATTATTGATGTGTTCCGTTCTTGCAACGCATCTGGACACATATACGAATTGGCGTCTGCGATTGTTCGGCCTTACATCAAAAAAATGATCAATAAGATTTGCACCCATAAGTTAAGCTAAAACCCGTCTGTCATGTGTCCTGAGTGTGTCCATTAAAGGCAGTAGTACAATGTCGTTCGCTTTGAGGTCACATCTTCTGTGGAGTCTCTTTAAAAATCTCCTTTGTACACATTCGATCATACCTATGTATTTGTGCGGCACCGATGCGGGTGAACAGTTTAAAAGTTTGGATAACACAATCGATTTGTGCAAATGAAAACACACCGCAGGTTCCTTCACGTTAAAACAGCGGAACAACGTATCCACAAGTATGGATGCTGCTTTGAGTAGTTATTTGATATGTGCGGAGAAGCGTTATATTATATTTATTAAAATAACATTTAAGTGTTACAGCGAGATGTAATTAATTATCAACACTAGGGCTTGTGGGGAGCGCTACCAGTCGAGCTTATCCTTGAGGCAGCCCCTCATTGTGCCCATTATTGCTGCCGCATTGCCGCGTTGAACTGCCAGCGATAGTCGCTGAAGTAGAAACTCAAGTGCTTTTTTTTCCCCTGTCGCCAGTTCAATTTGTTTGCCAATCTTCTGTAAAAGCGACCATGCCTCAGGGCCGGGCCCCCCGAGTGTCTCGAATACTAGCGGCACGAAAATTAACTCGTTGGCGAGCTGGGCATATTTGTTGGGTTTTAGACGCTCAGCCTTGCGTGCTGCGGAGCCAGCGGAAGATGCACTGGCCTCCAGGTTCGACGGGGCGAGCGTGTCGGTGATAGTCGCATCCCAAACAAGGGCCTTTCCCCTTTCAAAGGGGATAAGGGTGAGACCGTCTGGTCTCTTTCCATCGCTTCTCAGGAGGCCGGCGGGCTCTCGGATGCACGGTATTAGAGCGGATCTGAAAGCCCTGGCTGTAATCTCATTAACCTCGCTATGACGGCTTTGGCGTCCTTCGCTTCTACTGCAGGACAACCCGTGAGTCCCCCAGATGTCTACCTGTGTTCCACACGGACACCGGTGTTCCTCGGTTAGCCTTGTCCCCAACCTCAAACCAATGCACAGAATGTGCGGAGAAGTATAGTGGTCTAGAGTGTAATATAATTACTTGAAAATATGACATTACTGTGACATGAAAGCGCACGGTTAAAGATTAAATGCTCTGTGGTGAATTGCGTTTGTGTGAGCCTACCTGGTAATCCTTCACGTAAATCGAACATTGTTGTTCGGCCCTCGGAACATTGCCGATATATGCCGTGCAACGATTCCAAGCCCGTATGAAATATGGGATGGTTTATAAATAACAACAACCTCCTTAATTTTTATTTCTAATATAGACTTATAACGCTCCACAGTTTTAAGACCAGAAGGTGATTCAGTTTGGTAACAAAAACGTACTTTAGTAAGATCGGTCATCTGATGTGGCATAAAATCTAATCTCAACACATATTGCTAAAAAAGGAGTTAAGGGACGCAGAAAAAATCGACGTCGTATCAAACTAACTGATGCTTCCAGCAAGACGACTTAACAAGTCTAGAGTTACACCTCCACTAGTTTTTTGAACACTTTTTTAGCCACACACGGGAGCAATATAATAAGTTAAGGGAGCAAATTTTTGAGTCACATTAGCATAGTACGATTTCAGGGCCATTCGGGCCATGTACGCTGTCATGTAGGCTCTCTGATCACGCGTTACAGCAGCGGTCGTTAATGCAATTCCATCCATTGTGTAGTCGAAATTAGCAGGCCCGTTCTTTAGCGAAACACACTTGGAAATAGAGTGCAGCGTAGCATAATTATTATGTAAAGTGTATTACAATGTGAAAGTCACGTGAATAAACTAGACGATAAAACTTTAGGCAGCAAGCCCGTAAAGCGCTTTTGCTTAAGGAGGGATGTTCTTGCTAAAATCTAGGGCGAATTCAATATGTATGGGGCCCTTCTGATAAACAGTAGTGATAATACTATGTTTAAAAGTTAGGCACTTTATCCTTATTACATGGTCTTGTAGATACAAGCTTGAGAATAATAATAATAATAATAAGAACATGTTGCATATGCAACAATAATTTTTTCGTGGCGACGACGTGGCGATACCACGAACTTCACAGGGTACAAGATAAGAAACTCTTAGCCTATTCTTTTGTTTCGCCCAACCAAAAAGTTCGTGTGTTTTCAGCACAATTTTTTACTTGATGGTGACGTTTTGTCTTTAACTGACATGCGTTGCGTTGTATGTATACTTTTGTCGACTGTAATGGGTACGAGATACATTCACTGAGCAGCTTTGCAAGCTCTTTTATTTTCTGGTTAGATATGCGTCGACCATCGTTAGCCTTACCATACCAGCCTTTGCTTTATTACCCCATCTCGATTATAACATTTACATAAATATATTAATCGTCCGCAGACAAAATCCGAAGTTGTCAACGACACACCTTGCCTTGATTAAATTATACCTCCTAGCTGTGAATTACTCAAAAAATAAGATCTAATGATTCTATTGGTTTTACAGGCCGCACCAGACTGTCATAAAATGGCACATAAAACGGCTCTGTGTGAATCACGTGAGGGTTTTTAGTTACCCAGATGCGACAGTTATATTTATTCACACTTCCATTCAGATAGAAATGGGCTTCGTTGGAAAGGGTAATTTCCTTTACAAAATCTGCATCACGCTAAATCATCTCGGATACCAAAGTGGCAAAGGTTAGCAGCATCTAATAGTCCGTAGGCATGAACTATTGCGTTAGTTGAACCTTATCTAGGAACATTGCTAGATCCGACCTCAAAACACATTAGGCTGATGAGAGCAAAAGTACCCAGAACGTGGCCGAACCGATGTTTCCGCACACTGTTTCACACTATCGGCCACAGCGGCGACATCGCGTACTGAACCTGTCTTGAAATTTTTTTGCACAAGTTCATGAACGGTGTTCTCCCAAGACCGGTTATACCGATCTCAAATTGCGCGAAGAGTTTGCAAGCATGCGTGTACAGATTTTCCCTTTTTATGGTAATTTTTTAGAATATCTACTCGCTCTTGGATTATCTTGGATTTAGTAGTCGTACCCTGGTTTGTTAATGGAAATAGCAGACCTAAGCGCGGTAACTTTTGGCAAATATTAGCTGATTCGGTATACACAAACAGTTTTTTTGGAAATAAATACATACACGCAGAGGCAGTCGTTTTATGCATTGGGAATAACGTTTCCGACGCTCATAATTCACGCATTTTTAATGCACGTAATTTTTTGTAGTTCCTAGAATACTAGTATTTATTAAAAATAGTAAAATTTAATCCAAATTCAATTTTATTGTGTCCGAGTGCAAACAAAAAATATATACATGTTTACAGTAGATAACAATGATTGTAAATCGTTTATCCTACATATACGTGACAATTATGGTGAAAATGCGCGCTACGCAAACAACATATTTACTCTATATTATGCTGGCTATCTGTACCTATATATATCTCACGTGCATATACGTAACATTGCTATTTATGCTTTCGTCATATTTTCAGCTTCTCGGCATGTCATTGCACGCAGCTGGGAGGAGGCAGTTTAGCGATCTATTTGTAATGGCCAGGCTGGCAGACGCATGATACTTCGTACATGCTTCAATGGAAATTTTGATTCGAACAGACCAATGGCACTGAGAATGTATGTAAAATTCAGGTTGCCTCTTATGTTATAACAACAACGTATTGTATTAGAAATATTGCTAGCAAATTAAATTGTTCGAATGATTTAAACAATAAAATGCAGCTCAGATGCGACCGTGACTTTCCGAAATTATAGAATAAACGAACAGAATAAAATAAATGAAAAATAACTAAATCGGTGCAACATATTTGGGCCAAAGTAAAGCAAGCCGAAATTATTCCCACAAACATAGTCGTGTTCTGAGTCAGAAATTTACAATTTTAAAACGTATTATATTATTAGTATTTTACGGCAAGCAAACATCTTCCCTACAGGCAAGTGTGAATGATATAGTTAGCCTACAAAAAAAAATATATGAACGATCTTCTAAAGAATATCTCGCCATCACAGGTATTTATACATGCCGTCGTCGTCATAGTAAGAAGGCAAGCAAAACCCAATTTATTCTACATGTAGTGCAAATTAAATAGCGCTCAAGTCAAATTCATTTATTACTGTTTGACGATTTGACAATCAATTTGTGTCGCCTCTGCACGTTTTTAAACGACGGTGACTGTAGAGATGTAGCATTGTGCCATAATTCTTGCCGAGTGGCAGAAGGGCATTCTTCTAGCACATAGGGCAACAACAGAAGCAGCAATAACGACCTTCCATGTTTGGTTCGAACTTGATTCAGCAACGTCGCTGCACGTAGCAGATACGTTACTAGCACACATCACTGGGTGCTTACGCTGTTGCCTACTGTCAGTGATCGATGCATGAAATGCACACAGAGATGCACGTGTGACATCGCACTGCAACGTGGCAATACGGAACCATAGATGAACGCGAGAGAAAAAACATGAGTTGTGTCTGGCCAAGTTCAGGTGAACACTGTTGGGGCTAGGCGCCACGTGCTGGCAAACGTGCAGTGGAGAAGGTAGAAGCGAGTAGGTACGAGAAACGTCCCGAAGATTCGATATAGATGTCTACTTATACCGAGGCGAATCTACCGCATTCGAGAGTAATCTGTGAGGCAATAAATACAGCTGACACAGAGTACAGTAAAAGTGACACTCTACAGGTGACCGCAGGCAATCCTGTTTTCTTTGCGTACGTGCTCGGTTAATCTAAGTTCAATAGACTAAGTCATTAGGTCAGTGTGTACAGTTCACGTACATATTATCATGTATTGAAAATTTTTGTTTAATCCCAAAACAAACGCATACGGGACGGGACGTGTGTTGCCGTAAGCGCGGCCATACATAGGCGTACATGGCCGCCCTGCGATAGACCTCGAATGAAAGATTCATTCTAGTTTGAGCTGCGTTAATGTAGGGCGTTCTTGACATTGCAACAATGTAACATTGCAAAATATGCTGTACCAGTAGTCCGCACTCGCATTCGGCGCCGAACGACGCAAAAAAAAACTCAACGATACATGTTCCCCAGTGCTATAATAAAACAAATACTTCTCGGCAAATGCACCCTAATTCCAGGGAAATCTCTGTTATTTATAAGGGTGCACGTGTCACTTCTTTAGTAACATGCTTAAAACAACGCATTCATACCTTGGCAGGCGAGAGAGACTGAGAGCTATATATTCGTTTTGTATAACCTCCGATCCATGTACTTTATATTGAGCTCGTGAAAAGTGATATTCCCAATCACTTTTTACTACATAATAATGGCTAGACAGGTCACTAGGAGTCGTGGTGTGGGCTGGGTAGCTAGAGCGCAATATTTGCCTGGCTCCTGGAGTGCTCGATCCCGAGTGCGGGGTCTGTCTTGTATATCCAAATCATTTATAGAAGATGACACGCCTCGGTGCCACACCTGGGTTCTGTGTTTGGTCATTTCACGCGGTCATGTATTTGGTTAAAAACCAAACATATAATTGCAGCATTTCCTAACAAAACGGGAGACATTCCGGCGTTGAAAAGTTTGTCTTTCAACAAAAACCGTGGAAAGTTTATATCCGAATATAACATCGGAAAAGTAACTTCTCAGCCCCTCTGAGATACCTACCGAAGGTGCAGTTTCTGGGAGTCACACAAACACCGAGAAAAGTCAGACCGTGGTTGGTAGGAAATTATTTAAAGAGGATTGAGTCAACGCCGCCATTAGTCTGTCGACTTAAAACAGTCTTGGATTGCTGGGACATTTTGTGAACCCACTGTGTTCACAGAATTAACCAAATCAAAAATTGTCCTTTCATGTCGGGTTACTAGATCTGCAAAAGCGCTAGAACAAGTGTGCATCTGTCATTAAAACGCAACGAATTTTGTTTTTAGATACAAATCAAGCTCTTAGGGGTTCATTCACGAATGAAATATACGTTTAGACGGTGTTTTTGATCCCGTTCTTGACTAATTACTATAAATGACCACGTTCAAACGTATCCTTTTCGACCAACCTCTCCCTGTTGTGCGTATGGCCCTCCCAGCTGTAGATATTAGGCAATCACTTCACAGAGCCAGAGAAGAGAGTTTTCTGCATATTGCCATATACGTGTTTTTACGCTAGTTGTTTTAGGTAAAACTTTTTCGCGCGTTATTTTCAGCAGCCCCAAAAACGTTTACATTAAATATCTAAATGCTATAAATCTGAGTCACACATCTTTCGCCTGTCTATATACAGCTGAGTTAGACCTTATTATATTTTTTATGTATATAATAATATATGTCAATACAACATTTTTGTCGCTTGACACGTGTGCGTACATATATCACCTTTGTATACAATGGGCGCATAACGCTAAATCTAATCTAACCTGTATTGCACTTCTACGATCTTCTCGCTTATGGGTTGAGCGCCACCCGTAGGCATAACATCTTCTTCGAAAAATCGATTTGTGACATTTCTGCACACATTCCTTATACTAACGTCTCACTTAACTCAAAATTCCTATTATTGTTCCGCCTAGTTGTTCACACTCCTTAACTAAATTATCTATTGATTCCTCTCCCTTCCTGCATAACTGGCAACCGTTGTGTCTCACATCCGCTGACAGCCCGCTACCCTTCGTATTATTGTATAACGATGTTACCCACCGCTTTCTGACTCCCGTATACATCCTTAAAACTAGCTTTTCTTTGTAAGCTTTGCCCTGCCACCTCCGTGTGTATCCTGCATTCGCCGTACTTTTAATTTTCCTAATGGATACATTAGTGTCGGTCCATTGGTATCTGGTGAAACCAGTCGTTTTGCCACAACTTCCACTCTCTTGTCTCAATTGACTTTTATTCTCATTGTTCTATTACTCTCTGTACATTCCTGACTCATCGTCCGTCATTTAATGTCCCTACTCTAGTACTACTTTAGGAAACTCTCTGCCACTATTAAAACCTAATTGCTTCATTTTGGATCTCTTTTAAGTTCCTCCATAAGCCCGAGCTATGTACTGGAACAGCGTTTGCGAATGTCAGCCTTATCAGACGCATTACCCTTCAAATGTCTCTTGTATCTATTGAACCCCCTTAAAGGCTTACACCTTATGAAATCTCGTTGCCTCTTCTTCTCTCAGCAGTTTATTTTTCTACAATCTATTCACCAATTAATTTGTTATTATTGTTTATTTCGCAATAACATTGCATTTAAAGATGGTTCATAATTACAATAGAATTCATACATTTTATACAATTTTAACACTTCAGCGACCGTCCCACCGGGCGAAAAAGTGCAAAGACCGCCGATGCTTCTGGCAGCTCGCTGCGTGGTATTTAGCGCATATCTTCGAGCAGAACCGGAAACGACATTGATCGCCAACTTGGTGAAATCCTTGGGTCAAACATACCAAGTGATGATAGCTATGCACAATGTATCTTGTGTACACGTGCCGGCTAGTGCATGCCATTCCATCCCAAAGCTCTCTGGCGAGGTACACATCCAATTGCGCTACATCTGCCGAGGCCTCGGTCACTTTTCCCTGCCACTCCAACAAAAATTGCTGAAGTGGTCCTGTAATAAGTGACCTAAGCCTGACTCTGATTGTTTCCACTGCCGGCCCGCAACCTGCTAGCAGGTACACGAAGCGGCTTCTTGCCGTCCGGAGTAAGCAAAGGACCCGCTTCATATATATTGTGAAGCATCTTTCTAGCTGCGCAAAATTTGCCGCTGAAAGATGGCCCCACACCCAGCCAAGGCTGTAGCTCAACATTGACACAATTTTAAGCTCAAAAAGACGCACGGCCGCACTCAAAGACAGTCGTCGACGGTCTCTCACCTCTTTGTGAATAGAGGTAATTGCCGCTCGACACCTGTGGCCGATGTGCTGGGTAAAGGTCGTTCCCGTATAGTGTAGTCTCAGACCCAAATACGGGAAAGAGTTGACAAACTCCAGCGGTTGGCCACAACAGGGCATTACGTCTGCTGCGGCCAATCGACCCCCACGGCGAAACTTCATGGCTTTCGTCTTCCGCGCATTTATTTGCAGGCCCTTACGGTGAAGGTAACTATCTACGTCGCCGACAATTCGACGAATGGCACCGCGGTCCCTGTGAGCCACTACTATGTCATCCGCATACATGATGACGACGGCATTTCTAAACTCCTCCCGCACATGGCGAGCTAGGTCTGCGATGAGCAAGGAGAATGCCAGGCAACTGAGAGGGTCCCCTTGGGGGGTCCCTACGTTTTGACTCAGCTGCAAGGTGTATTCGCCCCTTACGTTTACTTCAAGGCGATGTTCAGCAAAGAAGCTGGAGAGCACTCGTAGGAAATAATTCACCAATTAATACATATATCCAGATACTCTACCCTCCTCCCCTGTAACCATAACTTTCGGTCCAATAGTGTCCCCGAAAATACTAATCAGTATCCAGTTAGTCTGCGGCCACCCCACGCATTCCTTGAACTTTTCCTACAGCCCTTCCCAAATTACGCGCAAATATTGAGACATCCCGAGTTATCTCGAGAAGAAGATTCCGGGGCCACCGTAACAAGTGGCAAAGAGAACTACTGGATTTTAGTGGGTTTGTGAGTTCCACACAACCATGGCTTTAACAACGACGCCCGGTGTACATCTTGCGTTTTACCAGTTAACCCCTATTAAAATCATTTAGATCGAACACAGTCTCGTTCAGTAGTTTATTTGTCGCAATTCCGTTAACTGTGTTTTTCCTAATCGACGTGCATCCCGGGTGTCGATTATATGTGGCTTGTACATAGCCAAATGCAATGTCCGCGAGTCAGGGAAACCCCAATTACATCAAAAGTCAAGATTGTTTTTCACTAAGATCATGGCCAAATAACAATAGCCCGAAGTATCACACGTGCACTTGCCTCAATCTATTCCCAGAAAAAGGCGTTTTCCATTGTAGCCTATACCCAAAATAGCAATTCCAGCTAGGATGACGTTCATAATCAAACTCCTACGTTGCGTATTATCACAAAGATCTTCTAGACATTGTCCTAAGTGCATAAGAATGTATAGGAAACATTAAATATAACATTGTATAAGCTTATCCGATATGGTTGCTAACGCGGCCTCAAATCCATGTGCATGCGTCCTAATTGCACTACGATATTCACACGATATACTTGATGTGTGCAAAATGGAATCGATTAGACTTCGGATATGTTATACAAACGAATGATTGGCTGATGTAATATAATGCAAAACTGCGCGCTCAGACTATCACATTTGTAATAACTGTTTAGCAACTCATCAAAGAATCTTCCTTCCTAAGGATGTCTTACATTTTGTATACGTCTGTGTCGATATGATAATATATATTTGTTCTCCTACAGCTAAAACAGGAGCACTTTTCATTTCTAAAAATTGTAGTCAATACAGTAGCTAAAGATGTTCAAGTATTTCTCGTCCAGTGTGGTAATTAGACCCGCGTTCAATATTTCAATTAGCCAAACATTCGTTTGGCTAGTGTGTGCATTGCCACGTTCTAGCTTAGCAGTAATTCCCAATCTAGAATACAAAAGATGAGTTTGTCCACAATGAACAGTCCCCTTCAGCACGTATCTTTCTCTCGTATTTTGCACTCATAAGCGTTCTCAACGGTTGGACAAATAGACACTTGCTGGATGACAAAAAGCTGTTAGGAGAGGCTCTAGACCACCTACCACTAGCAAACTAACCAGCATGTGTTATCGTTAGTCTAACTACGCACGAGCACACAAGCGTACATGCCCATTGGCGCCGCAAAACATTCGACGCCACACCAACGTCTACTTTTTTTTACAGGGCCCAGGAACAAAAATGCACACCCTTTGGTCTGGGTAGTCTGAGACTCACAAACCCACTAAGAACCTGGTGATCCCCTAAACTACATGATCGGGATATTTGTGGTATTACTTGGGTGGGCTTCTACTAACTGCTTACAACGTATACTATGATACTTCAGTGGACACCAACGTATCTACTATCTACAGCAAAGATAGGGAGCACAAGCTAAGCTAAGTTGGGTTGAGTGAGATTGTTCCGTTCGCCCTCTTTTTGCTTGAAGATTGAAGAGATTGCAGTTGTCGAGGCCCAATCTCATCTCGTGGCACGTTCGGTAAGGCCAAGCCCAAGGCCAAGCGCGCAGGCCTGGGCACGGGGCTGGGCGCCGAGACCGTCACCACGTATTCACGATATCCACGTGCGCGTCATGCAGGACACACGCAGGACGTGGCTGTCGTTTCCATCCGTTTGTGGCTGTTGTTATCACTGCGACCGGCCGACCAACGCCGCGCGTTCGAATTCAAGTGAATAGAAATCACTTCACTCGCTTTGACTTCATCAATTTCAAATCTCGCCGCCGCCAACGCTTCCGCCTTTTGCGTCGCCGCGGCCGCTATCTTGAAGAAAACTGGCCACGCGGTTTGGAGCGATTGCTGGCACCGCCTATTTGCGTTCTCTGCTGCCATGTCCACTGGGAGACATGGAGGTCCAGCCCCTCGCTGGCCTCAATGAAGTTTTGTTCTCTCGAGGGAGACCACTTCTGAATATCACTGACTCAACGCCAATCGCTTCTATGACTCTGGATGTGTGTGTGCATGTATGTGTTGATATACCACTGGCGGATACAACGGCGGCGCGCTCTGCCTATGCCAAGCGAGTAGCAAATACTCGAGATTAGATTCTCTCAGCCGCACCCGTATTCTTCTCTCACGTTCACCGCTTGCTCTTCGCTTTTTTATTCTATTTTTTGCGATATCTTCGAATCGCGTACACTTCTAACTATCGGCACCTTTGTTATCTATATTAAGTAATACAATTATTTGTTCTTGACAATTGTAACTGTTGCGTAACAAGCACCTAAGCTGCGTACAAACGGCTCATAAACATACATATTGTGTTATATATATATATATATATATATATATATATATATATATATATATATATATATATATATATATATATATATATATATATATAGCTGATGATACAGCTCCCTGCCCAAAAGGATAGGACACAATCTGAAGGGGACGGACCAGCAACTAGGTTAGCGTTAGTTATTTCGTTGTCGGGAGCATTTTACTAGGGTACGAGTTTCTTCTAGTGAAGCCTTCTCCTTCCCACCTGTACGTTCACATACGCAGTTTAATACCATATAGCCTTCATGCATTTGTAGCACGCCAAATTTTGATGTCCTACCTTAGTCCGGAGAAAAAGGGTTTTACACCCGGCGTAAACCTGTTAGAATTTATTTTTGTGCATTTTCTTTCGAAACAACAGTGGCCCCTTCGTCAGGCTTTATTGAAGGAGTGGGGATTCTAAACACAACCAAACCGATTTCTGCTTAATACTGGGTGGTAGGATATTACAATGTGCCATCACTTATATATCTAGTATAATCATACCGATGTCAAATAAGGTCCACTAAATTGTGGTAAAAGATTTTGGCCAACTGCGCTGATTGAGTAGGTAACGCTACTTTACAACTTCGAAAAATAATAATACTAAAATAATTACGACGCTTTTATATAGAACAAAATGTGATGCGTGACTTTGCTTAATAAGTGATTTTGCCATATGAGTATGTGTGTATTTATAAATATGTGCCGGTAAAACACTTGTTTACAATAATTGCTATAATAGATAGAGCTGCTCAGTAATTATATTAGTGCTTAACTAAGATCTAACTAAGCGCTCTATACAATTGTGGTTGCACACTATCCGAAATAGACAGTCAAGCCTCTGCTACGCGTTTTTCGTCGGCTCACTCCGACAACGAGTGTTCTGTTAAATTATGCTGGCAGTGTCCCAGAATAGTAAAGGCTAAGCATGAACGGATACGCAAACCGGCAATTACGATTATTCATTTATCTAGTCTTAACTGAGTTTATGGCAACTGGCAGTCTGGTGCGTACGGCATATTGCTGATAATTAAGTATATTATTAATAATCAGCAATATTATTAATAATTGGTGTTTATTAAGCATATTATTAATAATCTGCGATATACCACATCAGATCTTCGTTTTGGCAAGCTCAATCGACAAACAAGACTAACAAGCCGCTCCTATTTATACGGAAAGGTATCATAACTTATACGATATAATCTCCGTTAAAAAAATGACCATTTACAAACGACTTCATCACTTATCTTTTGAATAGTAGCGGTAGAATCTTTTGGATTATATCGCGTCGTTCATAACGTATCCGTGGCAAGATCTATGCTGTTCAACGACTTGCATCTCAAACCTAACAGGGCGGACGTTTCGTTTGCATACTGCAACCGAGGCGCCTGCATATTTTTCGATCGCGGCAGAGCTCTAAGACGGCCGACGACTTGGTGGTGAAACCGCCTCGTAAAACGCGACGAGTTCGACGCTGAAACGGCGCACATTTAACGAACTTTAATTTTAGCCGTAAAACCCGTATGTGGAAAAGCAGCGTGCGCCAGAAGAGAGTTAGAGATATAAATGCAACTCCCCCTGGCAGAGCAAATCCCCCAGAGAGACCTAGGCATATTTTATTTTTTATTTTTTTTTGGCCGAAGTAACTATGTCTCACTTTTGGCGTAGCTCGCCGTGATTCGCGCGATTTATGCGTGCTGCGGACACTTTCGTCGTCGGTTGAAAGTTGGTCAGACTGCACCTGCTTCCCATAGTAACACTTTATCGGTAATCATAACCGGGAACATACGTAGGCAGGGTATATATGTACGATATCGAATATATGGCAATTAATTACTACTGTCATGTAATCAGTGGTTCACTCGAGGATCGTGGGCAAAAAAATTCTAATAAAAACGACGACTGCACGTCATAAGTTTGATCTCCATACAGATAGATCTATATATGTATGTATGTATATATATATATATATATATATATATATAATATATGTCAGTAGATATATGTGTATATTTAAATACACGTGTCACGCTTCTATATCAGGTGCGCATAGAGCGGCAGCATATATATATTACCTACGCATTCATAACATCCAACCTGAGTGCTTGCCTTCCTTTGGGACAACCTCTTCTATGTAATATTGATCTGGTGCTTTCTAACATTTAGTCCTAAAGCTAGAGCTTCCGAGATCTCTGCTCTTCCCAAGGCTGTTTACTCTTTTACAATAAGTTCGATTGATTCATTACCTAACCCACATGCCCGACATTCTGTACTTTCCCCCTTCCTATATTTAGCTCGTTGTATACTTGCATTCAACATCCCTGCCCTGGTATCTTCTAATAGCCTACTCGCTCTTAAATGCTCTTAAATTATTTTACAATATGTTTAATTGATTCATTAACTAAGCCACAAGCCCGACATTCTGCACTTTCTCGCTCCCTATATTCACTTCGTTGTATACTTGTATCCAACATGCCTGCCCTGGCTTTTTCCAATAGCCCACTCGCTCTTCAATTATCGCATACTTTATCTACCCTGCCTTTTCCCCGTTTTTCCTTTCATATATGCCTGCCAAACTCGATCTGAAAGACATCGCCAATTTAAATTTGCCTGTATATGACCTTTTACCCTGAATTTCACTATTTTCTCCGATATCCTCGCTCGTACTCATTGCTGACTATGGTATTTAACCTTTCTAGCTGCGAACACTACCTTACAATCGCATTTTGTTTTGATTCTTAGTGCGGTCTTCACCAGCTGCATCTGTTTGACCTATCCTTGTGACATTCTTAATCCTTATACTAAAATTTACCTTACTTTGTAGTTTTCTCTTGCACAAATGTTGCCGTCCACCTTCCCCCTTTAAAAAAAATCCTGTCGCAATTAAAACGGCAACCCAATGCAAATCACTTCTCTTTGTATTGTTTTTAACTTCTTGACCAACTCCGCGCTGTGGACCACAGAATCATTAGCAAAAGCCAATCCAGGTACATGCATGGCCTTTCATATCTTTCTTGTTACTACTGATTTATTGAACCCCTAGAGGCCCTAACCCTTACTGCATTTCTTTCTCTTTCAGCTTTCTTCCTCCGTAATATCTCTTCTTACTCTAGATAATCATCCTATGTAGCCGTTGTCACCCTAAAATACTTGTACTGACTTAGAGTGTCTAATTCCCTTCCCGGTAATACAAGCTCTGTTTTCCCCTTAACCCCATTAAGTACTAAAATTACGCTCCGCTCTCGTCTACCAGTTTTTCCCACAGCATTTAACATTTGCATGAACTTTGCTAGTGTACCGCCCTAATACCAACATAACGTCAGCAAACAGCAGCATTGATGTCTTGATATATACACTCTTTTCCCCTTCTAAACCCGTGCTGTTATTCCTTCACGCTCTATGTATATAAAAAAAATTGCTGATGAAAACGGGCATCCTTGCCTGACTACCCGAGGGAGTGAAATTTCTCTAGATTGTCCGACTGCTACATTATTATCCGAACCGTGTTATTCCCCTAAATTTCTTCTAGTAACCCCACATAGCTTCTATCAAAACCTACCTTCAACAAAATGTATATATTGTTCTGTCCGCCTTATCATATGTTTTTTATATCTGCCACACGCCCTTGTCCCTGCATTCTCAATGTTTTCACAACCTGACTTAATTAATTAAATAAAGCGTGGTAAAAAATCTATTCGTTTTCTTACCACGCCTTCGATGTCATCTGCTGTGATCGTAAACTCCGTGCTAGTTCTTGTTCTTTCTACACTGCTTACACCAGTCGCCAAAAATAGCGCTTGTAACGCGATGTCCATTTCCTCTGTTGTGTATATTCTGTCCTGCTCTTTATTTGTCATCCTTGTTTTTTCTGTTTGACATAGTCCCAAAACAGTTTTTCACGCTATCCCTTGGGAGCCCTCAAAGTCCTGTTAAAGTCCTTTTCGTCTGTATTTTAATTGTATATTGTATTAACATTTAAGCTCTATTATTTATTTGATAACTCTACCACCCTCATTCCCCTCCATATTGTAAACTTTTTCCCTATCTTACAGCAATTGTCATATGCGTCCTTAATGTTCATATGCATCTCGTCTACCAGTTTTTCCTGACTTGCCAAGTGAAGTTATTTTATGTATTTTACTTTCTGTGCCCATTTGTGTTTATAATTTTTTGTATAACTACCCGCCCGGCTTTTCTTTTTACCCAATTATGATCAATTCCAAAATTGTATGTTCTCTTTTCATTTATCCTGATTTGCTCTACACAGTTATCTATTTTAACCTTCGTTAGTACATAGCCTACGCATAACTTTCTATATCCCTCTGTGTACGTTTATCTGTCTTATACTCGCGAGTACAAAATTAAAATTTGGACTTCGCTCGACTCTGCTAAATATATAAGTCTCCTGTTCGCTCTGTCTTATCGTCTATCCAGCTGTTCGATATGTGCATTCGAATCTCCCAGAGATATTACCCTTTTCTTATCTTGATATTTCCCAATTCCCTTAAGTACTCTTCTAAATAGCTTTTAGCTAGTTCATCTTCTTTTTTAGTGTTGCTTGGCGCTCTTTATACCCCATAGCTGCCCATATTGTCCCTTCCAGGTGTATCTCTATAACCATCAGATACTTTATTTTCGCATTACAAACTTCTTCGCACGAAATAGCATCTCTGGTTATTATGCCAACACCCCCAAACCTATTTTCCCCATTGTCTGTATTCCAATTTGTACCATTGCAATTGTTGAATTGCATTGAACCCGGCGGCACTCCCATCCCACACAAATGCGTTTCTGTCACGATCATGATATCGACATAGCTTTTGTTTAGTAATTCATATAGTTCTTCCCACTTTCATTTGCGCCTCCCCCTTCTCATATTTAACATGACAATTCGATCAAAAGGCACATTGCTTCTACGCTTTTCTTTGCTGCCCTGCTTTCTCTTTTGCATCTTATATCAATCTTTACCTCCATCTCTTGATGCCACTGATAGCCAAACGTCTGGTGACCTCCAAGGCTCCTTTGATCTCCACTGCCCATATGTGTTCCTTCTCCCTCGAAAGATATCTCCCCCTATACCTGTAGTCCCTTCTGTTGTCCTCCGTTCCCTTTCCACACATTGGTGCTCATTCTCTCTCGTCTTCGTCTTGTCCCCGGATCAATTTTTCCATTTCTTCGGCATTTGCCGCTACCGTTGACGTTGCGTTCTCAACAGCAACCAGCCTTTCTCTCAGTTCATCAACTATTTCATTACTGTTGCAACTGGGCCGTGTTTTTTTTTATGTCGTTTAACTTTTGCTTGATTTCTTTGATCACTACGACCAGTTCTTGCTGTATGACTACTGCACGCTTCTCATTTTCCTCAACTTGGGCCTCTCTCGCCTTGATTCTAATAGCCTCTGCTAAACATCTGTAATAATGTTTGGCCAGTGATCCTGCATAGCTTGAGCCGTATCGCACCATGCCTTAGCGCTCTTGTTCACCAGCTCTATCTCCCTATCAGTCGCGGTTTCATGTCACAGGCGGCGCAACCTGTATATAGAGGGCTGAGCACAGTAACCTTCCTCCCGGCGTCACGTATCTTATGCTGCCACTGCGCGTGTAGCCTGGGAGATTCATAGTTGAATCCATCGTTGGCCCTGTCTCACCTAGCAATGATCCAGCATCACTTGCCATATTGAGATTTAATCATTCAACTTTGAATACGCGGCCGATTGCTCGGAGACTTTCGACAGCTGCGTGGATGGTTTTATTATGCTTCGTCCTGCTTAAACGGACTTAACTTCACTGGGGCCTGGCTTCTCACCTCTCCGTCGCACGGCCACATACAATACACCGAAATGATCATCGAGCTTCACGTATCATCACGGTATGCCACTCTCTAGGTTTGTATCCTGCATTCACCGCACTTCTTGGCACCAAAACACTAACTGTGATTTTTTGCACGTATATGTGCACGCACGTAGGAACTAACCAAGTTTTTTCAGACTCTATGCTATACTACAGATAAATGTTTAATGTGTTGTATGAAACTATATTCAATATTTAGATTCTGGTTTATTTTCTGTATATCACACAGGCGGTGGATATGCGTACTCGGGATTTTAACCTTACCACGTAGGTGGCCATAATGTTGTAATACACGTAAGATATTGTAAATAAATAAAATCTATCTATGCATCGGAACACATCTTTAAATCGCGTTTTTCAGTGTTTGCTAGCCTTTCCTCGACAGCTCTAAGCGTCTCTTCCCGTAAAATTAATTGTCTTTCGTTCATTTTTTTTGTAAGCGGGTTGCCGTGATAAAGAACAATCGTCTATGATACGCTTTTGAGTTCTTCCTGCTGACCGCAGTAAAAACTTGTACTAGGCATCTGTAGTAAGCCAATCACTCATTGTGACTTGGTCGTGAAGGACGACCCCCTTGATTGCCCACAATGAATTTAGTTATCGTGTTATATATATATATATATATATATATATATATATATATATATATGAATTTTATATTATTGTCATATAGCATAGATTTCAGCATTAAAATTCCCATATATATAGTGTTGAAGAAGCTTGCCTCACTGGGGGTGCCCTGCAGGATACTCGGAGTTATGATGGACATCCTACAGAAGAACTCGATAACAATAGACGACGGAGTAGCAGAGCATCCAGGACTCGAGCAAACCACCGGTTCTGCCTAGGGAGATAATTTAAGCCCCCTCCTGTTCTAAACTCTGATCAGCGACCGTCCAGCTCACATCAAGAATCGTCATCAAAGCGTCAACCTACTCCTCTGCGCCGACTATCTTGTTTTATACAATACCAGCCGATTCTACCTACAACACGCGCTTGCATCACTGGTACAGTATGTCAGTACTGTGGGACTCCGGATCAATACCTGCAAAACGCACGCCATGAAGTTTTGTAACGGGGACGTCGTGCGGCGACCGACGAACTTCGTCTAGGTGGGCAGATCCTCACGTATGTTAATCAATTTACGTACCTTGGGCTAACAATGTCCTCTTCAGGTAGGTCGTATGCCACATCTTCGAACGCTTTTTGATTGCCTATTCCTTGATAAAAAAAACGACAAGCGATGTCCGTGCGTACCGCTTTTGCGCTCTTCGACTCGAAGATCGCACCAATTGCTTCGTACGGCATAGGGGTCATCTGGACGAAGCCAACGCCGGCTAACCTGACTACCCTTGATGGAAATAAATCCGCGTTTCTAAAGCGAGTGCTTGGGGTGCACAGCTCAGCTCGGAATAGACTCGTGTACTTGCTGGCAGATACCCCGCTGTTCGTAGAGGACCTGCAGAGGCGACTGAATCTTCCTGCGACACCGGGATACGATCGTTTTATCAGTGAATACGAAGTTAAAATGGCAGAAATTGATCCAGAATTTTACACAGTTTAGGCAATGACATCAGATCACCACGTCGTGTGTCGCATAGTGGGATTCCATGAGCCGAATGAATCTTGTGTTTGTAAAAGTTGTAGCAATCCATGTTCAAAGTATCACGCCAGTCACTGTATATACTTCGTCTCGTTATCACGATTGGCGAATGCTTCTGGTAACATACCGCTGTAAATATGTGTGTTACGGCTTATTTGTTGCTAACGTGTTTGTTTGTATGTAGGTATAGATTAGATATTGTTTTACCCATCGTGGTGTGGAAATAAATTAATTAATGAATATATATATATATATATATATATATATATGTGTGAATCTACCAATAATGGTGAATAAACATCAACAAACAATTATATATATATATATATATAACACAAATCTGGCATTTATCGTTACGGCCCGTGACGAGGATCTACTCGAAGAAACAGCCAACGGAGCCCTGACTCGAAGAAACAGCCACGTCATGTGCGCTATGCAGCAAAAAAGCAGCCAAAGCCTCAGTGGAGCTAAGAAAAATCCTCCCGCAGACTAAAGGAGCAATCGACTCTCGGCTCAGCCTTTTAGCAGCAGTAATAGCATCAAGATATATGCAGCGCCCTGATGGTAGCGCACGACCACCAGAGCTACAATACGCCGCCTCCTCAACAAGATTAAAGGACCTATTCTAAGAACATAGCAACATAGCACGGGTACGTCGCACGGCTTCCACAGCAGCCCTACAAATTCTGTGGGACCTAAGAGTTAGAGAACTAGCATCAAGGAAGCTTTTAATTAACATCTATATGGAGGGAACACTTATTGGCGGAACAGACACCCCAAGCAAATGGAGCCAACAATGGAATGCAATCCAGGCGAGTCAGCCTGGACACTGGACAACATCAACAACTTTGATCTCAAAAATAGTACAGCCGTGAACACGGCTCGCTTACTTACACACGTACGCAACTGCTAACGGGCCACGGTGGGTGGTTTTAGCAATACCAACACCACATTGGTGAAACTGACTCACCTCTGTGTCGCATGTACGACGCAGGAGAAGTAGACGCTGTAAGGCACCACTACGAAGCCTGCGCCTTTTTCAACACTGAGCGAGGGCGGCTGTCCCGGATTACCTACGACTGGGAAACTCCCTGGCATGTCAAGCCCATGTAGAGGCACTCCTAAAGGATGAAAAATCCTGGGTTATGGTAAGAAAATTTGCAGAGTTTGTCTCCGAGGTGAAAATAACCACCGCACAAAGTCGACCAGCCTAAAGGGCAAAACGTGGCCAGGAAAAGGCTGCGGCTACCCCTAACAAAGGGCAGAGAGGACGACTGGATTTGAATGGGTCTGTGAGTCCCACACTACCGTGGCTTTACCAACGGCGTCTAATGTGCATCATGCATTGTACCAGGTAATATCTATAAAAAAAATTGACAAAAAGCATTTAGTGTTCATGTGCGTCTAAACAAGGGTATCTATATGCACTACTACAATACTCTAGGTTTTCTATGACAATTTCTTTACAAGCACACAAAGAGAGCCTGGAATCTTAACCGCTACTACAATGTATAGAGAATGCTTGCAATGTTTACCGTAGTAGCAATGGCACGTTTAGCTTCTATACTGTTCCACGGAATTGCTTTTGCATTGCCTCTTAAGACGGACCACATATAATATAAATGTGCAACGGCGGGGATCGAACACCTGCACCAGTGTTTCTCCTCCGCAGGTCGCAAGGCGCACTCGATATGCACAACGCTATTGACTCGACAATTGACACATCCTAGGTCTAGACTTACATTTTTATGCGAGAGTTCCCTTCAATCTTCGTGGTAAATGAAATGACGGCCGAGCAGGCAGCCAATGGGGGGTACTCGTATCCTTCTAGACCTGACACTCTAAGCAGCATATTAACACTCGTTATGTTTTTCACCCAGACAGCGCGGTTAACTAGGTATCACGAACAATTTTGCAGTCTGGCGACACAGCGTAGATCTCCTTAAAGATGTAAGCACTGATTGCCACCTTCAGAAGATTGTAAAGTATCCGACCCGGCTGTTGTTATGGCTGCTTCTAAGAAATAACCTGTCGTTGCCCGCGTGAGGCCTTCTCCTCCCGCAAAACCTTTTTAGTGAACCTCTCTCTAAATTCGCATGCCCGCTGTGATATCAGATTGTCTGCGTCGCTTGCAGCCAATATGATCATACGATGTCGCATCACCCCGGTCACTGTTTTCGGTGGCAGCGCACTCCACCTCACCTTCGCGCGTGGGCGACCGCCTCGGTCGTAGCGCAGTCTACCTTGGCCGTGTTGTTCTCAACACAGGCGGTGACCCTCAGTCAAGCCCTCAGCCATGGAAGAGGTAGTCGGTGACACTCGCACTGGGTTACGGCGACTTACTGATTCGGGTTAATCCGTGAGCTACAACGTGTTCCGCCGCAGCTTGGTATAGAGCCTATGATCTGCGATGGCTAATCGCTAGCAAATCGAACACACTCAGCCGGAGAGCCTGAAAGGGATCCGATCCCTTAGACCCAAATATCTTCAAGCGTGCACTGTCCACACACTAAGTGAGAACCGGCAACGCATATATATATATATATATATATATATATATATATATATATATATATATATATATATATATATTATTTCATACAGTTATCACTACAGAAGTCAAAGTCAAAACTCAGTTAGTTTTATGGGAGCTGACGAAAATACGACTGCACTCTGCCGAATCATATTGCTGGTGTGCTGAAACAGGTATGCTGTTCTATTCTTTCAAGTGAGTCGTGCTGAACTATGGAACCTCCGAATTTAAATATGCAATAGAGGGAACAATTTTAATGAGAACTATTACGTTAATCAGTTATCTGGGAGAATCTGAAATGCGAATTTGCAAATACAAAAATTAGTTGTGAGAGTACAGTTCAGATGTGCTGTAAGGGTTGTGTTGGGGATGTAACACGACTGCAAACTTTCTTCCGTCCGTCGGTTCTAATTTGGAGCAATGTATTACGAATGCTCTACGCTCGATTAGGCAAGCGGATTTTACGGCTGAAGAAGGCCACTACTGTTGCGATGGTACTCTAATCCATACCAACCGATATTCGGTACAAGTGTAAAAGTCGGTACAAGCCGCGCGCTCTTGAATCTTATCCTTTCAGCACTTTTCTCGCACTATCACAGTTTGGCGGTGATATTTCCGAGGTGTACCGCGGCGTACGGCACCAGTATTGCCCTTTAGTAAACTGATGCCAAAGCAAGGTCGTCGACGGAACTGCTATGATTCTAGTTATAGTATTTTTCATCTATTCATCAAACGAATTTTACTAGGAAGACATTTTACGGGCTTAGCACCAATCGGACTATATATATATATATATATATATATATATATATATATATATATATATATACTAATAGCAGACTCATGCATACTATATATTTCTTGCGCCAAAAGCATACACTATTTGTGCCTATAGAGTTCGACCTGCAATTGTGAGCGTGATATCACTGCGGTTGTTTGGGCACTACTATCGGCGGTAGAGCTGACACCAATGACATGCTCGTGTTCGCGAAGACATGCAGCAGCGGCGCGGCACAAAGGGGTCCTAAAGACATTGATTTACGGCGGCAGATGTTAACCAGGCAGGTGGTTAGTTGTCCCCAGGCTGGTTAGTGCAAGTTTGTACCATCTGTGTCGAATTCTGCGCGCGCTACTTCCAGTCCCGCCGCACCACACCATCTCGTGACAACGGCCAATCACAAAACGGACGATGTGTCATTATGAACACGAATGGCGTCGCTCGGCACGCATGAACAAGCGACGTCGTTTCTACCGACGGAAAAGGCAGCGACGGAGACAGTGCACACACAGGTAATAATCGAGCTCATTTATTTATCTCACACTACTACTACTACGACTACTATTACTACAGATATTGCTTCCTCATCTTTTTCCCTCTAACTACTAGGACAAGAATCGCAGCGGGTACCAGCGGACCCTCGACCCTATTCCCTCCACCCCCGTCCCCTTAAGTTCCTTTAGCTGCCCCGTTAGATCCATACCGATTACAAACCGACGGGACAGCATGATCAGTGCGACATTATCGACCTTGTCCGCGGTTAGATGGCAATCGTTCGTGCAAACGCCTTTGGTTGGGTCTCGGTGCGTCGAAAATCGTCGTCGTCGTCGCAGTTCTCCTGCTCCGATAGGACAACGAACTGCAGTGGGCGTCGGCTTTTCGAGCCCCGTGTGAGAGCCCCCACCCCCGGGCGCCATTCAAATGCGACATGCGGCGGCCGTAAATTCTCTCGTCACAGGAGCCAGGTAACCGCCGGCAAACCTCTGTCATTATGCAAAACTGGTCCATATCTTTCCACGTCCTGGAAGGCAACGGCGGCAGCGGCACTACATAGAGATAACCCTGCATTGCCCCTGGCCGACGATTCGCTCCTCTTCCTCTGTTCTGCTGCTCCCGGCACCGCCGCTGCTGCTACAATATTGTGCTCGTTTGTAGTTTGCTGTCCTCCCTAAAACGAACGAGCTGCGACGAGACACGAAGATGAACATGTTTCCATTAGATCTGTTCTGTGGTACTTGGCTATTTGATTGTAATATATATATATATATGTATATATATATAGTATATATATATATATATATATATATGTATATATATATAAGTATATATATATATATATATATATATATATATATATAATATATATATATATATATATAATATATATATACTTTTTTGTCATATAATAATATACAATTGTATAGAAATAATACACAAATATATCAAACATTGGCTAGCATTGCCAAAGTTGTGTTTGCGCTTCGTATCTATTACATTATTAGTTTACCGGAATTGATAATGAGCGCAGTTTGCACAGTGGCTGCCATAATATCCCGTGCACAATACATTGCAATCTCTACATGCACATCAATTGCCAGACTCATAATATCCCTCCATCTTGCATACTTATTGGTAGAAGACATGTGTTGAGTATGAAAGATAGTGTTAATTTGCTGGTCATTTTCTGAGGTGTCTAAATTGCCACCGATCGGGCACAGGAAGGCACTTACTTTTTGCGTTTCCATGAACCCGCCCATTGGACTCGCTACGAAAGTCTATGAAGTATGCCTAGAAAGATTCGAATGACGAATCTGGCCACGACAACCATAGCTGGCTATGCATCTGGTTACGGAAAAGCTTATTTAGTCTAGGGCGATTCGAGTACTTCAAATAACCCCCGATGCTCTACAATACAAGGTTAAGTGTTGATTGCGTTTTTACAATGCTTAAGTTCTCGTAGAACTAATAGGTAGAAAGAAGGTCTTAGTTTACAAATTCATAAAGATTTACACCTGCAGCTCACATACAGGTATGTACACCGATTTATACATACAATTTACACATACACAAAAGTTTACACATTTGCATCGATTCATGACGAAAAGAGATTTCTAAGTCTTCTGGTCCGCCTTCCCCAGGAAGAAGAAATCTCTGAAGACCCTGTCATTCGTTCTTCTCACCGTCTTTGATGTGGAGAACGCTTTTAATACAGCAAACTGGGGGTAATAATGACGACGCTAGAGCATAATGGAATTTCACCTTATCTCCAGCAGATAATTTCGTCTTATTTAGACGACAGGGCGCTCATAGCAGGGCATAGCCAGCACAATGTCACAGCCGGCGTGCCGCAGGGCTTCGTTCTTGGCCCAGTTCTAAGGAACCTGGCCACGACGGTGTCCTACAACTGGGGCTCCTGAAAGACGTGGAGACCGTCGCGTACGCCGACGACCTCTCCTCGTCACAGGTGGATACGTGCACCCTCTGCACGCGGGCGTGGCCAGAAGACGCTTGCCGCGCGCGCAACGAAGGTGCGACCAATCAATGGCACGCAGGTATTATTAAGTGGTCAAAATGAGGGTGCCCCAGCCCTCCGTAGAACGGCTTGACGCATCCACTCGGGTTCGTAAGCTGAGGACACGACGGGATCCATGATAGCCGGTGAGCACTGAAGCATATAAAATAACACTAGACAGGTCTTGCTGCGCTAATAGCAGACCCAAATAATTTAGAGGTTTCGATCGACTTTTCCATACATACGGGAAGGTTTTACCGATATTATTCGCCGAAATCCTGAGCAAGATGAAAATCATATAAATAATGAACATGTATGCCCCAAGCACATATCCTTAAGACTATAAGGAGATGCATGGACTCCGGAGAGACGCAAGGCCATAATGCTACCAGGAAGAAGGAAGGTGGCTCCCATTAGACTATATCTGGCGGGGCAGCAAATAAAACAGGTCAAGGAGGCTCGGTACTTAGGCATCCGCTTGGACCAGAGCTTTACGAGCTCTAACCACCTGACGATATCCTCGGCTAAGACGGCCAGCACAGCCAATGCAGTCACAAGAGTCTTGCTAAACATTTATGAACCAAGATAATACAGGCGTAGATTACTGATGGCCGATTCTGTAGCGCTCTTAAGGCACTTAGCCTGGCTTAAGGCATCTCTGGAGATGAAGAACGCAAGAAGAATCCAGGGAAGCACTCAGAGAGTGGCGGATCCTCAAGATTATCCAGGTGTATCGCACGGTAAGCACAAAAGCTGCCCTCGTGCTAGCAAAAACCCTTCTCTGAAACCTAAAGGTTCGAGGAGAAGCGAAAACTATGAGACAACAGCTCGAGCTGCAATAAAAAAATAGAGAGAGAGAAGGCAATGGAGGCATGGCAAGCCAAATAGGATTATATTGCTTCTGTGGTAGGCTGGGCACACTCTCCGATACCTCATCCCAAACAGCGGCCGGGGGGAAAACTAACTATGGGGCTTTTAGAGCTAACTCTTTAGAATTGGAAAAGCTTCCTCAGCAAGCTGTGTTCACCGCCAGGACGGAGCAGAGAATGACTCAAACTACACTATTCTAAAGTGCCAATTACTCGAACAGGCTAGAGCCAGAGCAATTGCAAAACTCAGGAACAAATGGACTAATACTAGAAGGAAATATCCCAGAGCCTCCCAGAGGAACCTTGAAGGAATTTGTAGACTACATGTGCGGCACGACCTCTGAGTGGAAGCTAGGGGTAGCTATGGCTACAGAGGTGCTGAAGGAGAAAGAAGCCTTGACCAGGTTCAGGAAACCAAATGTTTCTCCCGCTGTACTAGAAAATCACGTAACTTTTAACGACGCGGGTTTGCAAGTGTTGATACAAAACACGTTGAGCGTTGGGGTATTCACTTCTCTTAATGGCCCATAGTACTGATCGATGGAGATTTGAGCCATCGAGTGATGCTCAAGGGGGGAAATGCATTTAGTGAGTATAGGTCTCAGCGGGCTAATATTCATCCGGTGGGTTCAAGTCCGGGAGACGGGAAGCGGGACCCTTCCCTTCCCTACTCGCAGAAGTAGTACGTAACAATGTGTAACTTTCCTTTAAAAAACAGCGTAAACAATTGAAGACAGTCGCAACGTCTTGGAAAAAACTCCGAGATATTTCTGCTTATTTTCTTTTGTCTCCGGAATCTACTTCCAAAGGTGTGCCAGCGGATCATCATTTCCTAAAACCAAATTAGCTAGGCGAAACGATTCGAGCCTCCTGATCACAAGCACCTCAAAAACTGTGGATTAGTATTTGACCAATTATATAGGGTGGTAGTTAGCAGCCTGCGTACGCTTTTCCTTATTCTCGAAGAGGGAAACTTTTTTCGTGTTTTTTAATCTGGTAAGAAACGAACCACTGTTAGTGGATAAGTTAACTATAGTGGCATTTTTGATACTTGCTGAGTATATATATATATATATATATATATATATATATATATATATATATATATGAAGCTTTATTAACCGTTGATTAATTTACACTATTGCGCGTACAGAGAAAGCACATACATATATGTATATTTATCACGGTTCCAAAAGTCGAGTCAACAGAACTGCTCTATCGCATTGTTGGAGGTGATATAAATCACTCTGCAGAGCTTGTCCTACGCAGAGTTTGCACAAGCATAACGAGAACATTTCATGGAACTTCTCTTGAACACAGATCTTCACGTGGAGGCCACGTACTGCAACTTGCGCGTATAGGTGTCTATGCATATAACTGCAACGCTTCCACGAACTAACGTCATTGCCTGGGTTTCATAAAAGAGCGGAATTTGCTGGGAATGAAAGTAGCTCCACAGCCCTAGTGGGATCTCCCACTATAGGATTGTATAGTATAGAATCTGTGGCTGTGATGTATCCTGTGGGCGTTCCCAGCGCAAGGGCACAACGCCTCTCAGCCTAGTAGGGCGGGAATTCTGAGTGGATAAATATAGTGGTTGGTAGATTTGGTAGAGCGGATCATGTTGTCGAGTACGTGGCAAATTTATATTAACAAGCGCATCACGGACGAGCCGCGTAGTAAGGACCCGCGCCGTTAGAACGATTGGCCCGTCTCTACAATCTTCTTGCATATAGACGAGTATATAACTCTTTCTAGCGCAATACCGAAGGCTGATTAAACATCGTTGAGCACGTGTGTATGTATGTATATCTATCTATCTGTCTGCCTGCCTGCATTTAGGTGTGATGACGTACATTATTCGTATGTGGCTTATACGTCTAAGGACAAGTGCATAGGATTCTCTTGCGTCCATCTGCTAGTATGAAGTTTACGGAGCCGCGCTTATACGCTAGGTTTTGATTGCAAATCCTCTGAAGGCCGCTCAAAAGCACAGTCCGCGAAAAAAGGTTGCAGCCACCCATTTTTGCCATATCACGCACATTTATTATAACCAATCATGTAAAGACTACAGTGATACATGTGCATAGAGTAACAGCGGAGCTGTTCCATCGAGCGCATTCCATCGACATTTGGGGTCTCAGATTACTTCAAAACACTACAAATGTTTTGAGTTCTGTAGTGTTCCTGGAGAACACGAGATTTCTACATTTGGCACGCCTACACCGCAAAAAATGATACAGCCACTAGCAAGTTGCATGTCTTACCGAGTGAGTTGAGCGAGTGAATAACGACGTTTGCGCTCATTTCACGCCTCGACGAAAACAAAGGCAGGCACATTGAGTGCAGCCAGAAACTAAACTTAATACTTAGTGAAGTTCCCGTTAAGTCGGATAACCTTAAAAATGCAATTTTGTATAGTATTGGACAAATTTCAGATGACGTTCTGCAAGAGCTCGCCCCAAGCCTTCGGAATTGCTTCTTTTAGTTCTACCTGCTTTGAAATTTGTTTTTTGTTGGCGTAAACCTTTTGGGCGAGCTCGCCCAACATATTCTCGATGATGTTAAGATCAGGTGAGACCGCAAGTTAGCGTAGGACCTCAATGTGACGTTGTTCAAACCAGCTTCTGATAAGCCTGGCGGTGTGAATCGGGGCGTTATCGTGTTGAAAAACCAAGTCGGATTCCCCATCAGCTCAAAATGCGCCGATTGTTCTTCTAGTAGATTCCTATAGCGCGTCGAGACCGGTGGCGTGTTACATTTGTCTGCGTCTCGCAACCGGAGAAGACACATAGGTGCGCAGGCTCGAGCCCTACCGTTGCACATTCGTATTTATGGGGGTTCCTCTATGAAGCAATGCGAAAAGCAGTCCCTTAGACGTGAAATCTTTGCTGAGGGTCAGCCCGAAAACTTTAGATCCCTATAGCGCGTCAAATTAACAAAATTCGATATTCGTTGCGCACATTGTTAAAATAATAGGTTAATCCATCCGGTCCATCAAAGCTGAGCAAAATTCACGAAGTTGTTCACTATTTAGGAACAATGCCCCACCGACGGAAAATTTCGCAATAAAAGAGGTCGACATCCTTATAAGCCTTAACTTAGGCCTTTTCGTGACTCGTGAGGCTCCGACCCAGGCTCATTGTTTCAACACAGACAAACTTCTGGTAGAAGGTCTACCTTTGTTTCCGTCGAGCCATAAAATGAGCCCAAGCGTCGTCATTGCGCCTAATTCTCTCGCTAAGACTTGCATCTTGCTAGTGGCTGGACCATGTATATTGCTAGTGGCACTATTTTTCGCGGTGTATCTGTGCCAGATATTAAGATCTCGTGCTTCAAACTGATCCAAAACCCCAAATGTCGATGGAAGTCTCTGCTGTTACTTCATGAACATGTGTTATTGTAGTCATTAAACGACTGGATAAATGCGTTTCATGTAAAAAAATTAAACACAAGAAAGTTTATAAAAAAGGGTGGCTGTATCTTATTTTCACGGACTTTAGCTAGTCGCCTGAGAGTCGTTCGCGAGTCCGCCTGTGATGGCTGACATGCGATTCAGCCCTTCCTTCGCCTTAATCGCCCTTATGTTGCAGTATGTCGGTGTGCCGACGTGTGTCCGGGCGTTGCCATGTATGGCTGTTATTACTGTGCTAGCGCTGGTGCTTGTAATTGTTCATATCTCGAGATTTATATTTGATATTGATGTTGTTTCAATACTTGGCAAATATTTCGCAACAGCCCCCACGAAAGGACACTACGGGATGTAGCGGGAAAATTTCCTCGGAGGTGGACATCCAAGGTGACACAGCAAGCATAAATAAGACCATTGTCGTATTTGTCCACCATGTGGACCTTCTTCATCCTCCTCGGCTTCTCTTTTTTGCCTGTTTCCGTGTACGCACTCTAACGATTGGACCATCCGCTTACTACTACTATTCTTATTACTACAGCGGTGACAACGAACACTGGGAAACCCGTCGCTGCAGCTGGTGTTCTGGTGCTGTTTCTGCAGATGGCCGAGGCGCCTTGGACTACGATAGCAGCCGTTGAAAGGCGTAGCCCGGGCGAGTTTCCGGACCCGCGTGAATTGGCGTCTCGGTTCTCTCTCTCTCTCTCTCTCTCTCTCGGTCTCTCGGTCTCTAATACGATGTCACACGAGAATTTAATACCTGTCTAACGCCAGCGCCCGCACCCCCTCCTCCGCCCTTTGGCGCCCAGAAACTGCGCTACCATAGTGCCGGCTACCCCCGATGAGTTCGCTGGCTGCTATTAGATGCTAGAGAGGGAAAATCGAAATAGAGCCCCTAGAGTTTAGAAGGAAAATGAAAGCGCTGCCGAAGAATAAGAGGACTTGGCGGGGGAGCTGAAGGGGAGCAAAGGACAGCCAGACGACAGCCAGAACAAACGGGCATGGCTGCCCCGGGTCCCGGGTCGCCTGTCGTTGTTTGTTATTGCCGATGTCTGTTGTTGATGTTGTTTGTTTCCCGACGCCGTCTTTATCGGCGTCTTGCCCACACTGCTGCTGCCGCTGCCGCTGCTGTTGTTGCGGCTAGTACTTAATCTTACTTTAATGCCTCACTAGGCAGGATATAGGATAGGTGAAGGCCGTATCGCAGTGCTGTTACTGTAGTAGCGGTGGTGGTGGCCAAGACGCCGGGTGGATATCACTACGCCCCGTTGCTGTTACGAAACTGCTGCGATTCAGCAGCCCTCGACACGCCGATATGCGGGTTCTGGCGGCCGGGTGGGTAGACTGCGCGAAGCAGAGGTCATACGTTGGCTCTCACGACTAACTCGAATACTACTACTACTATAGGGTCACTTGAGGGTTTGTTTCGAATTTTGCCATCCTACCAAAATGTGAAGGAATCGATCTATACCTTGTTGTTGTTGTTGTTGTCGTTTTTATTATTGCATTGTTGATGTTGTCGCTGCTCCTCTATTGGTTGTTGTGATTGTTTTTGCTGTTCTGCTACTCTGTCCGGTTATGGCTGTTATTAT
The DNA here is from genome assembly GCA_003439945.1 of Dermanyssus gallinae. NCBI lineage: Eukaryota > Metazoa > Arthropoda > Arachnida > Mesostigmata > Dermanyssidae > Dermanyssus > Dermanyssus gallinae. The sequence continues at coordinate 307,652 of QVRM01005533.1, read as the reverse complement.
TGTCGTTATATGCTGTCACTTAATCAACAATTGCCTGTTTTAGTTTATCCTGGAGCGACTGAAAACGACGGTCAAAATGTCCATAATGATTTGTCTAGCTCGTCCGTTGCATGGCGTAATTTAACATTTTTCATTGGCCCATGCAAAATATATTAAGTGCAATTCTGGCACCGGCAGAGTGTAATGGCACGAAAAGGGGCCAGTTGAAAGCGACCTAGGGTTACATATGGATATTTGACTTGCGCAGTTTCTATGAGCGGGGTCATTTCAAATCGTGACTGGCCGATGCAGGCACTTCCTCCACCTACTTCTATGACAGAACCGGATGTCGTCCGTAAGCATAAACGACCAACTGCTCTACACGAATGCGTAGAGATAATGCCGGTTGCTAAAGTGTCGATCTATTCGGTTGCTGACCTAAGTGGTCAAATGCTTGCGGCGTCTAATTGGCTTGGCGCAGCCTCGAAATCCGAAATGCACATGCTAGACACGTATGAGCTAGTGGAATCGTAGCGACGTCGCGTAAGCACGAAGCAAAGCAACGCCGTGTACTTCGACACCACCCGCAGTTAACGGTGATTGATAAAGGTGCTTCCTTTCCTCTTATGCTAAGAATTTATTTAGCATACTAAATCGCGTCGATATTTTGTCACCTCTGACCGCCACTTGCATCGCGGTAGCGGCGAGAACAGTCAGAATTGCGGGTCCAGATCACTACGTACTTCCCTGGTTTTCAAAAAAAAAAAACTCTGACGAAAGGCTAGCAAGGATCAACAAGTTCCAGTACTCTTAATTTTAAAACATAAACCGACACTACCAAGATATTCCGGTTTAATTTGCTTACAAGGTCATTCATCAGCAAGTAGTGTCCCGAAACACTTTGTATACAAAGTATCGTCGATTTTGCGATGGACGTGACGAGACGGAAGATGATCTCCGCTCGGGAAGGCCTTCAATGTCAATAACAGAAGAAATCTTTAAAAAATTTGTAATATCTTACTCGGAAATTGCCGAATTTCTATCAGGGAGATAACATCTTATAGACATTTCAAAATCCTCAGTTAGTTGTAACAGTCTTGGCCGATATTTTACCTTGCATCAGAAGACTCATATAGAGCAAATTTAACGCCAAGGTTCTTTTGACTGTTTTTTCCGACTGCAGAGAAATCGTCGTCTATAATTGTTTGCCGGCTGTTTCTATGTCAGTAGGGATTACTAGCGCGCTAGGAGTTGTTTTAAAGAGAACAAAAAATATTTAGAAGATTAAAAAAATAGTTTGTGTATACATTTATATCAGAACTTCCCGAATCGACGCCGATCGTATTTATATAGTAGTCGCCTGCGTATGAGCCCTAGCTCAACCTTCTTTTGCGCTAAGGCCACACTTGAGCAGGAAGGAATCTGCTTCGCCAGCTGTGCTATGGTCTCAAAGATAATCGCGCCATCCCCTACGTTCCTTTACGCCATTACACGCACCTTCTAGCCGGTTCTTCTTCCTAAGGTTTAAAAATTCGAGCAGAGTATCTATCCTAACGTGCGCGCTCTCGGGAATCCCCATGTTGACAACAGAGCGAGTAGTCTCAGCAGTATGTGTTAAAATATAGATTTTAGATGGGTCTAAATTTGAAAAGTACGAAACGACACTGTGGAAAGCCTTTATTCAAAAGCAATCACCAGAGGCCTGAGCATACTATCCCACTTTTTAATGAAACGAGATGATCACCTAAGATGCCATGCTTATTCCTTCTTTATAAGACTTTTTATCGACGGTACGAAGTGCTAAAGAAGCACTGAGAAGATCGGGAATTCTATGTTTGATTTGCAGGGTTGGGTAGAAGATAAAAACAATTGGATACACGTTTGCCCCGTATGCGTAGCTTGCTGCCGGCAACACAAAATTTCCAGAAACAGGACAACCGACCTATACCAGGTAGGTAGTGTAGTCGCAGTCTGTATTACTTACGTGCCGCTGTTGTTGTAACTAATAGTGACGCGTTTTAGGTATGGCGGCATCATTTTCATCAGCGGCGTCGAAATTTTGCCAATTTCGGAAAATACGCCGCTGCGCTGCGGGCGTATATTAGCTAGCAAACGAACGCCTTTTTCCTAAGGTCATGAAAGGTGGTAGTGAACGGGTCGAGAGAATGTTTTATTGCTCCTGCTACCCTTGGCTACATGGGGGTAGCTAGAGCTGTTATTGCAGTTCTGCTCTTACAGCCCTGTAACAGCCGTTGCTGTTACAGGCGCCATGTCGACGTCGGCTTTGCCGAATCGCCTAATAGAACACACAAATATTCGAATCTGACGTCTGACGCAGTCTCACCCACAGCAGCCAGTATAACTTCCCCTTAATTACCTCTCTCCAGCGCGGTCAAGGGCGTCGGTTCTCAGCCCTTTGCTCCGCCCCGGCAGCGTCACGTGAGCTCTGATCTTTCCCCACGGCCGTACCAACTGCTCGAGCGTTCCGAAAACTTCCTTTTTACGCTTCCACCTTTGAATCCATCACCGAACACTGCAAGGCCACATCGCTCTTTGTGACTCTGACTACAAAATGACCAAGTAACAGGATGAACAAATCACCTTTTGTCGCTCCCGAAACCAATCTGTATAGAATAGAACTGAAACGATATGCAGAATAAAGGGTGAAAGGGAGGCTGGCCAAAAGGCCGTGAAGCCACCTTGCTTTGTGATTATAAGACTATACGCCAGACAAACGTCCTAGTTATATCATTGGTTGTTGCGATACATTTAGGTACGAGCTCCGAGCGATTATTTGGCTCCTACGCTTTCTCATTCGCACATCAAAGAGGTGGACAATACGACTTGCGCTCGCAATCTCTCAACGACAACCCGTATGTCATCATTCCGAAATAAAGTTGACAGCGACGGAAGGTTAACAGCATTCGGCTCGATTTCACATCTGCTGCAGGGCCCTTAAAAGAACTCTTTCTAAACAACGTCAATCATCCATATGTGTTGGCATACCTATGTGTAATATGGGATGCCAGGTGGCTAAAACGCAGTTCTAACTGAGGCGTTGCCATGTGTAGAATCCAATCCACTCCGGTAAAATTATCGTTAAATCGGGTTGAGCAACCCCATTGCCCTGCTGCTATCTTTCTCTGCTGGAGACAGTCTAAATAAGTTTACTGTAAGCGCGCTAAGGGTGGCTAAAAAAATAAATTCAAAATTATGACATATATAGTAGCCTCCTCTTGGCCAACACTCAGGACAAATGCGTTTGATACTGCGTAGAATACCCTCCTCCACCTCCCCCAACTGGCAAACCTTAAAGATTTGGCCTACACGGCCGCACTAGGCAGAGAGTACATTTAGAGTGTCGTGCTGAGAAGTTTCACCCCGATGTAAAACCTTCTATCGACTGTGCTGCATTGCGGTGTGAAGAGGGGGAAGAGGGATTTCTATGCGAATTGGTGCCGCTGTTTCTACTTGTACCTTTGAGTGCTCTGTTGGCGAATCTTACGTTCCTAGGTTCTTCTGTTCTTACGTTCTTACGGAGCGTCGTTGCCGCCGAACCTATTGTTTATGTGTTCAGTGCGTGCAACTGTCCGTTTCGGATGCACGGAGCAACGACTTCTTAGCGAATTCGGAAATACACATATTTATAATACTTCCGTACATATTATTGTACTCGAGATGTACCTTTCTGTCACTACTATAGTCGCCTCCGCTTTCGTTTAGTTCTAGCCACTGTTATCTTTGGAGTTGCTTGCCTTGTTTGTTAGTCATTGACTCACTATGTATAGAGCCGAAACTGAGAAGTGAACAGTCGCAACGGGTACACCGTAGTAGTCTTATCAACAATTATTTAAGGTTATATTTCTCCTATAGTCTCTCTCTTTTTCTGAGAAGTTACAACTTTCCGATGGTAGGCGTCGAATTAAAGTGAATCAGTAATGCGACGCGTTAATACGTAGCTATGGGAGAACATGCCGTACCGGTGCATAGCAGTAATAATACTCCCGTATAAATTACTTCCAACAGCGTGCACAGCCAATATGCTAAATTAGTTACAGTATGGTAGTAAAGAAAGATCACATGCGTCGCTGTGGTGGAGCAAATGCCTTGTTGTCTAGAATATACTTGGCTGCGGTGCAGTGCTTACAAAGGACAGCTGTCAGCGGCTATAAGACAACAATAATAATAGTACTAAAAATTATCTAGACTTATAATAGTAAAAGTTTAGATTATGGGTACTAATTTGCGGTAATGTTTTTGGAGACTCTCGATCCTGTGACCTGTGGAACAGTAAACTTTGTTCGTGATCCGCCATGACAAGTGGAAACGATAACAGGCGCGAGAAAGAGTATTAAAGGCAATTACTATCACTTATCGTCTGTTGGGGCAATGCTGCCTCTATCATTGGCACTACGAGCTAATGACAACTACCGGGAGCATTTAATAAAATTAACGTTCAAACCTCACAACGTTAAATGGCAGGGACAATTAGAATAATATAATAATACTGATAACAATGTAATCATAACTGCAATCACATATTTGCTGCCAGCCGGTAAATGTGCAGTTTGAACTCTTCACATAAACATTAATTCCTTCAGGCCCTCCAGCTTTGGAAGAATGTCACGAATCACCTCACGTTAACGCGCTAAACTTGTAAAGCTTGCGCTGCCCAAAGCACGTTGTAGATCGTTTGTCTTCGTTCGAATTCTCGACGGTCTGACCTCCCGTCCCCACACGTCTGGATATGTCAATGATGAACGCATGACACATAATGTGCTCATTCCTCAGGGCTGACGAGTCTTGTCTTTCTCTCTCCGCATTGTGTGGTGTAACACCGCCTAGCGTGCGGGAGATGTCCGCATAGCTCGCCGGTTTTGTAAGTGTTCCGAATCGACACATCCCAGATCAGCAGTTGGGATCGCTGTGGCCCAGATGGTCAAACGGTAATGCCGTTTGGTCTGCAATGTTTTCACCTGCGCGCAGATGTGTTGGCTCGACGCGCACCGCAAAGCCCGCGCCTATCCGAAGGCTCTAACGAGCACATCGTTTACGGCATTGTGGCTAGCCTGCTTCATGAGTGCGGCGTCTTCCCAGCGTGTGGTGACCCTTCGCATCAGCCACGTTCGCGCCACAAGAACATGGCTGAGCGGCCGAAACATCAACACCTATGCAGAGGCTGCCGAACGGTCCTCAACTCTGAGCTTGACCGTACGGTGTCAAGATTGTCAGCCGGGCTGACGTTTAGCGAAATACCGCTCTCTGCTTTTGATGTTTGTGGGAACGGACCGAGTCCGTCGGGCTTGCGGTTGGGGAATCTTTGTGGCAAGACTTGGCTTGTGGTAGTAGTAATAATAATAATAGAGGGGCTGGATGGTAATGCATCATTTTTTTTATTGAGACATCTGTGCTTCCTGTTTTTTTGCCAGATCATGGCCGATTATAGTGCACTCTGGCATTGGCCGCCTCGTCTAAATTGAAAACCATGAAAACCAATGTAAGAATGGCCGGTCTAGTTCTTGAACCCACGACCTCCCAAATGCAAGGCAATGACATTGCCAGTTATGGAAAGATGCAGGAAGGCCCTGATAGCGGCAACGTCTATCAAAAGCCCACAGCGTCTATCCCTCGCCACGGCCATCCGCCTCTTCGACCTAAAAGTTGCTCCTGTCGCCACTTACGGAATTGACCTAATATGGGAGCATCTGACTGTGAGAAACCTGGATCAACTAAACCAAGTAAAAGCAGCCTTTCTCAAACGGACCCTAGGGCTCCACACGTCAACGCGCAACCGACTCGTTTATTTACTCGCGGATTGTCCGCTCCTCACGGAAGATTTGAGGCGTCGTTTTAATCTCCCCCGCACCGCGGCCTTTGACGACTGCATTAAAAGATGGGAAGTAAAAATGGCCGAACTCGATCCGGAATTGCCTAACACCGGCGCAATGAGTACCGCCGAGTGGAAGGGACCAGACCATACTAACAGACATGTGGTAACACGATACGGTGTGCATGGTTTTCACCACACCCTATGTAGACGGTCTGAGTATCATGACGAGTATGACAACTGTGTTTGTAACCGTTGCGGGGAAGCCTGCACTAGATATCACCTATATATACCCCGTTGTGCAATCATTGAATGAACTAGCCCGCTTCATTCAAGGACTTTTTATCCTAACATATACTCGTACCACTTCAAGAGCTGTTATGATGTTGTTATATTACTAATATTCTTTTACCTATTTTATCTGTTATATGTCGTTGATATGCTACTCTACATGAGTGAATAAATGATGAATTGAATTGAATGACTTTGCCATTAATCCACCTTGCCCGTGGTTGTCGGTAAATTGTATGGGAAAATCATATGAATAATGATAGTAATAGTGTCGAGCCCGGTGGCGTGGTGGCATGCGTCTGCGCCTCGCGACCGGAGAAGACACATAGGTGCGCGGGTTCGAGGCCCACCGTTGCACATTTGTATTTATGGGGGTCCGTCTATGAAGCAATGCGAAAAGCAGTCCCATGGACGTTAAATCTTGGCTGAGAGTCAGCCCCGAAATGATTTTTTTTAGTAGTAGTAATAGTAGCTGTGAATGAAAGCTCATCGATACTGGCATTCATTCACAACACACTGAGGGATTGATTATAAAAGTAGCCATCGAACATTTTTGTCATTGTCATCGTCGTCGTCGTTGTTGAATTGTTGACGGCGTCATCCTCGCCGTATGTGTATAACGCCGTATCCATGGGGGCAATGTACGTGTATGTATGTGATAATGATTATGAATATATATATATATATATATAAATATATAGGCTGGCCGTACGACGACCTTGACAGACTTATATGACCGCAGGCCAGCCTCTCTTAGGCGGCGCGTGGCAAGGGGCAAGTATTTCCATTGCGCGTCTGTGGTCTATCCGAATGGTCCCTCTGAGCGGCATATCTCTTCGGCATATGTCTGCTTCCTCTGCCCTCCCCCCACCCCTCTCTCACCCTTGTCTCTCTCTCTCTCTCTCTCTCTCTCTCTCTCTCTCTCTCTCTCTCTTTATATATATATATAAATATATATATATCGTGGGAGCATCGGCACGAGCCGTCGTCATACTGTGAGCGAACGAGCACTGTTGTTGACCATTCTTGTCACGCAATTTCGGTCGGTCGGGTTTGCCTGGACCTTCTCGCCGGAGGCCGGAGTCGGCTTCACCGATAGATCGATTTCGTTTGGCTCGCTTAGTCGCTACACTCACGCCGCCCACATACGCTGATGCCACTGTTGGAACAGACGAACGCCATTGAACAACCGTTTTGATCAAGACAGAAGAACAGCGAGAGAGATAGAGACAGGGAGAGGAAAAACAACTGAAAACCAAACAGACGATCGCGCTTATACTAATAATTCCAACCAGACGAGGCCTATATATATATATATATATATAATACTTATTATAGTGCGTCTATACTATATGTACACTTATGCACAATATTACATATATATATATATATATATATATATATATATATAGTAATGAACTATTCGATATCCGGGCTGTGTAAAATCCGTAAATCTAGTCTCGACGACTTCACGCTTCTCTGTAGTTTCACGCTTATCGACCGCAACGAAATATCTTTTATCCGCTAATTGTCGTGAACAACTAAAGGCAGACAGATCGAGAAACCAGAGGGAAAGACGAAGTTCCTCGTCAAAGAAAAAGTTCGTTAGTCCGTAGTCGTAAACGTACGTTAGTGGCGCTAATTACATCACCGCTGTTTTAGCTACGTTTCTGCAAATTACCTATTGAATAACTGTGATGTGCAAACGGCAAACTGTCATACAAAGAATACTTACTAATACACCTAAAGCCGAGGGCTTTTGTGAAATAAAGCAACATTATTTTGACATACATTTGACAGCTGATAGCTATTGCAGCGCGGTGAAAATGTGTTTTGAAGAACGGGCGCGGTGAGAACGTGACATGAAGGGAAGCTGGTGATTAGGCGCCATTTCTAAAGCCGAGCTGTGACTAGGCGACGTTTCTAAAGCGAAACCGCGAAATCTGAGTGCCGTGCTTAGAGCGTTCAGGGTAAAATCCATAGCTCCTGATTTGGCCGAACGGTAGAGCTCCAGATCGCCAAAAAAAAGCCTTTTTTTTAAGGGGTAGTATATTTACAGCGTTTTTATAATGCTTAATATGAGTATTGTAAAAATAGCGGTTACAGTGGCTGGCTGCAGTGATTTCAGTAGTAAGATCGGCGGTGGCATTTTTCTACTTCAATATTATCATAAGGCTAATGTGTAGTCTTGACAGGCTATAGAAACAGTTCACTCGGGCAAACATTGAATTGCTTGAAAGGTGTTACACAAACGACATGCAACGTCAGGTCGTACACCGTCTACTGAGATAACTCGATTGAGATTGACGACACCGCGTGCAGTACCATTATATAGCTTTGTTTCGGAATAGGAAAATAAAGCTGAACAAGTCCGACGAGAGGTTAGTTGACCAGGATCTTTTTAGTGTCTCTCACCTCTGATCTTGGTCATGCATGTGACAACCACCACGTCCATAGCAGATACATGGTTCATGGCTATTCGTATACCTGGTCTGTTCGAGTACCGACTTCCGCGACGAGTACACAGAATGCATCTGCCGATTGTGCCCTCAAGTGAGTACCAAGTAACATCATGCGTCTCCCTGCCTGGCCCTTACAATGAAATCACTGCACTATTTTGCGTGATTATTATTTATTACGTTATTTGCATACGCAATATAAGTAAAATAAATGCGGTCCGCTTCATCTGCCAAACAGACGCAGAATCCGAACCGGTATAGCTCCAACGTGCTTCGTGCACAAACTAGTTATATATTAATCATGCACGCAACAAACAGGCGCGACATTACAATCGTGGAATAACCTATTTTCTCGACTCGCCGGCGGACAGAATACAGTTGTGGACACAGGCGGCGTGATATATCAATGCATGAACCTGCTATCCGCCGACCTTAAATTAAGTTTGTTACACTCGGCTGTGGCGTCGATTTCTCACCACGTCACCCAGCTCGAGAATAAGATGGTGCAAGAGAGACAACTTATTAAAGAAGTCCAATGCTCGATACAATCTACTTCAGTCCCATCGTTGGCTGCCTCACCAAAGAAGGCCGAATTAGAGGTTGCACGAAACCATACGCGTGCCTTGCTTGTTGGAAACGATGTCAAGCTGTTCTAAGGAAAACTTTGCGTTATCCGTCTCCCAAAAAGCTAGACGTAAAAGTTATAAGGCAAATTCTTCGATCTGTCTGCCTTTAGACGTTTACGACAATTAGCGGATACAAGAGATTTCGTTGCGGTCGTGAAGCTACAGGGAAGCGTGAAGTCGTCGAAACTAGATTTACGGATTTTACACAGCCCGGATATCGGAAAGTTCATTACTATATATATATATATATATATATATTTGTCATTCTCTTTTTGCCAGTAAGTACGCCGGAAGTACAGAGAAGTTTAGAATCCACGAAGGCTTCCTGGAGAGTTGGGGCTGCAGGAATCCCAGACCGATTGCTAAAGCTGTCCTCCGTCACTCTTTCTCATCCATTGGCGCATATTATAAACCGTTCCCTGACTACTGGCGTTTTCCCCGCTAGACTAAAGGTGTCCACAATTATTCCCTTATCTAAAAATAAGGGCGATCGTAAAAATCCGAATAATTACCGACCAATTTCTTTAGTGGATTACCTCTCAAAGATATTTGAAAAGGTAGTTAAGTCCAGATGCGAAGGGCACCTTAGTTCGATTGGGTTCTTTTCGAGGAATCCGTTTGGATTTCGTAAGGCACGCTTAACGGAGCTTGCCCTCGCTCATCTTTATCAGGAGGTCGCCAATTCTTTCCAAGACAACCAACTTTGCCTTGGCGTCTTTTTGGATGTTTCTGTCGCCTTCAACTGTGTAAATCATTCGTTGTTCTTACTTATGCTCGAAAAACTTGGTTGTGATAGCACTGTTGTGTCTTGGTTTAGGTCATACCTAGCGGAGAGGCAGCAAGCCGTAAAGGTAGGTTGTTTTGAATCGACCTTAGAAGAAGTAAACATCGGGACGCCGCAAGGGTCAATCTTAGGACCGTTTATGTTTATCATTTTGATTAATTTCATTATTGAAGAGATCGCGTCAGAAGGGTCCTGTACGCCCATCGTCTATGCTGATGATACGACCTTACTTTTTCGTATTCAACCATCTGCGGTACAGGCTGATGTACAGAAGGCTATGCAAGTAGTAGAGTATGCTGTTCTTGTGTTTAAAAAATTCGGTCTGGTGATAAATGCAACCAAAACAGGACTCACGTTGTTTCGCCCTGCCAAAAGGGTTACGCAGGTTCAAACGTTAGAGCTCAATGGAACGGAAGTGACACTATCCTCTACTATCCTCTACTATCAAATGTCTGGGCTTAACTTTACATGAGACGCTTAGATGGCATGATCACTTAGACGTTATTACGCCTAAATGCTATGCGGTAATTTCATCTATTCGTCGTCTACGAGAACTAGGAGTGCCTGTCGAGGGTCTTCTTATGGTGTATAAAATGCTATTAGTGCCAATTCTTTGTTATGGTATTTCAATTTGGGGATTTCATAATAAAGGTATAACTCATAGGGCCGAAGTCATTCAGAATGATGCCCTCAGGGCGGCATTTAACTTGCGCCGCATCGATTCGCAAGTGTTTTCAAGACTTTAAGCTTTTAACACTTAGGGATATTTACAGGGTAAAAATTGCCACGCTTGCATTTAAGATGTATAGGGGAGTTATTCCGGATGATGCTGGTTTTCCTATAAGAGCTGCTGTTAGACGCACAACTCGACGTGCAACGGAATTTGTGAGGCCAATAGCTCTAAAGCAGACCACCCGTCATGCTCTTGCATACACCCTTCCGACTATCTGGACCGAACTTCCCAAAGAAATTCGTGTACTTACCTTAGTCGGATCATTTAAACGCGAGGTGAAAAAATGGGTAACAAACAAAAACTCTAGTCAAAACTAGTTTCCCGTCAATAGGTTGAAATTGTGTGAACGGGAGAAGTGTTTAGCAACTTCAATTGCTAGTTTCGTATGGAGTGAGACATATTATAGTATGAAATAGATAATAGTGATGTTACACGTTTTGCATGCACACTTTTTACACACATTTTTGTAATGCACATTTCAAATATTTTTATATACGAGAACTTAAGCATTGTGAGATTGCGGTTCCGTGAATAAACCTCAAATTGAAATGAAATATATATACATATACATATTTATGTAATATTGTGCATAAGGGTACATATAGTATAGACGCACTATAGTATATATATATAGGCCTCGTGTGGTTGGAATTATTAGTATAAGCGCGATCGTCGCGTCGTTTGGTTTTCAGTTGTTTTTCCTCTCCCTATCTCCATCTCTCTCGCAGTCCTTAGTAGTGGCGGTGGCTTAGGCGGCTAATGCACCGTTCGAGACGGGGCGTTGCCACGGTTAACAAAATAATCGCTAGTTCGAGCCCCGGCCGTGCTGGTTGAATTTGTTGGACGTGGTTGTCATTGCCCTGCTGCTGCTACATGCCTCTGCTGAAGAAAGCCTATATAATTCCAGTAGGAGAACGCGATGACGATACTTGCATTTAGACTATATTGTGCCATAGGCAACTTAGCCCATAACAAACGTCTAAAATGTGGTTCTCAGAGCGTTAAAAAAATCAGCAAAAAACATATTAAATGAGGCCATGACGGACTTGGATACCGAAAAAACTAGCGCAGTCTCCTTCCATCCAGGTGACTACAAGGATCACCCTTATTCAGAATTCACAGTGTTTTCAGTGCCTGTGACAAACCAGGAATATTGTCCAAAAACCAACACAGATCTGCAGTGGCTCTCTGAATGCTAAGTTTTCTTAAAGTCATCTTGAAGTACACGTCTCTGACAAAGATTCATTCGGATCTTGTCTGATTCAGTCAAATGAAGTATAGCTCAGAAACGGCAGACCAAAATGTTCAGGAAACTGCCAGAAGCGTCGCACGCTTTTTTGGCATGAAGTTGGAGAGAGACGTTTCACAAAGAGTCTTCCAAAACAGAAACCCGCTCCTCGACCAACGACCCCGAGAAGTCGGTCAACAGAGCCAATGGATCATTGCTTGACTGCAGAACAACAAGGCCCAAGTATATATACGAGTACGTCCTCCGAAAACCAATATCCAAAAAACATCGTAAAATTGCTGCGGGATTTCGATGAGCTCAGAACTACTGTAACTGGCGAACGCTAAAGGCAACGAGCCCAACAAACGCAACAGCAACTGCAGCAGGCGCTTTGCACACTCGGTGAGTATTTTCCGCAGAGTGGTCTCATAGTTAATGTGTCAAACACAACGGCTATACCGTTCTGGCGTGGAGGCAGCGAGCCCGCGCAGATAAACTGCCATTTAACGGCAAGCAAATGCCGCCCGTACACAGCTTTTGCTACCTTGGACTAATTTTCTTGTTTCGAGGCACAACATTTTTACAGCGCGTCGTAGAAAAGTACTTATCGCGGGAGCCGGTATCAGAAGCCGAATACAACTGTCCGTTCAGACGAACAATATATTCTTCGCGCTCGAAGTGGCATCCGTAGCTGCAGAGCTTTTAGTTTACAGATTAGTAAACATGCCCGCGGGCTCAGTATCATTTATCGATGAACTTGAAGGCTGTTTCAATTTATCGCAAATAGCTACCCTGGAAACGTTCCGGCACGCGTATTCTCAACTATGTCTTTAATTGCCTGATTATTATATTTATCACCATCTATGACTAACCAGGCCTGGAAGAAATCCGCCACCCAAATCGGCATATCGCCACTCGTTACAGTGTTCACAGATTTTATCATCTATTATGTCGGTCTGCTGGGTTTCATAAATTCAGAGAAGACTGCAAATACCGTCGTTGTGGTGGTCCATGTCCTCTGTATCACCTTACCGGGTGAACTAAATCCGTGTCGCTCTCATCCGCTCCAGCGGTAATTCCCATAAACTGTTTTTACCATGTGTGTCAAATATATTATGTTCATATTTCAAGCAATTAAAAAATAAATTACTTTTGCTCCATCCAAGGTGCTGACATAAATAAGTTACATAAAGAACAGATAACATAAATAAGTCATGGAAAATTTACTTTACGTGTGTATGTAATGTATAAATAATTTTCAATTGTTTGTATTTCATTGATACACAACCTATATATATATATATATATATATATATATATATATATATACAGGGTGTATCGTAAAAAAGTTGTACTTCTTTCGAGGTTTGATAGAGCTCGGCAAGAAAATAATTTTTCCCATTGGGCGGAAGCCAAGAAAACGTTTTGTTTAGAAGTGAGGATGAAATTTAGAAAAGTCGTTATTCTGCCTTATTTTCTCCTACATAGTTGTACAAAATCTACGTTTGCGGGAGAACCAGTCAACGCATGAAGCAACCGATCATACCAGTGTGATCGGCGGAAAATTAAATGACACCTAACGCAAGCTAGCAAAAAGCAAATAGGTGGAATAAAAAAAAATCATAAAAAGTCGATTTGTTGTTATAACTTACGTTGAAGCTTTCACGTGCAAAATCTAAAAATTTTGCCATTGCGCACAAATGACGAACACTCTCTGATAGCAATGCCCGCACTCTCTGATAGCAAAAAAATTTAATGCCCGTCATTTCCGTACCAAAGTGATGGTGCTGCGTTACGTAGTTGCTGAGAAACTAGGCTTTTTCGACAGCCATATCAAAAGCAAAGGCATGCATACTTCCTAGCATCTTGACCTGCTTTACCACAGAAACCACTTGCGCACGTCCAGAAACACACCAGCATTTATTTATTATTATTATTATTATGGTTTATTAACACCCAGGTTGGGTAAAATTATTAATAAACCATTTATTTATTATAAGAAGTGCTCGAAGTTCCGTCCGCCTACCACTAAACACGTTCTGTAGCGATTGCACAGGCGTTTTTGATTCATACGTTACCCAGTTGTTAGAAGGCATCCTGGAAAGCTTTCGTCTGAAAATGCCGCCACACAACTCTGCTACGGTTCGAGAATACCTAAACGAAGCATTCAAGAATCGGTGGATCGGCCGAGGCGGGTCTATAGCTTGGCCACCTCGCTCCCCCGATTTAACAAGCCTCGACTTTTTTTTGTGGGGCTACCTAAAGAGGGTTGTCTACGAAACCCCCGTTGAATCGCGTGAAGATCTGGTTGACCGTATATTCAACGCTGCTGACGCCGTTAGGGCAATGCCTAACATATTTACACGAGTGCAAGAGAGCCTGTGCAATCGCTACAGAACGTGTTTAGTGGTAGGCGGACGGAACTTCGAGCACTTCTTATAATAAATAAGTGCTGGTGTGTTTCTGGACGTGCGCAAGTGGTTTCTGTGGTAAAGCAGGTCAAGATGCTAGGAAGTATGCATGCCTTTGCTTTTGATATGGCTGTCGAAAAAGCCTAGTTTCTCAGCAACTACGTAACGCAGCACCATCACTTTGGTACGAAAATGACGGGCATTAAATTTGCTATCGTCAGAGATATCGAGAGAGAGTCGACAGAATAACGACTTTTCTAAATTTCATCCTCACTCCTAAACAAAACGTTTTCTTGGCTTCCGCCCATTGGGAAAAATTATTTTCTTGCCGAGCTCTATCAAACCTCGAAAGAAGTACAACTTTTTACGATACACCCTGTATATATATATATATATATATATACACATATATATATATATATATATATATATATATATATATATATATATATATATATACACATATATATATATATATATATATATACACATATATATATATATTTATATATATATATATATATAAAGCAAGCGGCCTTGATAGCAACTTTGGCTTACACAGCCTGGCAACGGCAAGCATGATGCATAACGCATGCAGCGTTTGTTATTCACTCCGCGTGCCTCCGACGGGTCGACGGAATAGGCTTCCAAAGCGGCGGGAGACGCCGTAATGCTTTTGGCCGCAAGCCAAATCGTTTCTATTTTGGGAGGACTGCCTCCGATATCTGAGCTCGTCGGCGGCGGTGTTTCTCGTCGGCGGTGTTTTTGTCCAACAAACTCGTATGTTGAAGGTAAAGCCGGTGTTTCTACTTTATAACAGCAGCAGCAGCAGCGGCAGCTGTAGCAGTCGAGCCCGTTGGTGGCGTGGTGGGTGCATTCGCCTGCGCCTCGCGCGCGGCCGGAGTAGACACATAGCAGGTGCGCGGGTTCGAGCCCCACCGTTGCACCGATTTGTATTTATGGGGCATGTCCGTCTATGAACAGCAATGCGAAAAGCAGTCCCGTGGACGTTAAATCTTGGCTAAGGGTCAGCCCAGGAACGATTTATTTTTCAGCAGCTGTAGCAGACGAACCTGACATTACTCAACGTTGCGTACCGCGAGGTTCACGGGGATCCGTTGCGCAATCCCAGCCGGTTGTAAGCAGGCGATCAGTTCGCTGGCGATTTTTGTCCGAAACGTCTCCAGACCTTAAACAGTGGCAACCACAACAACAACAACAAACAACAAGAAAATGGGCCGGGGTACATTCGCGTACTCTAAGCTGCTAGCCTGACTTGTATGAGACTCGTGAGGCTTTTTCTCTTTGCTCTCCAGAAGTTCCGATTGATCGTAGTTATTTCCTTGGCGTCCCTATGGACAGCTTGTGAACCACCCTGTCTACTTAATATAATGTCATCCGATTGGAGTGAACTAACCGGCCGCAAATTGACAGCTATATTTGCTTCTGAAAGCCGACTTAATAACTGAGGTGTTGCTAATTTTCCTCAACGGCTAAAAACAGACACAACGTTTCTGTGCAAAAAAGACTTTTTGAAAATCGAGATAGTTTGGGAGATACATAGCGACACGTGATACTCCATTGTCATATCTAGATTATATATATATATATATATATATATATACAGGGTGTTTGGAAATAGTTTTTCGCCGTAGTAGGGAATTGTAGAGCCTGTTAAAGCAAATATTTATCCCAATGGATCATGGTCTTTGAGAAGTCTTGTTTCGGAATGAGAGTTAAATTACCACAATTATATAAGGCTAGTCAGAAGATACGACTCGGTCGTTTAGAAGAGAATTTGCGAAAAATGAAGTTCCTTATTAACTTTCACGCCAAAGACCTCAAAATCATTACCCTACGACCACTAACGGCGCTCAAAACTGACACGTTCAGGCAAATGCGCATTTCATGTCATGTTTTCTATGTCAATGCGAGCTGTGGTTGCGGAGTAATTACGATTTTTTGCCGAGATGTCGAGATTGAGTGCATGCAAAAATGATTTTGTTTCAGAAAAATGTGGAGAACTATATATGGAATTGTAGAGCTCGTTAAAGGAAATCTTTTTCCAATGGAACTTGGTTTCTGAAAAGTCTTGTTTTGGAGTGAGAGTGATATTACTACAATTTAAGTCACTGGTGTTTTTGCCCGACATAAGAGCATAAAATGTGCAATTACGAGACAACCGGTCCGCCTTTACAGAAACTAAGCAGACCGTCATATTTGCGAGAAAATTCTACTTTTTCTGAAGAACATATAATATTGCCTAGAAAATGCGACACAATCGTTTAGAAAGTATTCAGCAAAAAATTAAGTACTTTTGTAAGCCTTCGCGTTCAATATCTCAAAATCATAACCCTACGACCAATCACAGCGCTCAAAACTAACACATTCAGGCAAATGCGCCATTCATACCGATTATTTTGGTACCAAATACGTAGCAATGCGAACCGTGATTGCAATGTAATTAAGATTGAGTGCATGCATAAATGATCTACTAGCACTCTTGGTAATTTATGCATGCACCCAAATTCGACATGTTCGCCAAAAAATCGTAATTACTCCGCAACCACAGCTCGCATTGACATAGATTTAATACCAAAATGATCATGAAATGCGCATTTGCCTGATCGTGCCGTTTTGACGTTAGTGGTCGTAGGGTAATTATTTTGAGGTATTTGGCGTGGAAGTTAATAATGAACTTCATTTTTTGCAAATTCTCTTCTAAAGGACCGAGTCGTATCTTCTGACTAGCCTTATATATTTTTGAAAGAAGCAGAATTTTCAGAAACACGATGGTGTGCTTAGTTTCTGTCTAGGAGGACTGGTTGTCTCTCAACGGCACATGTTATGCTCCTATGTCGGGCAAAAACACTATTGCAACAAATTGTAGTAATTTAACTCTCATTTCGAAACAAGACTTCTCAGAGACCATGATCCATTGGAAAAAATATTTGCTTTAACAGGCTCTACAATTCACTACTACGGCGAAAAAAAAAGATTTCCAAACATCCTGTATGTATATATAAAGATCTAATTTTTTCTGAAGGTTTTTATGCTTCCATGGGCTTGAAATTTCTGTAAGGCATATCTTCAATGCATATCCAGATTATTTTATTATAGGATCTTGATATTTTTTTGTTCTTCATGCGGTCTCCTGCTGTGTCATTTACACAACCGCTATTGTCGTCTTGTGGGAGTAAAGAGAAGTACAAATTGGAGATGACATGACGGCTGAATAGCAAGCGGACGGACATTCGCAGTGACGGCTATCGTAACCAGTTCGTTGGGCTATCTTATGACGTTGTTTCTGACTAAATAAACAACGTCATATGATATATATATATATATATATATATATATATATATATATTTATATTGACGTTGCATATTAATGACAAATTGACAACATAGTGAATCGCCTATGTAAGGAGATGCAAGACCGAGAATAACCTACTCACATCACTGTGTATCGTTTACAACAATGGCATATCATATATATTTATACACTTTTGTTATCATGGTAGCAGATTCTTGAGCTATTCCATGCGTTTTGTTGAGGATAGATTATATCTTATCTTAATGGCTGTATGGTTGAACCGTTGCTTCTGCATTCGAAGGGTTGCAGGTGTCAATCCGAACCTAGAAACTTTTTCGGGCTGACCCTCAACCAATACTTAACGTCCACGGGACCGCTTTCGCCTTGTTTCGTGAGAAGGATCCCATCAATGCAACGGTGTGCAACGGTGGGGCTCGAATCCGTGCAGCACCTATGTCTCCTCCGGTAGCCGGGTGCACGCGAATGCGCCTGGCCACCACCGGGCTCAATTTCAATTCGGACCTGGGCACCATGTAGGCTTTTGGTATTTGCCATATTGGAGGAATAAGTGGCGACTAAGGCGAGAAGAGACACCATGCCTTGTTGTTATTAGTGTTGTTCAATGGCGCACGTCGATGGCATCGAAAGCTCAGCCCCCGGCTGACGTATCTACGATGGAGCGGAAAGCGACGAACGGCTTTCCCTTGATGCAGCTATGCATCTTTCGAGCGCTTCCAAAGTTGGCCAAATACTGCCTGGACAGACAGATTAAGCAGGCATCTGACAGAGGCGAGGAGGGAAATTCCCTTGAAATATGCTTCACGCTTCACGGACACACAAGCGTCCACGAACCGAATCATGTCTGTTCTGACTGTTTGTGCGCGTCGATAATGAGGCAGCTTCTGCTAGGACTGCGTATATTTACCGTCTCACATCTCAACGAATTATTGACAGCTTACACATACTAGACCAATGAGGTAGGCTTCTGATATAGAATTGAATGTGGCCTAAGTAAAGTAATTATTAGCGTTATTTGCAGTTATAGTGCCACACAATGTTAGATGAAGCTATGCTGTCGTAATTCTATACATGTGCATTTACTTATCCGGGTAGTGCCAACGATCCGAAAACATCGGAAACAATTCTCAATGTTGTACAAAGAAACCGCATTGAATATCAATCGGACATACGCTTAAGTCGGCCGCTTATATACCCAACATATAAGTCCGATTATTATAATTTTTTTAATAGATGTTTATTGATTACATATCTAATCTGGTTAGCAACAAACTGTCTGATAAACGCATCTGGCTTTAACTAATCACACCCTAACTGATCACGCAAATATCATCAACCTCATTCGACTTCTGCGCGTGTGGCGCATTTACAGTGTCACGCACCACATATATGTATAGCACCGCTTGTCCGCACAACGGCGTCTACAGCCTTGTCCTGCTGTGCTGCTCCGTCTCACGCGCCTACAGGTTCGATGAAGATCCAATCGATAGCATTGTTCTTTCATAGACGGCTTAACCCCCGCCTCCGGCTGCTCTCCCCCACTAACATTCTCATCATCTCTCTCTATCGTTTCTGCCTGCTTCCTCTTTTTCCACCCTATCCGCTTGTGTGTGATCTGTCCCGTCTTCGGTTCGTTCTGCAACTTCGTTGTGAGCCGCACCAGTGTCAGCCACCGAACGCCAGCCTCGCATTGTGGTGATCACGATGACTCAGCACAGGAGGGCTGCAAATCGTCCGGCGTGGACTTTTTTTGGAATCAGCATCGGCTGAGGCGCCGACTACAGGAGTAGTATTAGCATCAGCAGCAACAACAACAACAACAATGGTGATGATGATGATGACGACGTCGACAATGTGAGCTTGCAGACACCTGAAGCACTAACGCAACGTCGCACACTACAAACACATTAAGGATCGAACGATCCACTCTTCCTGTGCTGCTGATGTCCACGTTGGCGTTGAACCCGCGTCTGCGATATTGTTGGGGTCTTGCCGACACCGCCTTTTATTTTATATATATATATATATATATATATATATATATATATATATATATAAATCCTCTTTCACATTCTCGCAATTACTACATTTTCCTCTCCGTGTCTCTCGGTAGAGTCAAATAGCAGAAACAACAGCAGCAGTATTACCCCCACCATTAGCCCCACTCTTACGCCTTCCACTACTCCAAGTACAGCCACGACCATCAGACGGGCAGTCTCATGACGTCGCTTTGTTGACGGTGCTGACGATTGTGTATGTGGGAGAGCCCCGGGCCTTGATGCAGCTTCCGCCGCTGCTCCGGCCACTTTCCCTAATAGCCCGTATACGACGATACCCTTTTTGGTCACAGTTTTTTTCCTCTTTTTTTCCATCTCCCTCGTCCTCTGGGACATCCGCGACCTTTAGCCCATCATCACACAGTTTTCCGGTCGTTTGCTCGATCGTTCTTTAGTTGTAGCAGCTGTGTGTCTGTTTCAAAGTACTATCTGACGGTCGGTCCCTCGGACAGTTAGCTTGCCAGGCCCTGGTCCCGATCTCAGCCGAAAAGGAAGCCGCACCCCGACATGGGTGCGGCCGGCCGCTTACGGAGCACCTAAGTCTCTTCCGGCGTCTTGGCTGCAGAAACTTAACCAATCTATTGTCACACGCGGGCAGAAAAAAGTCAGACGACTTATCACACAGCCATCGAAAATATTGCTGCGAAATGGCACAACGGAACCAGGGGCGAGAATATTCTGGCCCTTGTGGTGCTGTCGGTGTGTATGTGCTGCGCTATGCATCCACCTGCTACTGTCTGGATGGCAGCGAACTGGTACCATCGGCTACGGAGCCGCTGTTACAACCAAGCGGCTGAGCCACCTGGTCACCTCTACGATCTGGCCAGGTGTGCGGCTAGCCTAGTGTCGCAAATCGCGGCCTACCTATAAAACAAAGCGGGACACGCTGGCGCCGTCTTATAGAAGCCGAGCTTCAAGATCAGCAGGTGCTGTTGCTAATTTAGCGGAGCAGCGGAAAAGTTTGAAGTACCGCGAGTTAGAGGCATCTTTTATACTGCAGCCAGTTGCCATAGAAACAATGGGAGTCATAGGCGAATCAACAGTAAAAATTCTGAAAGAAATTGGGAAAAGAGCGGCAAGTGAGAAGGATGAGAAAAGGGCAGAGGAATTTCTGCTACAAAGAATATCAATTGAAGTGCAACGTGGAAATGCGGCTGCGGTGCTAGGTTCGCTGCCCTCAGGCAGTGGTCTACCGGGTCTGCTCTGATTGCGTATTAGAATTATTCTGTGTATAATGTATAAATAAACTTCAATAAGTTGAACAAAATAAGTAAAAAAAAAAGCGGAGAACTTCAGCTTACCTATGTCTACGACATGCCACACCTTAGCCCCTACATGCGTCCATACGTCCTATCTGAAAAGTGTTTTCAAATTTCCCGTTTACATACGTATCACTATGTAACACTAGTAGCAGTAGCAGCAGCAGCAAAAAAAAAAACAACTCCCGAAAGCGGAACGTAAACTAGCAATACGATTCGCCAGGGCATATAGAATAGTTAAAACGACAGCCATCCTTGCGATAGCCGATATGGCCTAGAATTATCAAAGAACGAACACGGAGGAAGACAAACAGATCTATACGAAAAACCGAGGCCCGGAGACAAACAATTAGGGAATGCAACGAGTAATGGACCAGCACACATACCAGGAGCCTGGACACGTCAGGTCATTCACGACTTTGAGAAATGGTATAACAGAGAGCACAGGGAGGTAAACTATTATCTGACGCGCAGGTATTGACGCGCAGGCACAGATGCTTCCAAATATACCTGCATAGTAGAGGCAAGGCTCCGGACGCCAAATGCAACATGGGCGACACAAGCGAGGATGATGACGTGACTCATACAACTCCTCCGGTGCCCAGCATTCGAAAGTATGCCGGTGACAGACTTATTCACCGCTATGCTCGAGGATGAATTTAATTGGAAGCAGAGCATCTTATTAGTGAAAGGTATAATGGGAAGAAAAAAATAAGTGGAAAGACAACGAGATGAAAAGATGAGACGATGAAGAGACGGAACGACGGCCAAAAACTAAGATAACAAGGGAACAAATATAAATGGAGCACATAGAAGAATCTTCATTTTCAGCGAAATAAAACGAAAGTAGTTCCAATGGAGATTATTGTAAGATATATTCAATTAAAATTAAAATAAAAACAAGCAGTAGTCGTTGTTAAACGTAACGCTCGTGTCGCATGCAATGAACCGGCTCATCGCATTCGACGCCTTTCTCTGTGCACTTGCAGTCTCTTAGGTGCGGACTGATGGATAATAACCATATTGGGGACGCTGTCATCATTTTTCTGAACTACTCTTTCTACCCCGTTTTGTGCAATATTCACTTTCTTGAATGATCTTCTTGCCGTTCTTTCGTCTCGTTGTTTTATATTGTATTTCTTTTCTGTCATGCCTATCTGTTTTCTATTTTGCCTTTCTTTTTTTTCCGCTTGTTTTCGCTTTGTCTCACCTCTTTCCTTTGCGGCTTCCAGTCGTACTCCCTGTAAGCTGTAACACAGCACCGCCTAAGCGCGCCTTCCACAAGCTGGAACGCGGGCCATAACAGACTTCGTGGTCACCGAGAGCCAACCGCCACGTGCCCGATTTACAAGCACGTGGGGGCTCGTGGCACGTGGTGTCACTCTGCTGTCTAGACCATTCTTCGTCCCCTACGGGTTTGGAACTTAACCTGAGGCATGTTTTCAGTGCACCGAGGGCCGGACATGTTAAGCTATCTAGGGTTTCCCCAACAGTCCTTGTGGTAGCATGGGCGCTGACTTTCGGTGGTACAGTGGACAGCGGTATGGTTTATCCTTTATTCTCAATGAGCATCGCTCAAAAAAAAATTCAATTAACACCAACAAGAATCGAACCGGCGACACCCCTGTAGATGACAACCAGGACTAGCGCACTAGCAGTCCCCTAGACCACGCCGCCACACACTCTGCCATCTGTGCGCACGAATTTCCTTTTACGACACGACGAATGAAAGCGGCAAGCAGACGAGAAGGCACGGAGAATGCGAGAAAGAAGGAAGTCAATACAACAAAAGTAGTAGGTCGAAAAGAGGATGAAACAGAAGAGCAAATCACGCCACCGATTATCGCGCGAACGGGTTCGTACGTAGTCGACGAGTTATCTATCGTCCGAGCACTATAGAGTGACCTCTGCAGACGACCGAACAATTCGCAGCTAACGACAGGCCGCCAGTCGCCGACTGTATCGTTTGTTGCCAGCCATGTTCAATCTAGCGTAAGTGAACGCAACAACGTACAGATAGAGATATAGGGAGAAGAAGAGAAAGACAGACATAGAGGGAGCCAGAGAGAGGGGAAGATGGGTTAATAAGGGGTGATAGGGGGTGAGAGAGGGAGATAGATACAGAGGGGGGGGGAAGAGAGACCTTTATCACCACCACGATCATCTAAATAGATGGTCTAAATAGTATCCACTTTACTGCACGGCCGACCACGACAGCCGCAGAGATCAGACTACATGTGCAGACGAGCCCTAACAACTACTAAAACTGGGCTATACAGCTACCATCGCGACCATAGTTGGACGAACCGTTTTACGAACGAATTTTCCCTGACGTCTTTGGGCTGGGGGTCGTCGAGCTTTGCTGCGAGCAAAAGGAGTGGAACACGTGTATGCATCTTGGATTTCAGCCGTTGGCCGAGCCACTATGCGAAGCCATCAAGGCCCACTGGGAATATGCGCTATTTCGCGGAGGCATTTAGGTCTGCGAAGTAAAACGAAAGTGGTTCTAATGGTTGTAACATATATTCAATTAAAAAAATTGTATATATATATATATATATATGTGTGCCCGATATGTATGTTCTCGATAGTATGTACGCTGGTTAGAATTGTCGACGTAACGCAAGCTCGGCAAAACCACAGACGGAACACACATGTAACTGAAACTTTTTTCTCAAATTTTAACGACGTTTTTGGTCTCTCAATTTCCCTGCTTGCAAAGCGTCGCTGTTTTTGGCTGTTTCGGATTGAAGCACGGCTAAACATAAACGTCTCTTCAACTCGACGAGTTCGAGCGTATTTATAGAGTTATACTTAAAAGTAGTCCCAGTCATCTTACGTGCAAGCTTGACGAAGTTTTATGATGGTCAATAATGATTTGGAATGAGAGGTGAGACGCATTTGCTCGTATCCTAACTAATCATAATACCTATCAGACTAAACCACTAAAGCATATGATTGAGTTCAACGTTTTTAATATTAAAAGAAAAAAAAAAATATATATATATATATATATACAGGGTGTGACGGAAAGATTTAAAGAGCGATGTACAGAATTTAGAGCTCGTTAAAGCAAATATTTTTTTCAATGGAACATGGTCTCTGAGAAGTCTTGTTTTGGAGTGAGAGTGAAATTACTACAATTTGTAACACTGGTGTTTTTGCCCGACATAGGACAAAATGTGCTGTTGCGAGACAACCAGTCTTCCTATACAGAAAGTAAGCACACCTTCGTCTTCGTGATAAAATTCTGCTCCATCTGAGAAATATACAAGGCCGGTCAGAAGACGCGACATGGGCGCTTAGAAAAGAATTCGCCAAAAATGAAGTTCTTTATTAGCGTTCGTGCCAAATACTTTAAAATCATAACTCTACAAACCACTCACAGCGCTCAAAACGGAAATATTCGTCAATGCGCAATTCATGGCGACCATTTTGGTACCAAACATATGTCAATGCGAGCTGTGGTTGCAGAGTAATTACGATTTTTCGGAGGGCATGTCCAGGTTAAGTGCATGTAAAATGACTGTGTGGCGACGTTCACTACCGCCGACGTGTCGCGCGACAGCCGCAGCGCGTCATTTTTCATGCACTTAATCTCGACATGTTTACCGAAAAATCGTGATCACTCTACAACCACAGCTCGCATTGCCATAAGTTGATACCAAAATGATCGTCATGAAATGCGCATTTGCTGAATATGTTAGTTTCGAACGCCGTGGGTGGTCGTCGGATTATGATTTTGAGGTATTTGGTATAAAAGCTAATAAAGAACGTCAATATTTTGCGAATTCACTTCTAAGCGACCATGCCGCTTCTTCCGACCGGCCTTCAGAAGAAGTAGAATTTTCTCGCGAATACGACGGTGTGCTTAGTTTCTGTATAAGAGGACTGGTTGTCTCGCAACAGCACATTTTGTGCTTCTATGTCGGGCAAAACACCTGTGTCATAAACTGTAGTCATTTCACTCTCACTGCGAAACAAGATTTCTCAGAGACTATGTTCCACTGGAAAAAAACATTTGCTTTAACGAGCTCTACAATTATGTATATCCCTCTTCAAATCTTTCCGTCACGCCCTGAATATATATATATATATATATATATATATATATATATATATATATATATATATATATATATATATATATATATAATATTATTTATTATTACATCACCTTTCGGTATTGTTGATTATATTGCATTAGACGTATTCATTAAATCTCGAAAACGGCATTCGTTTCCGTTAATCTTGGACATATATAGAATATGTTGTATGTGCATCTCAAGAAAGACACCGTCGCTGGTACCGACAGCTAATAAAATTCAAGAAAATCTTGTTCGCCAAGGAAAGTGAAAATCGTATGATTCTAAGAGCCAGATTTGAGCCTCACTGCGCCCTTAGAAGGAACTTTACGTTCTCTAGTTGTCCAGTTGCCTCCGACCGTCTGCGCCAACACTTCATCCACGCATTTACAACAACAGATAGCACACCTGGGATCATCCCGTTATCGTGTGAATTATCGGATGAATACGAGAGTCTACTATCCCAGCAGATAGATGCTCCGTTCCCTCTTATGGTAGTTCAAAGTGCGATCGAAAAGTTGAAGAATAAGAAGGCCTTCGGACCCGACCTCGTCCGGAATGAACATATAAAGGCGGCGGTCCTCCTAACGCCCCTTTGGACGGCACTCTTTGACAAGTGCTTGGAAACAGGTGAAATTCCAGCAACCTGGTCGGAATGCTTGCTAAAGGTCATCCCCAAAGGCAAAGGTGACCCGCTTTGTGGCGAGGCATTGCAAAGAAAAGCTGCATCTACAAAATATTATCATGCCTCCTGGCACGCCGGCTTAGCTTCTATCTCGAAGCAAGGGAATCGTCCCTCTGGAACAGCATGGATTTCGCGCGAGAAATTCGACAATGACCGCATTCCAGGAGCTTTTTGACGAGGTGAAGCGCTCGGTCACCGTCAAGCACCAAGCACTGTACGCTGTATTTGTAGACTACAAAGCGGCGTTTGACACTGCCCCCAGAGATATTGTCATGGAGAAGCTAGCCGCCGCGGGCGTGGGCCCACGAGTTTTGGGGATACTAGCAGCTATCCTGAAAGCAAACCCGGTCATTCTAGATGACGGCATTCAGGAATACCAGCCTTTCCTACAAACCACCGGCTATCCCCAGGGTGATAATCTTAGCCCGCTCTTATTCTCAGTCTTACTCAGTGATCTTCCGGGCCTTATCAATGACCACTACCCCTGTGTCCGCATACTCTATGCCGATAACCTGGTAGTATATAGTAGAGTGTTCATGGATCTAAAAAGGTCCCTGAGGATGCTGGAGACATACAGCAAGCAAAATG
Source organism: Dermanyssus gallinae (assembly GCA_003439945.1). Lineage (NCBI taxonomy): Eukaryota > Metazoa > Arthropoda > Arachnida > Mesostigmata > Dermanyssidae > Dermanyssus > Dermanyssus gallinae. Next base: position 281,306 of record QVRM01005533.1, on the reverse strand, counting down.
GTTTAACAATTAACGTATCGAAGACAAAAACTATAAAATTCAGATGCGGGGGACCCCTGAAGAAAAGTGATAGGCTCAGCTTGGGCGGTGTCTCTGTAGAATTTGTCTCGGAGTTTACTTACCTGGGTGTTAGACTAACGCCAAGCGGCACATCTTTCGCAGCTCACATATCTCAGCGAATCAATAGCAGCATTGTCGCCATGACCTCAATCTCGGCTCCACAGAAGCTCTCAGTAAAAACAGCTTTAATACTGTTCACCCTGAAGGTGGCCTCGGTGGCATCTAATGGTATCACAATAATTTGGGAACACCTATCCGCTCAGCAGCTTAGCGCTCTCGACACGGTGAAGGCAACGTTCCTTAAGAGAGTGTTGGGCCTCCCTAGAAATGCACAAAACAGGCTAACATATAGTCTGTCGAGGACCACGCCGTTCATCGAAGACGTGGTAAACCGCTTTCAACTTCCGACCACCGCCTCAGTGCGAGAGTTCCGTAGGCACTTCGAGCAGAAAATAAGGGAAGTGCCAGAAGCGTTCTACAAAACACCGGCAATGTTGGACAATACATGGATGGAACCGCACTTCGAGCAACGACACCTTCTCACCCGCTACTCCGTCCATGGGTTCCACCACAAACTGTGCCACCGCACTGGGTTCCATAACCCTTCCGATGAGTGTTGCTGCAAATTTTGCGGCCTTGTCTGCACCAAATATCATCATGAAACATGTCGGTCTGCGCCAGCTATCTGTGCGTTAGGTCGCTGACATCTTCTTGAGATGCATATATATATATATATATATATATATATATCGATTTGTTAGCAAGCAATTGAATATAAGCTATTGTTGAGTTTTACGGATGTTCGATATGCTTTGTTGTATAATTGACACCGGAGTCACAATTATACTATCTATTTATCTAAACACACGCGATTGCTGTATTTATCAGTACTCATATTTCAGCAATTGTTTCTAGTCTCCAACAGGCGGAAACCGTTTATTTGGTGCCTACGAGAACTGTTCACTGTACTTCGTCATCACATTGAATGCGCTTTGGAAAAATTAACTTGCTCTAGGACCCTAAAAGAGAGCACTGTACAGAACTTTACGAACAGCGATAGTGTCTTCGGCGCTAAAGATACCACAAACAAAACAGCGCTTGCTAAAAAAGAAGTGTGAGAGCGTGTTTTGTACGGAAATAGTATGCATTGTGAGTAGGATATGATCTCGTTCCAAGTTTAGTCCGCGAACCTAACAAAGAGTCCTGCGTACATTAGGCGATTTAATTGTCCACAAAATTATCTTAAAAAAAAAAAATATATATATATATATATATATTCCTATCCAACAATAGCTTGAACTACGGATTTCGCAGTAAGCCTAACTTAGATTTATGTCTAACGTTTTAGACTAACTTAAGAGTGATGTTATTCGTGCAAACTAATCAAGAAGTTTCCTGGTAGATGAAGTGACTTACCACGCCTAGGGGCGAGCCATTTAGTTGTTTTTGGTGGTTAGCTGTAGCGTATGTTTATCCTCACAGAAGTGCATTGTTTTGTTTGATATGTTGTAATGTGGTACGATATATGTGCACTGTCTGGTTGCGCAGTTGAGTTTAAATTAAAAATATGCTTTGTTTATCGCAAGGCTAGCTAGATCAACAGCATAGAACGCATGAGGCTTCTTGATATTTGGCAGAACTCTTGTTAAATGGGAGATGTATTGGACCTGGCGAAGCCGCTATAGACAACGCCTGTTGGCAGCGTCAACAATGGAACGACCTCCGTTCCTTACGCTTATGTAAGTACTCCAGATTACGGTAAACAGAATATTATATAAGCTCCTCTTAATGACTAAATCTTAATTCATCATTTTTAGAAATTTATCACTGGCTATAGAGTCGAAAACGGAGCTCTAATCATCACAGAATCTCGGGGCTATGCTTCGGGATATTGGTGTTACATATAAGCTCTATGCAGACGATCTTCAAATCTATGTAAAGGCAAAAAATGACAACAACATAGCTATTTGACAGAAAGCGATTAATACTGTATCCTTATGGGCAGAGGAAAACCGCATGCAAATATTTACTTCCAAGTCTGTCGTTCTCAAGACAAAGCTATTCAGTACATGCTAAATGGCCAATTCATTCCTGAAGTCTCACTCTACAAAGACCTTAGGGTAATTTTCGACCGCCAAATGAAGTTTAGACATGGCCGAGGTTGTGTTAGGGTTTGAAATGTGTAATCTCATAATGCGGTCCTTCATTATACAGGATCGCAATGTGTACTTAAAGCTGTATCAAACCTTAATTTTGGTCCACTTAGTGCCAAAGTGGACTTATTGCTATCACGTACGAGTGCCATTCTACAAAAGGGATGTTGACTTTTTGTAAAGTTGCTCGTCTGTGTTGTCTACCACGCGAGCGTATCACATTGCCTAGTGTTAGCGAATACCAATCCAACGTCGATTACCGCGTATTAAAACAGCTAACGCGTCAGAATCCTATTACTACTACTATTCTGTTCTAATGCCATACAATTCAGAGCCTTAAAGGTGGAAAGGAATTCGGGTTTAATGGGTTTGTGGGTCCCACAACAGTCGCAGTTTAAATCCGACAACGTATATGCACGCACGCATTCATAAAACTCCAAAACAAAATAAAGATGACTGTGTTCTTTCGAGCAAATTACATACAATTCCGAGCTTGAGGGTATGGGGTCTAGTGGGTTCGTAAGTCCAGGTTCAGTCCAGGTCTAGTGGGTTCGTGAGTCCCACACTAGCTTCCGCTTCTTGCTGACGACGCATGTGCATCGTGCATTACCGAAACCTTTCATACAAAATGGCTGTGCTTTTCCAAGGCGATGCCGTACAATTTCTCGCGAGACCTAGGCCCAGAATAATCAACTTCTCGTTTGAGTTAGGTGTATTTTTTCTGCGGTAAAATGTCACTGTACTCTAAATCCACTATTTAAAAAGAAAGAAAAACGGTTAAAAGTGCACAACTACATATTGATCTTACGACTAGATGGTTCATCTGACTCCGTCGGTCCCGTTTCATTAAGTTGCAGTTTTCATATCAGTTATCAAAAAGGTGGTGTCTTCTCAAAGCCAGGTCGATACTGGGTCACCTCAAGGGCCCGTCCTTAGCTCTTACACATTCCTTATCCTCTTAAATGTTATACTTCCTAAAAGAAGTCAGGCAACATTCGTACGACGACTGCCTCCTCAAGAAACTTCAGTACCATGCATTGCAACAACGCCTGGGGTATTATTATACTTATTGTATAAGGTAATCTGGAGTAGAAGCATCACTTATATGCTGTTATCGTGACACGGCAACGCTTGCTAGTTGACGTTCCAAATAAAGTATCCTCGTGGTGAGCAATTTCTTCCCTCTTTTAATACTATGCTCCTCGGGCCTACCTTCTGGAAAGAAGGATATGGGAGGATAATTCAATGAGTTAAAACAATAACAATGCTTTGTACAGCAATTTAAGTTTTTACTAAACTCTGTGTCTAGCGACTTTAATTATGTATATATTTTAATATTTTTAGACGGCTATTATTATTACAAAAATTTAAGTCTATATATGTATGTATATATATATATATATATATATATATATATATATATATATATATATATATATATATATATATATATATATATATATATATATATATAGGTGTGTGTATGCGTAAAACATATTTAGTATCAAATAAAGAGGATGTACGTATAATAAATAGTTCATGATACGCAATATTTGCTAATTCGCTTCTCAACCTGAAATATAGATACACTACGGCTCTTAACATATTAAGCGGTATATCGCGGACCCATCTAAGTTTAAGCCTTGGTAAATCTGTGCCTTCCCTGTGACCGCGTGTGCCACACTGCATTCAAGTGCGCATGCTTTATATATTAAGTATGATTAACGAAAATCAAAGACATCAAGGAAAACTTGGAGTCATATTTTTGGGAACAGAGATCAAGCTACTGCATAGACGGGTCGGGCGACTATTGCTTCTAATTACACAGAGGTAAGAGACTCTCGACGACTGTCTCTGAGTGCGGCAGTGCGTCTATTTGAGCATAAAATTGTGCCAATGTTGAGCTACAGCTGTGGCAGCGTGTGGGGTCATCCTTCAGCGGCAAATTTTGCGCGGCTAGAAATATGCTTCACAATATATATGAAGCGTGTTTTTTGATTGCCGCGGACGGAAAGAAACCGCTTCGTGCACCTGCTAGCAGGTTGCGGGCCGGCAGTGGAAACAATCGGAGTCAGGCTTAGGTCACCTATTACAGGACCACTTCAGCCATTTTTGTTGGTATGTCAGGGAAAGGTGACCGAGGCCTCGGCAGAGTTAACGTAGTTAGATGCGTACCTTGCCAGGGAGCTCGCAGGTGTGCGCTAAATTCCACGTATCGAGCTGCAAGACGCATCGGCGGTCGTTCCGCTTTTTCGCCTGGTGGGACGGTCGCTGAAGTGTTCCAATTGTACATACTGGCGACTGTATTTTATGTACCATCATAAAATGCAAAGTTAATGCGATATAACACTATGTATGCAAAAACAATTATGCATCGTTTTATTGCTGTTCCAAAACCTGATGTAATTAATTAGAAAATATATCTGTATAATAATTATATATACAAGTGCAGATCGAAAAAATCTGATACATATTGAAAAAACAATTTTTTTTTAATCTTCTTACGTGTTTTGTTTGCTGTAAAATAGCTCCTACCCTCTGCAATGTAGTTGTGCCATCTTCTTTCCCACTCTTCAAAACATTTTTAAACGCGCCTTTCGGAATCAAATTGAGTCCTGCTATTTTTCCTGTATGTGCTCTATAGTCTCGAAACGTTGTCAGTTTTTTTCATAAAATAATCCCATGTTAGTAACGATGTGTGCCCCGGTGCGTTGTCGTGATAAAGAATCCAAGAGTGGTTTGCCCAGAATTCAGGCATCTTGCTTGGGACGTGCTTGCGCAATCTTCCTAAAATTCTGCAATTTAGAATTAGTATTCCTTATAACAACCAGGTTGCAAAAATAGTGAAAGATGATTTCCTTGTGGTCAAAAAATCCAGTAATTCTGCTACCGCCTGAAGGCCCAACTCGGACATTTCCCGGTGGGCTTTATTTGCTGGAAATCCAACATTTTTGGAACGTCGACGCCAGTCTTCTAGAGCATAAAATATTGGTCAATACTGTTACTGCTGATCTATAAGAGATCTTCAATTCTCATCTATCTCTCTGATAGTAAATCGGCTGTTGTTAAGTAAGAGATCACGACCTTCTTCAACGTTTTCTTCTGTTATTCACGCCAAAGGCCTTCCCGACCTGGCCTGTATCTAGATGATGAATGGTGCTTCTAAGCAAAACAACTAGGAAGATTTGGTTGTTTCAGTTCAAGTTTTAAAGTTCAATTCTTTATACGAATTGCAATACAGTATTAGCGTAGATCGGGGCGGTTCTGAAACGCCTTACAGCAGCCTTTAAAATGCAGACGTCGCTAGGTCAAGACATGGATCTTCTATAGGCGACGTATAAAAATCGGATCGTCAATAATCAGAAGGTTTAAAGTAGATCTTTATGTGCTCATCCTTGATTTTCTGATACCAGCTCACAGTATATTTTTTTAATTAAGTCAATAACTACCATAATAACCGAATGTATCCAACCCGGGTACAGTATGTACAGCTTAAAACGTAAGTGGGTCACTAACAGGTTTCCACATTGCCTGATGCTGAATTGGTGGCAGCTTATTTAGCTTTTTACCTTAAATATTAGTTTTTATTTGATAGAACAAAAAAGGCCCGCTTTGTATTTGAGTATTTAGAACAGCTTACAAATACACGAAGTATGCAACCATTCCGCTAGAAAAAGTTTAAACCGTAACTTATGGTTTTCTGACTTGATCATGCAAAACTTCTTGTTTTAGTGTGTTGTCTATGAACAGACGGCACGCTGTCGAAGATATTTGCAGTAATGATATGTTTGTTTTTGCCAATTAGATTATTATGCTATGTTTGCAGCTGTTACGCAATACCAAGTGGCCAAACACGCCCATTCAGGATGGAGAGGATAGAAGGATGTCGCAACGAAACAAACAAAGGCAGAAGCGACAGAAACAGCGATAATTGCGGCAGACGCAGTAACAGCAAAAGAGCAACCGCAATGCCCCTGAATCGGTAACAAATAACACAGCCTTCGAAGTAATGAGCAAGCGTGCACCCATGCAAACGAGTGAGAAGCGACCGACCTATCAACAAACCAATCAATCAATCAATCGACCGATTCTGTTCATTATCTTCTGCCCTTCCTCCTCCCTCTACCCCTTACTAGCAGTATACTACTAAGGGGTAGTGAGAGGCGCGCGGGGGCGGAGAGTTCAATGCCCAGAGGCACCTCAAGCTACTTCAAGTGTCCTCGATCGTGCAGGACGTACAATCTCTCACTCGCCATTCATTCTATTGTACGCTTGTACGCGGCACTAACTGCATTAGGGCAAAGAAGACAAAACTTCGAAAAGACGACGAAATCCACATCCCACGTCGACGACAACGACGACAACGAAGCTCACGACGTTGACGACGCGAGCGCCGGTGCCACCACGTCTATTTGTCCGGCCGTCATCGCTGCATTCGCAATTCCTTTCATCCTGTTCTTCCGTCAATCGGTTTGCTTCAATGGAAATTCCGCTGATTCGGCGCTCGTGCAGGCCAGTAGTTCCGCTCGTTTCGTGCACGAATCTCCGTGCAGAGAGGCACAAACCTTCTCCCTACCCCGCTCCCCCTAATTCCTGTCTCTCGTTTTCTCTTCAGCCATTATCATCATCATCGTTGTCTCTGCTATCTGCATCATAGGCTCTCCTGTCATCACAGAACAACGGCAGCACCACCGCCATCATGAGGGGGTGGCTCTTATTGCTGTGCCTTCGACTTCCTCCACTAGTCCTTACTCTTCCCCCTTCCCCGGTTCGTCTTGCTCGAACGTTTCCCGTCTTTTCTTACATTTTTTCGGACTCGACCACTTGAGATGATGGGAATGAGCCAAAAAGAAAAAGTCGACATTGACGGGAGATAACCTGCCCGGTTGCAAGACCTCCTTGTGGGCGGCCCATAATGAATAGAGAGAAACAGCGTTTGAAGTGAAACCGTTGTTGTCCTTATTGTTGTTGACGTCCTCATCACTGCCACTTTTGATGCGTGTATTTTTTGTTATATATAAAATCGCATTTGATGATATTCAAAGTTACTTAGTAAGTGTCTCTGTTTTAGCTTGCCTTTTCCGAGGTCTGCTACTCATTTTCTTCCTTTCTGGAGCAGTTTCGCTAAAAGGTTTTGCCATTTCCAAGAACATTAATTTACTCTAACCTAAAATGAGACACTAAAATTATACGTAATTTATTAAATCTAACAGAAAGAGCACATGGCCATATGAACAGAATAAATCAAACTGCGTGCGAGATTGGTAAGTCAAATGCATTGAGGGCTTCATTCAACGACGGCACGTGTCTTAAAAAAACACCCTGCTCATATTTGTTAGTAGTATCGCTTAAATCAGTTTAGTAAGTAGAAACTAAAAGTAAACATTTTAACTGGTCCAGCTTGGTAAACTTTTATTGGTGCGCCATCTTTTTGAAACAAAACATCATCTTCATTAGTTGTATCACAATTATATTAGCTGCTGCTATAGTCGGAAGCAATTTTGCAGTAACTAAAATAGTGTAACTGGCGTAATGCCCACCACGGAGATGAAGCATAATCTGGTGTCACTACATCCGTTCAATGGCAGGTTTTAAACTTTCGTATTAGGATAACAACTCAAGAAAACACATGAGTTACAGACAATTTTAAGTAGTGATTCAGCAGCGTATCCCATCTTGACCTTCATAATTTTCGTTTTTTACATTAAGACATAGATTGTTGGTCTATTAGCTCATTTCTAGTATCGCTCTCAATCAGGATGTATGCATCATTCGCGAACTCAACAATTTTCACATCACGCAAAAGGAGTTAAAATTGTTATTATATGTATTAAACAGTGTTGGTCTCAGAAGTGAACCCTCCTAGAGAGACGCAGCTTGTTATCCACCCTCTCTATCTGACGATGTTATAGTTCGATGAGCCAGCCACCGCAGCGTCATTAATAAAGAAACACCTCCCGCGTAACTGGATTTAGTATGACCGTCTCTTTCCATTTGCAACTTGTGCCTTCTTCTGCGTCGGTTGGGGTACCGGCCTGGATTTTTTGCCGTTGAGCCTCACCATCTGGGTTTCTCTACCAAGGGGCGTGCTGGGATAATGGTCCGCGCTGCCAGGGCTTTTAAAGATTCTCGGCTCGATGTCTCCGTATTAGTTAAATTTAACTTTAAGGAGGCCTTTAACGCTGCCAGGAGGGATAACTTGTCGAAAGAAGTTAGAGAAGGGACCCCTGTTATTTATCACCAAGTCAAATGGGCTAACGGTGATCCGTCCCACTTGGTCTTACTCTCGGCACTGCTCGCATCGGCTGTGAGAGTTTGACATGGGGGACCCCTGTCCTTTGGTATCCATCTTGGTTTGGCAATCAAACAAGGGAGAGAAAAAATAGAGATTGGTGTTAATCGCCTTCCCCCGCTGGGTGCTCGCCAAAGGATTTTACTTTTTAAATTCATACTTCATACTCCGCGTCAAGGCTGAAGTACCTGCTTAAGGGAGTCAGCTGCTCAGCCCTCTCAGCATACCTAAAGAAAATTAAATTAAAGCTGAGCCTCGCGTCGGAATCTATACTCAACCTGCATTTGCAAGACGACCCCCTAGTTCAGGCCTCTTTACTGGTCTCCAGAGGTGGACTGATCCTCCTAAAGCAGTTTCCCCTTTCAGTTGCAGCACATCATCCTTGTATTCTGTGGCGATCAGTGGCGTTGAGCCTATCTTAAACCCGCGGGTGGTCGCAAATTTCCGATCTACGCTGTAGTGGACTCAGGGTGACGCCGTTGCATTCTGTGGAGTTCTTCGGCCTCCTTTCTCTTCAACATACATGGTCAGAACTGGCAAACGATGCTCGACTGGCAAACGCGGCTTATGGGGCCGACAACTTCGGCCGCGGACAGTGGGTACATGAATGCAAGCCCTCTCAAGCCACTAGCTTGGTACCCTTCTAGACGACAAGTCTTCACAAATATAGGTCGAGTTGGGAGCAGAACTAGTCTCACTCAGCGGTGCAGATGCGGTGACGAAGTCGACTCTTCCTTGGCACTATGGACACTTATGTACCTAAAGTTCAGAATCGCAAGCCATGAATAAGGCATTTTGCTTAGGACTATGGTGGACGGACAACCCGTGCGTAGTCAAGCCTCGATTACCTCCACTTGGTCTGACCCTTTGCGCTTGAGACATCGGTTGCTTACGAAGGAACTGTCAGCGATGTCGGCAGAATAGTGGCGTCTGCTACAGGAAAAGAGGACCGCCGAGAGTTTACTGTAACGCCTATCATAAGCCAGCTTAAGCCTGGGCCTAATGTCTTGAGTTAAGCCCCGAGGAGGGTATAAACTTGTTCGTTTATCACAAATGCACTTCAAGCCGTAAGTTATGTTTATATATATATATATATATATATATATATATATTTGCTCACCCACGCCCTAAGCGTTACTATGCGAATCAAACTCAGAAGGTGTAAACTAACGTAATACTACATTCCACACTTGCACTTGCTGCGCAGTGAGCAAGATTAGTCGAGAGAATCGTCTCGAACACTAAAGTAGTAATATTGACTATTTCATTTTAGAAGGAGTATAATCATGCACAACTAACTATGTGCTCTACACTGCAACAGGTCACCTAATGGTCTCACTGTTTACTGCTAAAATATCGAAAGCTGTGCGCATATATATATATATATATATATATATATATATATATTGATCTCTTAACTCATCTAACTTAATTATCTTTTCAAATGCAAAAGAAAAAATGCGAGAAAGCTAGAAAATTTAACAATCTGCATGTAATCCTCTTTATGGTATGCCGCCACCGCAGTTTTCTTAAAAAAGTTCTAGCAAGACGAGCCTGATATAAACACTTCCATATAATTTAAAACGGGGATTATAATATAAACCTAAAAATCGTATTAGCTTTAACAACGTCACGCTTCCAGTCCAGCATTCACAACTAAGCTCCAGAAATCAAACTTATCAGCACGTGTCAAACACTCTGCCAGCAGATATCGATTATACCCTATGCATAATTCACATTGCACACTTAGTTTGTCCAAATGATAATGCTGATAGAGCTATCGAAAATTGAGTTTAATACGACAGATACGAATATGAATATCGCTACACCGCAGCTTCTTCTGATACTTACGTAACAAGCTCGGCAGATAGACCTCAAGCGATCAACATTTGGCACATAAAAGAGCAAAACAAAATCATTGCTCCGCGCTGGTCTCTTGGCTTGGATCCAGCGACCCAAAAGTCAATAGAAACTTGTAACAACTACGTCGAAATCTGAATACAAATTTAACTTGGAGGAAAACATATCTGTACTCTACCTATACTCTACCATAGGAACTACTAGAAACGTTAACCCTATGTACATATGTGAAGATATAGCTGCACATGATCATCTAGCCATGAAAACAAACGATTCCAAAATAGCAAGATGTACTAGCCAAGTCGATTGACTTTCACATTTATTAAAGCGGAAAAACATGAACCCATATTGTATTATGATAGGATTATCTAGGAAACGATCTGAAACGCTAATGCTCCATAGCTATTAAGATTTATTTCAAGTAACGTGACTGATCCATTAGGCTACAATTCATTTACTTGTGTATAGTTTCTTAAAATCTGAGAGGATGTATATATGCATGTCTGTTGGTGTGCATAAAAATAGAACACTTAATAATGCCTGCTATACGCCGGAATTAACTACAATTAGTGAAAGCTTTTGTTGTGTGAAAGGGGATTACCCACGCCAAAATGCCACTTTACGGCTGACCCATGCTCAGGTGGACAGGTCAGCAGAATCGTTAATTATTAAACGCCTGTCAGGCTAACAGTCCTACCACCTTGTTACTAGCCGAAAATTAAGGAACATATTATTCGACTAATGACCCCAAGCCCTTTCGTAATTATTCCAGTATTTTATGCAAGGGTTCTAGTTAAGAGTTTAAATAAAACGTCAATATGGTTTCAGTATAAAATACATGAGTAAGTACACTCGGAGTCTTTATTTAAAAGTAATCAACAGGGCCTCAGCGCAACTATTCAATTCTTTGATGAGCCGAAGGATTCCCTGTTCCCAAAATTCCTGCGGTTGTGACAAGAGCTAGTCCGATACTGTATCCTTCAGTTTATCGTCCGAGATGAAGCGCTTCCCTTTGATAACTTTTTTAGCGGATCAAACTGATCGAACTCGCAGGGCCCCGTTCCCGGGCTGTAAGGCGAAGGTTGAACTTGGCCAACTGGGGACAGCTTGAGTATCTTGAAAGCAGAATCACCTCACCGTGAGCAGCCCGAACCGTTTGCTCTTGATGCAGTTGAAGGTTACGGAGTGTCTTAGAGTATACGTCTCGGTCAATGGTTTTTTGCTCGTGATTGAAGAATTCGACGAGTATCGGACATCGTAATATGGTGGGAGAGAATCACTTTGCCTGCTCAGGACACAGCTTTGAATTTTTTTTAGGGGAGGTAACAACGCATGCTCCCGTGTCATTCTAAAATGTATTCCTATATAACACGCAAAAACAGGTCCTTACATGTTATGTAAAGGAGCTAATATGTGTTTCCGGCAATTTCTGGCTAGCTAGTATGTATTTCCGTTGCTTCAGGTGTGCTCGATCGCAGGTTCAATCCCGGGTGTCGGGATATATTTCTTGTGGTTGCACATGTCAGGAGTGTATAAACAAACGCACTGGAATAAAGACGCTTCGGTGGCGCACTGGGGCCCTGCGCTTGGTCATTCAATGCAAGGAACTTGTTGTTCAAAAAACTCACATAAAAATGCAACATTTCCAAATATAGCCGAAAAAGTACCACCTGAAGCAATTAACGGAACAAAATAGAAGTCGTATATGACAATAACTGGAAGAATTCCTTGTTTGGCCCTCTGAAATAATTACCTAAAATGCAATTCCGGGGGGGGGGGGGGGCACACTGGTAAAATCTAAGCTTGGCTGGTCGGAAAACATAATAATTTAAAATACGTATACCAATTTACAAGTGGGCGGTCCCAGACTTATCTCCACGACCTCCTTCGTATAGGGCTACGACTTTGCCACTAAGGCAACTTCGCCGGCATCCGGCAGACAACAGTGCGGCAAGGATCATCACCCATAATTTTAAAGGAAAAATAATTAAACCGTGTTTTATGGATTTAGTCTGAAACCGCCCCCTTGACAATAAACTACTATGATCAAGATACAATAAAGTGAACAGGATACGGAGCTGAAGTCTCCGTGGGCTTCACGAAACTAATTGTATCAACAAAGGACCTACCCGCTACATGCTAGCTGACGCCAGCGCTGTAGGAAGGCTTCTCACCAACCCGATGAGGCATGAAGATTGTTGCGCTGCACGAGCAAGTTTGACTGATACCATGCCGCGTGGCTGCGCGGTCTGGAACACTGGAAGGACAGTCATGATTGTCATCTACTGTGGTGGACCAGTTCAATCCCAGTTGTTGATCGAATGTCATTTGAGCGATGCTCGTTGAGTCAATAGATGATAAACTAGATACACTGCTGAGAATCAGCGGCCATACTGCCACAAGGACTGTTGGAAAAACCCTAGAAAATCTCCACATGTCCGGCCCTCGGTGCATTGACGGCATATGAAGAACGGCGATTCCAAGCTCGTAGGATCTGGAGGATAATCCAGATACATGCCGCAGTATGCCCGGCGGTTCACTATATCACCGAGCTAGCCTGATTGAATACGCACAGTGAGCAAATAAATACGATGTACGCAAATCAAACTTACCCAATCAGATTTACATCTAATCATATATAATGTTATATATGTATATAATTTGATAAGAAACAATACACACAAAATACTTGCTTGCGTAGTTTATTTTAGATAAATCTTATATTATAATAGCATGGCATTGTGCCACTGTAAACGCTCAGTCCACTAGACTCGGTGGTGGGCGCGAGCCATGGACGCACGCGTAGCGTAGAAAAATCAGCTGCCACAATCAACGCCACTGACAATGATATCAATAAAAAAAATAATCAGACGAAAGTATAGTGAGAACAGGTGAAGTAGCCAGCGCACACACCTTTGTTTTTTGGCTTCTAAGCAGCTCGCCTCAAAACGCTAGTACTATGGCGTCTACTCAAAAACGACCAGCAAACGAAACGCAGATAAACTTACTAAACTGTTCAAGCGTTGCTGTACATGATGAAAATAACCATGTATGCGTTTCTTGTTGACTTACACATACGCTCCCTCGTAAAGCTAGAAACCAAAATAACCAAGAAAGCATAGACAAACAAACAATTGTTAGGGGCGTCGCACTCAACGTAGCTCTGTATATAATTTATAAACATTATACTTGCCCGGACGAAATTCCTCTAAATATTCCATTATCGATTCAAAAGAGCAATATGCAGAACTCTATTTTAAATTGTCTACTGAGCAACCATACATCAGCTTAATATAGGCCACGTGCTTAGTATGGAGGAAAAGGCAAAGAAAAAAGGCCAAAAAACATTTACCGAGAGGTTGCTAATAGGGAAGAAATCAAATACCAACGACGTTCTTTCCCTAAAGGATTTCGTTAAACCTACACCATGGTTAGTCCCCTTACACGAAATAATACAATCATACTCTTCAATCAGATGTATATATATGTATATATATATATATATAACTTAGAGACAGAATCGAGGATCACAGATCAGATCGTGGGCTCCCACCCAACTCTGTTCCGAGAGCGCATCAAAACCCGCCGCATGACGAAGATGAGGCTGCCGAAAGGCGAGCAACTAGGCTGCAAGAGCTTGCTATCCGTGGAGGGTTTGGTCTGCGCAGACGACGCGTTCGTGGAAATGACTTTGAAGAGAGCCGGCCGACCTCGGCCTGCCGCCAAAATGACTCTAGGCCGAGCCAACCGTCACTTGTGCAAAACTGGTTCGCGAGGCTCTGCGGACCTTTCCGGCGGGGTCTACCGCAGGCATATTTGGCCTGCGGATGGCCGCGTCATCTCAAAGTGGTTGACATCATTTGAAGTGATACCGTACTTGAGGCCGTGCGCCTCTGATGTCTGTCCTTTTGGTGCTCGCCTCATAGCAATCAAAAATCGCCGGGTCGGTCATTCGCCCAATCGTCATCGCCTCTGCTCAAAAGCGAAGAAAACTACTGTCAAACTGGGAGAAGCTTGGAGCTTACCAGCTTGGATTCAATGCACCTAACGGCATCAAAGCCGCGGTCCACAATATAAGAAATTTCCCAGGATGCAGAACTTCGTTGTTTATTAAGCAAACTTAATTTCAAAAACGCTTTCAGTCAGATCCGTCGAGAGCATATATTGAACATGCACATAGTACAATATTAGTCGATTGGCCAGAGACGGCTCCTCTTCGTTAACTAAGCCTATAGGTCCAGGTCGGGACTCTTGACTTGGTGATAGAACGATTTTTTCATGTAGCGGCCTGCAGCCGGGACGACCCCATTGGTCCGCCACGATTTTGCTTAACGATAAAAAAACTGGTGAGTTCTACCCACGGCACCATCAGGGGAGAAGAATCAGCGGTGCAGGAAGACATCAAGATAATTATTGAAGTCGGCCTGTAGAGCGGGTTTGTGCTCAACTTCCAAAGTGCGAACTCATTTACAAAGCTCAGCCTAACCAAACGGCCTTCGAGGCACTCCGCCCCGGGGCGCAAACTCGTCAAAGCATCAGAAATGACGCTCCTAGAGTTCCCTGTAGGGTAGACCGCCTTTTGTACGGAACTCGCAGGTGGGATTGAGCCTTCGCTCCCGCCTGACTAGGCTAAACCTGCTCAATCCCCACAGCGCCTATTACCTATTAATCATTGGGTTCGACAAGGATCGTTCACATTCTCTGCAACACGGACGTCAGGGCAAACCAGAATCTACAGCGGGACTTAGGCAAAATCATAAGGACCAGTCATAGAGACCTCCTTAATCTAAGCCTTTTTTTTGAGAAGGGTTAGGGTTTAAAATACAATTACGTACGACTGAGAGAAAGCATAACTGGAGTTGGTAAGCCCCCTAATATGCCAACGCTCAGACAGTGTGGGATTCAGCCACCTTACGGCAAGTCTTGGCGCCTGACAAGAGTCAAGCCGAAGGATTAAGGCAACACCCACTAAAACTACATATATAGACGGTAGTGCCTACATAAATTTATCCTCCTTAAGATGACCCTCCGACCTGCCGAATCCCTAGTGCAGAAAAGTAACTCTCCAACGCTTTCCACCAGTTTCCTTCTTCCTGCTTTTTTCTTTGCTTTCATGAAACATTGAATGGGCTTTGCAACCGCGTCCCAGTTTTTGGCCGACGTGAGCATGTACGTGACTAGCTCTCCCAGCGTGTCTTTTCTGGAACTCTATGCCTAACCGACACTAACTGGGCTCCAGCTACCCTTCCCCTAAAACTCGGTGGAGTAGGAATTCGCTTTACAGCAGATCTGGCAGCTAAGCCAAGTTGCGCCGTTACACACTTCAAGGTTTGTCCGGCTAATGGGCCAGGTAATACGAGATTCGAACACCTCGTAGGTCTGCTCCCTGAGGCAATGACGACCTCTTCTTCTCCAAAGAGTGCCAGCTTTTACTTTCTGACGCACTAATCACGGTAGACGAAGCCCGACTGCGCGCAGTCGGACGGTTTCAGTTTTATACCCCTTGAAAGGGGAAAAGCGCTTGACTAAGACACCCTCATCCGACTGAACCTGGTGCCCAATGCATCCGCCGATGACTCCGCGGCATGCAAGGCTGAACGGCTAAAGGTTAACAAATATACTAAAGACGTAGTCGCTTCTTCAGAAAATTGGCAACCGAATCGAACTGGCGACAAGGAAGAAAAGAACTCTTGAGTATCCACTTCAACGGCTATCACTGGCGGTTCGGCGCGGCAATGCGGCAGCAATAATGAGCTCAATGAGGGGCTGCTTCGAGAACAAGCTCGACTGGTAGCGCTCCTCACAACCCCTTGTGTAGTGAGTTAACCATATATTCCTATATTCCTACAATTAGATATATATACGAAGCGTGTTAGGCAATTCTATATACAAAGGTTATTAATATGTGTTTAGGAGTTCTTACCTGCCGACCGCGTGCCAACGTATTTCGGCTGGAAAAATATCCTGTACGAGAGTGATTGTTGTTGCTACTGTAGCTGTTGTTGTTATGATAATGGTATGTAGAGTACGCTCCGGTGGAGCTGCGAGACGTGTTTAGGGAGCCATTCCTCAACGAACTTCGTGGATCGGGAGCGTATTTGCGTATCTCATAAAGCTCCTTCACGGTGTCCTCACCAAACGTCTCGACGTTAGGGTTCCGCAAACGACCACCCTGAAACAGGCCACCGCCACCTCCGCCTCCTCGACGGCGGTTCTGCCTTCGTGCTTCAAACGTAGACGATTCGCTGAGGTTATCAAAGAAACTCTTCTCCTTGTCGTACGCTGCCGCACCTCGACCGGCATCAACGGGTGTGCTTGTCAGGCTGGCTCTCAAATCATCGGCGGATTTGCCACCCTCTACAGAATCTGAATCCTCCCAATCATGACACGGCGGGCTGCTCAGCTTGAGTCTGGTGAACTGAAAGTCAATCGCAAGAACATTTTTGTTGCCCATAAAGCTCACTATGTGCACAACGTCTATCACATTATGTGGTACAATGGTCAAATCACTTAGCATTGTGAGAGTCATGCAGAGACATTAGTTGCATTTAAATACAAAGTTGATGTGATCAGAGTGTGCGTACACCCATTCAGCCATACGCAAGTAGTCCGCTTATGTGATCAGACTAGGCCACTGTCTTTGCTGGCAACCCACTGGTGGACTCCATTATGTTTCGTCAAGGCGAACATCAAATATGTAAGCAGTTCGCAATCAAAAAAATTTCGTATTGCGACTTGTTTCGCTGTTCACACGGTACGTCTGATTTGGGTAGAATACACTACCTCACCCTAAGGCGCCTGAGAAACGTACGTGGTGCCACGTACAACAGTTTTGATAGATTGATTCGATAGAGCAATGGTTCGATACTTAGGCTCTAAAACCGGAGAGCAATGAGTACGTTTGGGAATGGCAAGTACTCCGTAAAGACGAATCTGGCATTAAGCCTGGTCAAGGAAACACAACAATCGCAGTAAAGTGTCTACAGCATAACTAAAGTGATGACCGATGTCAAAGTTATATATATATATATATATACACACAAAAGCTAGTACCTACAGAGGACACCGACTCAGAAGATGTGGCTATGGAGCGTCACGAGCACACAGCGTGAACATACTCCACCGGTATTGGGCCAACAAAAACACCAGTGCGGCCGAATAATAATAATAATAATTCCGCGGCTACACAAAGAGATAGAAAGACAATCTCTTCGACGGCTCTGCCGGAATTAATTTTCTACTCGCCAGATAGCCCTGAAGCACTAAGACCGCTTAGTGTTTTTCAGATAACTGTAGAGCTCAGCAAGGTTTTTCCGGGAGCTAAGGCGCGAATAACGACGCACGGGAAATTGGCAATTTGCCTCAAAGACCCAGCGCAAACGGTAACAGCAAAAAGCTCGATAGCATTTGTGGTGTGAAAATACAACACTGCCCAGACACATCAGCATTCTGGGGCAGAATCAATGGAGTTAACCCTCAATTCACCGAGGAAGACATCCTAAATTGTCTTCGAGATCAAAGCGTCGACGAAGTCGAAAGAGAAAAATACGCCATTGCCGCACGCGATAACAAAGGGAACACAATAAAAACATGGAAAAATTCGGGCAGAGTGCGACTACGCTTTGACGCAATGCCAATCGCTGAAGTACGCATGGTTGGTGAAGTATTTAAGGTGACATCGTGCACAGGGTCTCTAATGCAATGTTTACGATGCCATAAATATGGGCATAGAGCCACAGATTGTCTAAGACGAGGAGATCCTACTTGAAGGAAATGTGGTAGTCCCGGGCATGAAATGTGGGAATGCCAAAATAAGGCTCGTTGTGCCAATTGTGAAGGTGCTCACGCATCTAATGATAACAGTTGCGGGGTTAGAAAGGTATATAAAGAAGCGGAACGAGTAAAGCTCTGCGAACAAGTGTCTGGACGCCTTCCTGTCTCAGACGATTTTCCATCGCTTATCAGAGCGACACAGAACGCTAGCTCTGAGCCCGTTAAGGGAGATAAGTCTTACGCAGATGTCGCCAAACCAAGCACCGTTCAAGCCCCCACACAAGTTCTACATAAAGATGGTAAGACTGTACTATGCAATCTCCCACCACCCATTGCTCCCAAAACACCGTCTGATACAACAAAAAAACAGAGCTCAGAAAAGACAATAATAAAGTCACAGGCAGGGAAAAAAACAGATCATCAAGTGACTCTTTACATATTGTCATTGCAATCCTAAAAATATGGAAGAAAATTAAACCTATGCTCTCCAATTGGCTAGATCATAATCCAGTTACCAAGACTGTCTTGTTATATCTCGAATCCGAGACTGGGATTGCTTTTTAAAGACCGTTCAGGACGGTACTGATGACCCACAGCTATCAGCATTGCCCGGAACGGTTGATCAAAGTCCCGCGAAACCAACTTTAAATGACTAGCCAACAATATCAGAACACTCGAGACGCCACCGAGAACGACTCGGAAATGGCTTTACCCCTTTCCCTGACACCATATGTTTGCAACTACTATGGTTAAGCTGTACGATCTTCTAAGGGCCTAAAAATGCACATAACACGTAAACACCCTCTGGCTCCTTGTCGAAGCCTCCGTACGAATCACAATCCGGGCCCGAGCAATGATATAGCCAACACATCAAACACCGATACGCAACCTGACGCAAAGTTACTAGTACAAGTCCTATCACATGCTCGCAGAAATTTAAGACTAGCCAGAATCATACCCCGTGGGGCTAGAGAAATCTGTGCTATAGCATACACGACAGCATTAAGCAATTTTAACACAAAGCTCGACCTTGAAAGTTGGAATAATCTTATGATGCTTCCGTCATTGATGTTTACACTGCCTCGCCAAAAAAATTCAGGAAAAAACACTAACAAAAATTATTAAAAGTAATGTAGCACAAATAGGTTCTCGAACACTTCAAACTCTCCCTGATTCGATCACACCCAGCACAATCGGCAATAGGTTTCATATCACTAACGACCAACACAGCGTGCGCCAGGCAGAGATGAAATTAGCAGAGGGCGATATTCGTTCCGCTGCTCGATCGCTACTGTCCTTAGACACATTGGCACCACACGATAAACATACCGAGTCTGAACTACATAGCAAACACCCAGTTAGTCCACCCGGGTGTCAAGAACAGTTAGATCTTCTGCAACAGCCCGCCACACTAGACCTAGATAGAGTTGAAGGATCTCTCGTCTTTAATGCCATTCGATCTTTCCCCTTTGCAAGAGGAGCCGGTTTAGACGGCCTACGGCCTCGACATCTTCGAGATATGCTAAGCCGAAGACGATTCCATCTTCGGAGCGCTTACTAACCGAGTTGGGCATTTTTATGGCCAGAGTGCTAAATGAGGCTTTGCCATCGTTCTGCCAACCCGTTTTGTACGGTGCAAGTTTAACTGCCCTCCGAAAGAAAGATAATTCTATTAGGCCCATAGCATGCGGACTAACTCTACAAAGAACGGCTTCAAAGATTGCGATGGCCATGAACAAACGGGAAATTGTTGGGGCGGTTTCACCCCATCAAATGAGTGTGGCCATTAAAGGAGGAGCGGAGGCTACTGTACACGTTACACGCGCTTTTCTGGAAGCAGAAGGACCGAACAAAGTACTAGTTAAACTAGACTTCCGAAACGCATTTAACACAATAAGAAGGGACAGAATTTTCGACGAAGTAAAGAGAAAAGCCCCACGACTCTATCCGATGATATGGCAGAGTTATAAAGATTTCTCAATCCTCGCTTGGAACGCAGATATAACCATAGAGTCACAAACTGGCATTCAGCAGGGAGACCCATTGGGACCAGCTCTGTTCTGCCTCGGCATTTCGAATCTGATGTTAAGCCTACAGAGCCCTCTCAATGTCTAGTACCTAGACGACGCTGTCTTGGGAGGTCCCGCAAATGTCGTGGCGAGAGATCTGCAAACCATACTGAACTTTGAGGAACCAGGAGGACTGACTCTCAATGCAGCCAAATGCGAGGTTTTAGCTGTCGGAGGCACCCTTCAAGATCAGGCGCAAGCTATACAAGAAATCATGGAAGCACTTCCTGGGATATCTTGTGTAACTCAGGGTAACCTAGATGTTCTAGGTTCTCCCGTAATGGCCGAAGGAATCCCACGCGCTCTCGATGCTAAACGAGAGACCCTGGTAAAAATTCGCCCACGACTAACCAGTATGCACTTGCAGGTGGCTCTGTGTCTATGGAGACACAGTCTTGGCTCACCAAGATTTGTCTACATGCTACGAACATGTCAGACCCTGAAATACATGGAGGGTCTTGCAGCCTATGACGAGACCACCTGAAGCATTCTAAGCGAGGTACTTAACATTAACTTAGAAGGAAACATGTGGGAGAGAGCTAGCCTCCCCATCGACAACGGAGGCCTTGAAATAAGAAGAGCTACGAATCTTGCTGCAGTGTGCTATGCTGCATCCCTGAATCAATTTGGCTCCCTGGCAGAATCACTTCTTTGTGAGGAAGCAAAGAATGAACTGGAAAAGGCAACCGCGGTGGCAGACGCCACAATCAGGAGTCCACTCGATCCTGGCCCTCTGAGGGAGCACGCGAGTCAAAAACTTCTTGACGCGTACAAAACTAAGAAGTCCGCGCGAGATATAATGAATAACCTTACATCAGCAAGAGAGCGTGCCGTCTTTCTAGCGGCTTAACATCCTTTCAGCAGGGGCTGGCTTCAAGCGCTGCCCTCCCGTCAGCTTGGCACCATGCTGGATCCAAACCCCTTCCGCATGATGTCAGCTCTTAGGATAGGCGCCCCCGTCTGCCAGCCCTTCACGTGCCTCTCATGCGGCCAACCGGTTGACTCGGACGGTCTACACCCGTTAAGCTGTCTAAAAAGCCCCGCTAGACTTACAAGGCACGCTGAACTCAACGCCATAGTGAGAAAAGCTCTTAGAAGGGCAGGGATACCATCTACGCCCGAACCAGTAGGTCTTAATGGCAGCAGTGAGTTGCGACCTGACGGGGTCACCATCCCGCTGTGGTCGCACGGAAAATGCCTTGTATGGGATGTAACGGTTTCATGCACGGCGGCGTTATCATATTTACGCCACAGCGCAGTCGAATCGGGATGGGTAGCAGAACGTGCGGATTCTGAAAAACGGAGGAAGTATCTAGAACTATCTAGAAGCTACCACTTTCCACCCATTACATTAGAGACACTCGGCCCCATCAGCACAGGTACAGCAAAACTCCTGCAAGACATCGGAAAACGAATCGAAAACGTTACGGGCGATCGACGCGAGGCCATGTTTTTGAGACAGATGATGTCTTTGGCCGTGTGTAGAGGGAACGTGGCTTCCATTATAGGCGCCATGAACTGACGGAAAGCGAACAGAGCAGGATAAACATGTTTTTTATCGATCAGGTCAAGCACATTCTACCCAAATCGGTTAAATATGTAATATACCGCTGACGATATCAAGCTTTACATGCCTGTTCGAGATGATAATGATGCGAACGTGCTCGAACGTGGTAGTAGAAATACCAAGCATAACTACATGTTAGACGGCATAGTTCTGACAAAAATTGAGTATGCAAAAGACCTTGGTGTGCGGTTCTCGACGTCCTTAACGTTCACTGAACAGGTTACACATGTTGCCTCAAAATGTTTACTTTTGTGCAACTGGATAATTCTGGCGTTTGTTGTAAGAAGTGCCTCTGTATATTTAAAACTGTACAAATCACATGTTGTGCCACTATTGATATATGGATGCCAGGTGTGAAACCCACCAAGGCTTGGTGACCTTGGATTACTAGAAAGAATGCAGCGTCGCTTTTTAAGGAGGGTTGAAGGGCGGTGTCGGATGGAGAGGCACGCCCTCGAGCTTAAATCAGTGACCGAGCTGTTTAAAGAAGCTGACAAAAGACAATTGCGCCGCCTGATTAAGAACGAGAACCTGTTTGACGTAATGTTTGAGGTACAAGCTACGTCGAGTCGGGCTGGGTTTGTCATTAGGCCTCCAACCCAGACTACAAATGCTAAGGTATTGCACCTGTACCCATGGAGACTTGTGAAGCAATTGAACGAATAAAGACTAAAATTATTGTGAAACAAATTTGTGCAATCGAAATAATTTGTGTACATGGTGCGAATCAAATGTGTACAAGTGAAATAATTTGTGTACATGTTGTGAATGGTATTATATCCCCTTTTAGGATAAATAAAAGAGCGTTTCAATCATTCAATCAAACGTTCATACCTCACAATTGTATTAACTAAATAATAATAATAATAATAATAATAATAATAATAATAATAATAAAAGTGGCGTAAATACAAAGAGTTAGAGCCTAGATACAATTTCGTGCCGATTGCAATGGAAACAATGGGCCCGGTCAGCAGAAGTACAAGGAAAGTTATAAAAGACTTAGGTGATCGAATACGAGCAAACACCGGGGATATACGCGAAGACGAATTTCTGAGGCAGCTGCTTTCACTGGCAGTGTGCAGAGGAAATGCCGCGTCGATATTAGGTGCGATGGGCTGAGAACAGATAGATGGTAACCATGAAATAACGAGGATACACATTCACACCTCACAATTGTATTGTCCTAACACATATTAATGAAAATAAATAATAATAATAATAATAATAATAATAATAATAATAATAATAATAATAATAATAATAATAATAATAATAATAATAATAATAATAATAATAATAATAATAATAATAATAATTATTATTATTATTATTATTATTTTTCGTTTTTTTTTTGTCTGTCCTTTTTCGTCTGCAAGCGCTAGCCGTGAGTGGACACGCTTACATCGAGTTCTCGCATAAAGCGGTTCTTTTTGTGGAAATACTGTGCAGCCACCAGTGTGAAGTGCACGGAAGGTTCTTCCAGATACAGTGATCACCCCCAGAGTGTTGAAGTGAAAAAAAGTTGCTCGGTTTGTCTTACCCGGCCTTATCGAAGTTGTGGTGGATACGCCTTCGAAAACTGAACGGATGCACCATCCCGAAGATAATGTTGTGGACCAGACCACCTGTACCACAGATGAGCCAAGTTTAGTGCGTGCACTACCACCGAACATCTGCTTACAGGCAAGCAACTCTCCACCGGGGTCGCCATGTACGCCCCACCAAGGGTCGTCAGTTACCCGTTTGAACGATATTGATTATTGTGACTATTCACCACAATCATCTCGCTCTTCATCACCTTTGTTATGCTGCAAAGCCGGCAGACGATCAGGAGAGGGTAGCAGCCACAGGTGTGGTGTCAAGTGTCACAGATCGAAAACGTCATCAGCCGAAACAGTGGCAGCAAGAGAACGCCAGCGCCGAGAAGCAAGGCTAGCTGAGATGGTGGAGAGAGCGACTGACAACGACCCGACAGATGTAAACAGTGAGGATGACGATCAACCGTCCGAAACAGGTGACGACATATCTCACGCTGCCGATGAGAGGGGAATGTGGAGTCACATCCCAACTCGACAAGAGAAAGCGACGAAATTCGCCGCTAAGAAAGTAGCCAAGGAGATCGCCTCCGCGGCTACTCAAAGCATACGGAAGAAAATATTTTCTACGGCTCTACCAGAATTAATTTTCCACTGTCCTGATAACCCTGATGCACTAAGACCGCTTAGTGTTTTTAAGATAACTGTAGAGCTCAGCAAGCTTTTTCCGGGAGCTAAGGCGCGATTAACAACGCAAGGCAAATTAGCAATTTGCCTCAAAGACTCAGCGCAGACGGCAACAGCAAAAAAGCTAGATAGCATATGTGGTGTGAAAATACAACACTGCCCAGACACATCAGCATTCTGGGGTAGAATTAATGGAGTTAACCCTCAATTTACTGAGGAAGACATTTTAGATTGCCTCCGAGATCAAGGTGTAGATGAAGTTAAAAGAGAAAAATATGCTATTGCCGCACGAGATAACCAGGGGAACACAACAAAGGCTTGGAAAAATTCGGGCAGAGTGCGACTCCGCTTTGACGCAATGCCAATTGCTGAAGTGCACATGGCTGGTGAGGTATTTAAAGTCACATTGTGTGCAGGGTCTCCGATGCAATGTTTAAGATGCCACAAATATGGACATAAAGCCACAGAATGCCAAAAACGAGGGGATCCCACATGTAGGAAATATGGTGGTCCCGGACATGAAATGTGGGAATGCCAAAATAAGGCTCGTTGTGCCAATTGTGGAGGTGCTCACGCATCCAATGATAACAGTTGCGGGGTCAGAAAGATATACAAAGAAGCGGAACGAGTAAAGCTCTGCGAAAAAGTGTCCGGACGCCTTCCTGTCTCAGACGATTTTCCATCGCTGATAAAAGCGACGCACAATGCCAGCTCTGAGCCCGTTAAGGGAGAGAAGTCATACGCAGAAATTGCCAAACCAACCACCGTTCAAGCTTCCACGCAAGTTTTACATAAAGATGGTAAGACTGTAATCTGCAATCTCCCACCACCCATTGCTTCCAAAACACGGTCTGATGCAACAAAAAAAGCAGAGTTCAGAAAAGACGCTTATGGAGTCACATGCAGGAAAGAAACACAGATTATCAAATGACTCTCCACATATTGTCATCGCGATCATAAAAATATGGAAGAAAATTAAACCCCTGCTCTCCAATTGGCTAGATGAAAATCCAGTTATCAAGGCGGTCCTGTCATATCTCGAATCCGAGACTGGGATTGCCTTTTTAAAGACCGTTCTGGACGGCACTGATGACCCACAACTATCAGCATTGCCGGGAACTGCTGTTCAAAGTTCCACGAAACATACTTTAAATGACTAGCCAACAATGCCACAACACTCGAGATGTCACCGAAAACGACTCGGAAATGGCTTTACCCCTTTCCCAGACACCATATGTCTGCAATCACTGTGGTCTAGCTGTACGATCTTCTAAGGGTCTGAAAATTCATATAACACGTAAACACTCTCTAGCTCCTAGTCGAAACCCCCGTACGGATAATATTCCGGGACCGAGTAACCAGGCAATCATTACATCTAACACCGATACCCAACCTGACTCGAAATTATTAGTACAAGTCTTATCACATGCTCGCAGAAGTTTAAGACTTGCCAGAATCATACCGCGTGGGGCTAGAGAAATATGTGCCACAGCATACACGACAGCATTAAGCAACTTTGATACAAAGCTCGATCTGCAAAGTTGGAATAATCTTATGATGCTTCCATCATTGATGTTTACACTACCTCGCCAAAAAGTTCAAGAGAAAACACTAACTAAAATTATTAAAAGTAATGTAGCAGAAATAAAGTCACGAACACTTCAAAGTCTTGCTGATTCGGCCATACCTAGCACAACCGGCAAGAGGTTTCATTTCACCAACGACCAACACAGCGTGCGCCAAGCAGAGATGAAATTAGCAGAGGGCGATATTCGTTCTGCTGCTCGGACGCTACTGTCCTCAGACACATTGACACCACACGGTGAACATACCGAGTTTGAGCTACGGAGCAAACACCCAGTCACTCCACGCGGGTGTCAAGAACACTTAGACCTGCTGCAACAACCGGCCATTCTAGACCTGGATAGAATTGAAGGATCTCTCGTTTTTGAGACCATTCGGTCTTTTCCTTTTGCAAGTGGAGCCGGTTTAGACGGCCTACGGCCTCGACATCTTCGGGACATGCTTAGCCAGACGATCCCATCTTCGGAGCGTCTACTGGACGAACTGGGAATTTTTATGGCTAGAGTGCTCAATGGGGCTTTGCCTTCGTTCTGCCAGAGCGTCTTCTACGGTGCAAGTTTAACAGCCCTCCGAAAGAAGGATAATACCATTAGGCCCATACGCATGCGGACTAACTCTACGAAGAATGGCTTCAAAGATTGCGATGGCTATGTACAAACAGGCTATTGTTGCTGCGGTTTCACCCCATCAAATGGGTGTTGCTATTAGAGGAGGAGCAGAGGCTACTGTACACGCCACACGCGCTTTTCTGGAATCGGAAGGTCCGACAAAAGTACTAGTCAAACTAGACTTCCAAAACGCGTTTAACACAATAAGAAGGGACAAAATTTTCGACGAAGTAAAGAGAAAAGCGTCACGACTCTATCCGATGATATGGCAGGCTTATAGAGATTTCTCAATCCTCGCGTGGAACATAGATACGATCATAGAGTCGCAAACTGGCATTCAGCAGGGAGACCCATTGGGACCAGCTCTGTTCTGCCTCGGCATTTCTGATCTGGTGTCTAGCCTACAGAGCCCTTTCAATGTCTGGTACCTAGACGACGCTGTCTTGGGAGGTCCCGCAAATGTCGTGGCAAGAGATTTGCAGGCTATATTGAATTTCGAGGAACCGGGAGGACTGACCCTCAACGCGGCCAAGTGCGAGGTTTTAGCTGTCGGAGGTACATCTCAAGATCAAGCGCAGGCTATACAAACAATCATGGAAGCACTTCCTGGGATATCTCGTGTAACTCAGGATAACCTAGATGTTCTAGGTTCTCCTGTAATGCTCGAAGGAATTCCACGCGCTCTTGATGCTAAACGAAAGACCCTGGTAAAGATTCGCCCACGACTGACAAGTATGCACCCGCAGGTGGCTCTCTGCCTTTGGAGACACAGTCTTGGTTCACCAAGATTTGTCTACCTGCTACGAACTTGCCAGACTCTAAAACACATGGAAGGTCTTGCAGCCTACGACGAGACTACTAGAGACATTCTAAGTGAGATACTAAACATCAACTTAGAAGGAAACATGTGGCAGAGAGCTAGCCTCCCTATCGGCAACGGAGGTCTTGGAATAAGAAGAGCTACAGATCTAGCTGCAGTGTGCTACGCTGCTTCCCTGAATCAATTTGGCTCCCTGGCGGAATCACTCATCGGCGAAGAAGCAAAGCTTGAATTAAAAAAGGCAACTATGGCAGCAGACACCACAATCAGGATTCAACTTGATCCCGGCCCTTTGGAAGAGCATGTGAGTCAAAAACTTCTTGACGCTTACAAAACTAAGAAGTCCGCACGAGATATAACAAATAGCCTAACATCAGCAAGAGAGCGTGCCGTCTTTCTAGCGGCTCAAGATCCCTTCAGCGGGGGCTGGCTTCAAGCGCTGCCCTCCCGTCAGCTTGGCACCATGCTGGACCCAAACTCCTTCCGCATGGTGTCAGCTCTTAGGATAGGCGCCCCCGTCTGCCAGCCCTTTCCTTGCCTGCCATGCGGTCAAACTGTCGACTCTGACGGCCTACACCCGTTAAGCTGTCTGAAAAGTCCCGGCAGACTCACAAGACACGCTGAACTCAACGCCATAGTACGAAGAGCTCTTAGAAGGGCAGGGATACCATCGACACCCGAGCCGAAGGGTCTTAATGGCAGCAATGAGCTGCGACCTGACGGGGTCACCATCCCGCTATGGTCACACGGGAAAAGCCTTGTATGGGATGTTACGGTTTCATGCACGGCGGCCTTGTCGTATATATGTCACAGCGCAGTCGAATCTGGATGGGTAGCAGAGCGCGCGGATTCTGAAAAACGAAAGAAGTATCTCGAGCTATCAAGAAGCTATCACTTTGTGCCCATTACATTGGAGACACTTGGCCCTATCAGCACAGGTACAGCGAAAATCCTGAAAGTTATCGGAAAACGCATAGAAGACGTTACGGGTGATCGACGCGAGGCCATGTTTTTGAGACAGATGATGTCATTGGCCGTTTGTAGAGGGAACGTGGCTTCAATCATAGGCGCAATGAAATAAAAAGGGAACAAAGCAGACCTGGCTCGTTCTAAACGTTCATACCTCACAATTGTTACAACTGAATGATAAAATAATAATAATAATAATAATAATAATAATAATAATAATAATAATAATAATAATAATAATGACCTGTACCGTGCAGTAAGCGTCAAAAAATGTAGCCCGGTTCGAGAACAAAGTCACTTAGTCATTGCCACTGTGTTGTTGGTTTGACTGCGTGTCGCTGGTTTGACCTTCAAGCGACCTTGCGGCGAGTGTCACGCAGCAGACACAACACACTTACCTCTTCAATGCCTTCCTCAAAGTTGAACTCGTCCGTCGGGGGCAGCTGTACGCCGGGATGTTTCTGAGGAAACGAGCCCTCACTTCGGGGATTTATCGCGCCCCACTCATGACGCGAATGTGGACGGCCATTTGCGCCGAAGTCGGTGATCACACTGCTAGCGCCAATGTTGCTACGGCAGTCGTATTCGCAGCTGCTGGTGTTGCTGCTTGCACCGCTGTGGTTGTTGTTTTTGTTGTTGTTGTTGTTGTGATCCCCGTCATCATCGTCGTCGTCGTCGTTGTTGTTGTTGTTGTTGTTGCTATTATTGTAACAGCTAGTGTAAACGCTGTCGTAGTCTTTGGCGTCACGGCGCGGCTGATGGTGGTGATGATGATGATTATGATGATGATGATGGTGACGTTGATGTTGATGTTCCCGACCGCTACCATGAGACACAATGGCGCCCGGCGAGCCCTTCAGTGACGCCTTTGACGATGACGTTCTTGTTGTCGACGTCATCGTCGTCGGGTTTGCTGTCGCTCCTTGCGTGAAGGCCACGGTGCCGGCGGCGCCCGTGACACGATTTGCCACCGGAACTCGGTACCCGCCAATCGCCGAAGCAGCATCATAATGAGACTCTAGCGGCCCGACGTAACTCGAAGGCCTCGCCGTCGTCCTTCCGCCGGACACGGACGCTCCGGCGCTCAGCGGGCCTAACGAATCGACTCCCATCTCGTTCGGGCCTGACGGACAACTATGCAGAGCCCGCTGCTCTTGCAGGTGACACGCGGCGATCGATCCACCGTATTCGACCACGGAGCGGGTGCCACCTGGCTGCACCAGGACGCACTGCAAACGCACGTAACCGACTTAGACGGGGCCTAGAGTTCTAACTGGCCTTGCTACATTACCTTCTCTCTATGAATCGACATATCCCTTTTCGAAAGATGTATCGTTTGCTGGTCAGATGCATATAACCGCTTTGCAAAGCAAGTTACCCTTGATCCCAATTCCAATCCTTAAAACCTCGCACAAAAACTATCTGGCGCACCTATTTACGGTATTCAGTGCCTTTTGAATCATATTTGAAATGATTACTTGAATTCAAATTTATAAGTCCACTCTGCAGCTCAGACATGTGAATTGTTTGATTAAATAAATAATATATATGTACATATATATATACCTCCTGGGGATGCAAACCTCCATCGACCTGCCCACTAGCACTGACAATGGCTGGGTCAGTTAATATCCGGGGATCTGAAACAATAGTCACCAAGTTTGAGAATTAACGATATGACTACAATTGAACGCAGCAAATCCATTCGTTCTATGAAGATTCTTAAAAAGCCAAAATCAACAAATCAGTTTATTCAGAAGAGAAATATTCCAGAAGAGTTATAGGACACGTGAAGCATTCTCTAGTTAGAGTAGCTTTGTGCCTTTGTCACTCTTAAAGTCACTCAGCTGCTCCCGATGTGTCGAATCAGAATCAGTGGCGATATTACTTTGGACCTCATTAGGAATCTATTATGATGTAAGTAACACCTCATGTAAATAGGTACAAACCAGAAGCAAAACCTATATATATATATATATATATATATATATATATATAGTGTTTCAAGTTTATTCACCATAAATTAGTAATGTAGTACAAAAGTTCACATATCATTTTGTAGGCTAAGAATATCGTTAACACGTGCTTATAATGACGGTGTTTCGATAAACGAGCAAGTGAGTATGTGGTAACGTCCAATATTGCACTCACAGAAAAATAGATCTATAATATGCCGAACAACATGACATGGGTACCACACCCTTATATGCTTAAGAGGTCATTGTTATGAAATTGACGAATGCGTATGGTATATATATATGGTATATATATGGTATATATATATATATATATATATATATATATATATATATATATATATAACTGCGAAACTAATTTAACTCGTAATGGGATTATGTTGATTGTTACTAATTTATTTCTAGCAGATACGATCAGATAAGTATTCATGTATACATCATTCACAGGCTAATAATAATAATAATGGAATTTTCATGTGAACATACAAACATAGAATAATTATTATAACAAAATTAATACTCACCGATAAATTTCAAATCCTTTACATCCGCAAGTCGAAACTCAACCATCTGGTAAAGCAGGGGCGATCCGGCATAAGCCTGTGGAGCATCGCGGTCCTCTGTACCATACGCATGTACTGGTGTGCACATAACATCAATCACAAAAAGTTTCACGTTGTAACACATAATATATATATATATATATATATATATATATATATATATATATATATATATATATATAATCGGGTCCATTACACCCTCGATTTTGTCGGCAATACCAATGAGGTCATAAATACAACGGCGAAACGATACGCGGTTTCAGGAGCTCTGATGGTTTTAAAGAGAAAATATCATATCCATCTACGCAAGGGCATAGTCCCGTATAAGCAATAAGATCATTCATTGACAAAGCAATCATCAAATTGCTGTTTAGTGCATTAGGCGGGCAGATAATTGGCGAAGTCATAAATTCAAATTATAATATAAGATGTTGCCAAATAGACGCTAGGATTTTGCCGTGACGGCACATTAGCTGCAGCTTCCAATGCAACAAGAACTGCAAGAAGAATGTAACTTCAAAAGATTCGTGAAGAATGATCATGATAACAACAACAGCAGGATCAGCAACCGACCCGAGTAGATCCTCGAGAATCACTAATAACCAACCACGTGGCTGTCTTCTACTCTTCTAGTAGATCCCATCATTATAATAACCTCATGATAACCTAACTAGATAGGAAATGTTTTTTCGTATAATGGACGTGACTCAAGTATTCCATAAGGCGTATGCCCGTGTACGGTTAAAATAGACATGTAAAAGATGTACGCTAGAAAGGGATACTAGACAACACCAGCAATCGTAACAATAACAACAGCAACAGCAACAACGGCAGCGAATTAAGTATTGACGCCAGGCGAATAGACACTTACTTACCTTGACTAAGTGTGAAGGTAGAGTCAGTTTTGTCGAACGACACAAGAAATCCCTCGTAGCGACAAAGCGAACTTGTAATCACGACAACCCTATCATAGATTTTTCCTCGTGTTTCTTCGTATGATGACATGGTGATGGTTGTGGTGGTGGTGGTGAGTGAAGGAGCGCGTTGGCAACACCAACAACGACGGCGACGACAACGACAACAACAACAATTGCGACCAAAGACAACGAATTTCCTTCACCTCAACTATAGCAACTATGCTCCGACGACTATTGCAAGTATGAAGTACAACACTACACTACACAGTATTAGCACTGTCTCAGTCACCAGCAAAAGAGAGACCAGTACGGTGACCGCAAAAGTTCTACACAAACACCAATCACCGCACAAGTGTCGTGGGCTTGACGTTAAGAGAGAAACCGTTTGCTATAGATAGTCGTCAGATAGATACACAAATCGCG
This sequence comes from Dermanyssus gallinae, assembly GCA_003439945.1. Lineage (NCBI taxonomy): Eukaryota > Metazoa > Arthropoda > Arachnida > Mesostigmata > Dermanyssidae > Dermanyssus > Dermanyssus gallinae. Next base: position 249,447 of record QVRM01005533.1, on the reverse strand, counting down.
ATGGAGCCCGCCAGCCCAGATTGCCTATCTCCAATATGGTCGCGTGACAGAACAAACGGACCAAGCAAGTAGGCAACGACTTAGCAAATTACTGGCATTGGCGGCGGGAAGAAGTAAAGTACAAACGCTTACTTTAACTGTTATAAACTACCACTACACAACTCTTTCGCTCTCTTTTGCTTGTTATGTGTAACTATGTGCTCGCACAACGACGGCTAATGTGGCTTCAACTAGCCACCTTGCAACTGCACTTTCGGCCAAGTTGAGTGGATCTATGAGTTGACGGCCGGCTGGACACTTTGCCGCTAAACAGTCAGACAGACAGACAGACTCTTATCTTGTAAGCAGAGCAAATCGACGACGAATGCGCGCTTGCCAGACGAAATCATCAGAGGTCACAGCGCTCGCGCTCGACGGACGTGTCGATTGGTGTCATAATGATTCATCCATTCATCCAGTTATATTGCTCGGTCGTTCATTTGTGTGTAGATTTTGAACATATTCGGCCTGCAATTTAAAAACAGACACAGGCAGACAGACAAACAGACAGACAGACAGCCAAACAGGCAGAATATGCATCCATGCATACACGCTTGCATTAACGCATCCATCCATCAGTGCATGCGAACGTTGTTTGTTTGCACGTATCCATCAAACGTACACATTGGGGCAGCCATTCTGCGACACACCCGACTCATGAATTTGCGGCTTTGAGCGCTGTTTTCTCTGCTAGGGCCGACGTCGTCTGCTCAAAGACCCCGTCAGCTGGCTGCGCACTGAGCGGTAGAGAGCAGCTAGAGGGGGCAGTGTAGCATGTCCGGCCCTCGGTGCATTGAAGATATACCTCAGGTTGAGTTCCAAGCCCGTAAGGAACGGAGGATGGTCTAGAATTAAAACAACCTCTTTAAAAAAAAAAAAATAATTCTAGCAGCGGCACACTAAGTTTCCCCTCTTACCACTCTACTTTCACGGACTACTGCTATTTGATCACTTCTTCCGTAGCAGGCGAACATCGAACGACGCATATCGCGAATATCGAAGGACGCATATCGCGAATATCGAAGAACGCATATCGCGAATATCGAAGAACGCGTATCGAAGATGGGTCCCGGAAGATATCGTCGGACACTACTAGTACGGTGAACCCTTTTGTCCGTTTTTCTGTGCAGAACAGGTAGACTTGGTCATTAGGAGTACACTACGCACGAAAGGGAAATTGTTGGTGAATTGCCGTAAACTTTCTGTAGTTCCCGAAAGGTTTGCCACGATACAGCCTGGAGTGAGTTTTTATTGCATGTTGGCGGCGTGGTCTAGGGGGACTAGGGCGCTAGTCATGGTTGTCATCTACCGGTCTCCGGTTCGATACCTGTTGTTGATCGAATTTTCTTTGAGCGATGCTCATTGATAATAGATGATTAACCATGCCGCTGAGTGTCAGCGGCCATGCTGCCGCAAAAACTCTTAGGGAAACCCTAGACATCTTAACATGTCCGGCCTTCGGTGCATTGAAGATATATCTCAAGTCAAGTTCCAAGCCCGTAGAGGATGGAGGATAGTCTAGAATTAAAACAACCTCCTTAAAAAATGTTTTTAATTCTAGATGTGCAGTGTCAGAAGGAAACTGCGGAAGAGGCAATGCGAAATATTTGTCCCACCTTCCTCTCGGAGTCCCGCGATCGGGTGAATTGCGTGCTTTTCCGTTTCTGTGGTGTTCTCGTGCACTTGTGCGCCTGCCAGTGATTCGTGGTCGCCGCCATCTTGGTTTCTTCGCGCCTAAGAGTGCAGGCTTGGCTCGTAGTGGCATCTCGGCCTAGTGACTTCTCTGTGCGTGAGAAGACGAAGCCATCTTATCTCTGTGCGCAGTTCGACCGACGGACAGTGTAGACGGGCGCCGTCTGTCAGATGAATTCAGTCAGAATGAATCATATGAATCGATGATCGATAGGTCTGCTACTACATGTTACTTAATCTACTCTCCGAGAGAGGTCTAGCTCGGACTAGCGTCTACTGTTCTAGTGTATGTGTGGACGGCTGGGCTGGTGTGGGTGAGTGTTCGGTGAGACACTGACAACGCCTCGGTGAGGCATAGTTTTGCACATTAGTGACGACATGGCGCCCTAAGGTGAACCGCAACAGCAACCCTGACACCAACCGACCGATCAATACTAAAACAACGACTAAACAGCAGCTATCCGAGGTTTGACGTTGATCTAATCAACTCATCAATGAACTGCTGGGTGGTATTATTCTACTCCTCGCGCATTATAGCAATCGTGAGCTCCGGAAACTGTTAATGGAACTAGAGTTCTGGCATCTCCCATTCGTCGTTTCAGCATCTTCCGCCACCATAACTGACACGCTCTACGTACTTGTTGCTTGCTTCACAAATGCTTGGCTACACAAACACATGCTCTTCTCGTCGCCAGTACACTCATTCCTGTATATCGTTACAGTTCAAAGGCTTCCGGTTCTTATCTATTTTCGTGATCTCGCGCAAACCGGCATCGTGCTTGTTGGTGAGCCTTGATCGGTCGGTAGGGCCTTCCCATGTTATGCAGTCTTTATGCAGTCTTTGTCTTGCAGTATTTAAAGAAAACAGTACGAAGTTTAATTGGACAGCAGCAAGTTCTGAAAAACAGTTAATTAACGAAAGCTTGCCCGAACCCGCCTACTGACGGAAACTGCCCGTGGGTTGATATTGTTGGTAGACTCTGCAAAACTGTTGATTGGTTCATATACAATCTGCAAGCAGTCCTCTGGTCGCTTAAGAATCGTGGGTACTCGAAGGTATTTATCAACTATATCGAGCGCCTATACCTTTCCTCCAAAACTTTACTAGAATTTAGTGATGAATGTCGCACTATACGGCCAACTAGAAGTGTTCAGCAGGATGATCCCCTGTCACCTCTTTTATTTTATTTTATTTTGGACGACATTTTATTAAAAATAAATAGTTAATAGAAAACTAATATCGGGTACGAACTTAGTAAGAATAATCGCTTTATGGGTCTCGCCTTTGCGTATGACCTCATCCTCCTAGCTTCTAGCAAAAATGCTCTTTAACGCCTTATTGGCATTGCATACCTCCTGCTAGAATCCCGTGGCCTCGAAATCAATGCTTATAAGTTTTACGATCTCTCACTTTGCAACGGTGAGGATCGAATTGGAAAAGCTTTATCAATGATATTCCTGAATTCTCCGTTGAACTTTTAACACCAAAGGTACAAGCGTCCATTGGAGATATCTGGGAATCGAGTTTGGTAACAATGTCAAATTCGATTTAGTACAAACGATAGCCTAGCCACATTGGCTTAGCTAATCCTCCGTGATATGTGTCCCACATGCATAATGTAATATACAGAAAATAAATGGCACTATATTCCTGCATTTACTCAGGAAAAGTCTCCTTAGCTTTATCAGCATACTTATTGCAGCCCACTTAAAACCCCATCAACGGCTAATAATCCTAGCAGATTTTTTTGCTTCTAAGAATTCTCTATAATTTCGTCTGTGGGCGCCCTGGCTATAGCCAATGTTATAGACATGGGTGTAATGGAACCGAGTCCCTGGCACATGTCTCTTAGGAGTGTGATTTTACTCATAGACCTACAATCAAACAACACGACGTCGTCTGTGAGCGGGGTTCACGAATTCTCCGAGAGAAGGGTCTAAACATGGAGCGCAGGCGCACATTCCGGAGACTTAGAGCACCCGGTCTATGGCCCGACCTCGATGTCATAACACCGCACGAGGTCTGGGTCTTGGACACCGAGGTCTGTAGACCTTGAACGAACTCTAAGGATCTAGAGGGCGCATCAGGATCACAAGTTATATGGAAATCGACGCATGCGCCAGATGAGTCAACAAGGACCTCGGTCGACGTGAAGAAACTTCTTTTTAACCAACACCTTTGATGTTAATCTCCCTTTTTATTATGGCGAGCACTGCCGAGTGTGCATATGTTTTGTTCAGAATAAATTCGTATGATATTTCCTAGCCAAATGCCTCGTTATCTAATTAGTGACGCGCATGAATAGATTAACGAGATTCCCACTATTCCTATATACTGTCTAGCGAAACCAGAGCCAAGGAAACGGGCTTGGAATGAACGGCAGGGAAATAATTAAATGTTAAGCTTGACTCGGTCTGACGTTATGATCGATTCGCCGTCTTTTCTCGTGAGAGCAATCAAAGAAGCTTCATAAAATATAGGCAGTATGAAATCCAGTAGTTGCCTGTTGATGGCCAGAGCAACGAAACGACAGAGAGAAAGCAGCAAAGGATTACTGTTGTCACTTTGGCCGTTAATCAGATTCTTTAGGTGGAGAAGGCGAATTCGTTCGGGACCTCCGCTCGAGCAATTTGGGAAACCAGCTGGATCAGTTATATCTAGTTCGGTAAAAAATACCAGGCCTGGGCGTTTCCATCTCTGTCGGAACCGCACTTTTTTGGCACGCTGTCCACCAAGTCCTGCAACAAACCCTGGATCGTGATTCACCATAAGATTTATGTCTCTGCTAAGTCGCCTCATTATTCATCACGTGCGGACGGTAAGGGTAACCCAGTGTTAATGTGATGTATTTATGATCTCTTGTCGATTCCTCATTTTCCACGACTTTTTTGTGGCTGACCACCAAGAGGCTGTTCTCTCTGCCATCTAGTCCTAAAGGCACCTCGCCTTTTTGGCTATAGTGCGATACTGGTGATTATTAATCTTTTCCCTGGTCTGCCCAAGACGGTCGCTAATAATCCAAGCCCGGTCTAACTTATATATAAAGCTCTCCTATTTCGTAACGTCACTACAGCGCAAACTGCAATTAATTAGCACTTATAGCAAAGGTACCTATGGATAGGCTTACGTATGCTTGCGAGTTTAGAGTGAAGCCAGCCGCCACCACTTCCTACAGAATGCCCCCCACTAAGTTGGATTGTATTTGTAGATCGCTTATTACAGATTGGATGTAGATTGCTTAGGGAGTTTCCCGAGAGCGTTCCAGCACTGCTCGTCGGCATCGACAGTACCATAAAATCTCGCGTAGACGTGGGAGCAGTTTATAGCCCAGTGACCAAGAAAACTCGGTTCGCCATCTCTCTGAGTTACCTGTGTCGAAATGTCGGCGAGAAGTTGTGCGGCTATTATGTAAAGGTTAATAAAAATGATAAATATATATATATATATATATATATATATATATATATATATACATATATTCCACAGGGCACCATACTTGGGCCGCTTATGTACATATTGTACACTGATTCAGTGAAACACATCGTCCCGAAACATGTACATATGAAAATTTATGCAGACGATATTAAAATGTATACTATTGTTGATGATGATGTTAAGGCTGCGGCTTTACAAGCAGTATTAGGTAACTTCTTTGAATGGGTTTGTAAACTTGATCTCAAATTGTCCGTACAAAAGTGCGCTATTCTACATTTTGGTAAAACAAATCCTAGGTACTCCTATACCCTTGGCGGTGAGAATCTACAGTCTGCAACGATCATGAAAGACTTAGGTGTATTAACTTGCACTAGTTTAAAATATAGCGCACATATAACGGAAACTGTCGCCCGCGCATCCAGGAAAGTTAACTGGATTATGCGGACGTTTGTACTGTCGGACGCTAGACTCTACGTCAGTCTTTACAAACAATATGTGTTACCAGTGATACTGTACGCGTCTCCTGTTTGGAATACAGGCCTGGCGAGAGACAAGAAACTCATCTCTACAATGCACAACAGATTTTTAAAACGCGTCGGATACAGGTGCAATATTGACCCTATAGAGATCGAATGTGATTCAATTTTACAGCTTTTAAAAGACAACGATACCAAAATGTTCGATAAAATCTGTCAGAACGACAAAAGCGCAGTAGCCGCCAAGCACGCAACTGTAACAACTTATCTGGAAAATAAATATCCCCCCGTTTCGGGGTGCGTTTAATAATATTTCAACGCTCATTCGTATATATGTATATATTTATATATATCTCAGTTCTTGATAGGGTTAGGTAACGCCATCTTTTCTATATGTCCTCCTCACAAGCAAGCATGTTCACTTCACGTTCTGTACAAACAACATTTTGACCGTCGGCTGAAGTTTTGTTCCGTTCTTCCCGTTAGTATACTCGTGTTGCAGGAATTACTAATGTTTACATCAGACCGTTTATCAACAACAGATTTGCTCGTGATAATAATAATAATAATAATAAGCGTGAGTCAAAATCTTCTCGACGCTTGCAAAACTAAGAAGTCCGCACGAGATATAACAGATAGCCTAACATCAGCAAGAGAGCGTGCCGTCTTTCTAGCGGCTCAACATCCCTTCAGCGGGGGCTGGCTTCAAGCGCTGCCCTCCTGTCAGCTTGGCACCATGCTGGACCCAAACCCTTTCCGCATGGTGTCAGCCCTTAGAATAGGCGCCCCCGTCTGCCAGCCCTTCTCATGTCTGCGATGCGGCCAACCTGTTGACTCTGATGGGTTACACCCGTTAAGCTGTCTGAAGACACGCTGAACTTAACGCCATAGTTAGAAGAGCTCTTAGAAGGGCAGGGATACCATCAAAATCCTGAAAGATATCGGAAAACGCATAGCAGAAGTTACGGTTACGATCGACGCGAGGCCATGTTTTTGAGACAGATGATGTCTTTGGCCGTTTGTAGAGGAAATGTGGCTTCCATCGTAGGCGCCATGAATTAATAGAAAGCGGCCGGAGCAGGATAAACCTGGCATAAACGTTCATACCTCACAATTGTAGTAATAATAATAATTATTATTATTATTATTTATATTAATATTATTATTCATAACGGGCTCATCGCTCCAGCGCCTTTGGTGCCACAAGTACGGGCACAAGACCGCAGATTGTCAGAAAAATACCCAACTTACAGAAAAGGCGGCAAATCTCGCAAACCAGATGTAGGAGTGCCGTGAAAAGGCAAATTGCACCAATTGTTTTGACGTGATTAACGAAGATCTAGCGACGCAATGATTAACGACGTATTTCCGACCCTGATTCAGGCAGGACCAAACATTCGTTCAAACTTCTGATAAAACTTAAAGGTCCTGTGCAAAAGTGGTTTATCCGAACCACCTGGACAAGCCTTTTCGATATCTGTCTTGATTGAACGGCTTCAACGAAGTAGCTCTTGGGGCCCTCAAGGTGTCCGAGAAAGAGAGAGAGAAGAGGAACCGAGTCAAGAGCAAAAACCTAGTCTTAATGATTCGCCAACCACTTATCAGTCATGCAATCGATATGGTTGACCCTAAAACTGCCAAACGCGTATCGTAACTACCAAACTTCAATCGTCTAAACTGTTGTTGTTTCTCTGGTACCGCATTTCTGTTTTCCTTTAGGTAGAACACTAAGAATGTCCCCTTTCCGTGCCTTAGATGCTTCCCCAGATTTCAGGCATTCATCAAAACAAAGTTTTTCAGCATACCCCAATGTTTGCTTTGAATGCTTATTTAAAAATGCTAATATAAGACCAGCTAGATCTCATTTTTTCAAACACAGTTCGCCGATGGTATGAATGCTTGAAAAAGCTTGTCATCTTACTGTCTGTATGATTGGCAAAACGATAAAGGTGAGATGTATGCCTTAATATCACAAAATTCCCTAAATCGAGTCCAACCTAAAAGACAAACACGTGAAAGTAAACTCATATTGATTAGGTCTAATACCTTTTAGGATTAAATAGCTTCAACACCAACGTGTGCTCTGTATGAGCGCAATAGAAAAATATACGAGTGAATGATAGTATTACGTGTGCATCCATATTAACTGTCCGCCTTATCTGAGACGGAAGAAATGCGTTCCTATCGGTATTAGCATTATCTAACCCAGATCGTAGAATAATCATGGTGGCTATATATATATATATATATATATATATATATATATAATATAAACATAAATGTATTTCATTATAATTTAGAAGAATATATAAAATGCTTCACGGCGTTGCTGCTCGTCGACCTAGTTGCTCCTTCTGCGCGCCGTAGTCGCTCTATCGCTCATGCCCGTGAGGAAGTCCTGCCCGCCCCCTGGCACGAAGGTCCGGGTCCATCCAGTCTCTCATAGTTCCGAGCACTGAGGTCGCGTTACCTCTTTGGATCTCCAGGGACAGTCGCTGGGAGAAGAAGGCGTGCGCCCTCTTGTCCATTGTCGCCTGCCGTAATGCGTCGCCAACCCGAGAGATCATTGTTACCGTGAGGGGCCCAGGGCCACCCATCGTCTCGAACGCGAATGGCGAAAAGTGGTGCGCCTGACTTAGGTCCGCATACTTTCTCATCTTTGAGGTCTCAGCTCGCGTAACGGCAGTCCCCGGGCGGGACGCGCCGGGACCGACAAGGGAAGGGGTCAGAGAGTCGGTCACCGTCGCATCCCACACCAGGGAACGACCCTTATAGAAGGGTATCAAAGTCATACCGTCGGGGCGCTTACCGTCGTCTCTTGAAAGCCCAGGTGGTTCCAGGACGCACGGAATCCCCGCCCTCCGCAGTGATCTTGCAAGCATTTCATTGAGGGCAGTGTGTCTTGGGCGCCGGCCCGCTGCGTGAGCGCAAGAAAGGCCGTGTCTGGCGAGTCGCCCAACGGGCTCGCCACAAGAGCATCTGTGTGGCTCAACCAAATCAGCCCCCAATCTAAGGCCATCGCATATCCGGGTGGATTGGTCATCAAGGCGGGTACCCAGTGAGTCAGCGGGTAGTGCATGCAACCAGTCACTTGCTCCTGGGCGAGCGACAGCTAAAAGGCGTGCCTTGTCCTGGTCATCCCTGCATTCTTCAAGCAGCGAACTAAGCGAAGCTTCGTGAGCCTTCTCGGCCCAGGCCCTCTGGCAGGCTAGTCTATCGGGACCAGGCGATGAAGCTTGAAGTCCAGTCGCTATATCGTCACGAGCCGCCTCGAACATTGCCTGAGCCGCCGGCGGGAGCAGGCGCTGGACATTATCCGACGTAGCATGCATCGAGGCAGCCACGGCCGGGCCCGCCAAGGATCGAGCTGAGGGGAGACCAAGGCCGCCCATGGACGTGGGGAGGGCCGCCTGGCGCACCTCTCGTGGTCGTAAGTTTAGACTCAGCACTGTCTGTAGGGCCTCCACCACCTGGTCGTCGAATGGTTCGAGAAGATGGTTCAAATCGCCTGAGCAGTCTATGGACCGTAAAATATGTACGATGCGGCACGCGGAGAACGACGAGCGAAGCAGGTAGAGTCCCTGGTGGGCTCCAACAAGCGGTAGACGTTCCTGCATCGCCCACAATCTGTCCATCAAGGGGTCGAGTTGTCCCGGCAGCGCAGGGGGCAGAACCGGTGCGCCAAGAAGGTTTATTTCGTGGTCAGCCACGACTCTACACCCCGGTAGCAGCTCGAGCAAGGCCCTCAATGAGGGATCGTCTGGGTCTGTCCCCGGAGCGAACACCTCGCATTTGGCCGTGTTCAGCACCAGACCACTGACTGCCTCGAAAGCAAGGACTCTGCGCACCTCATCGAGCAAGTCCACCATCGGTCCACCAAGTGTGCCATCGTCTAGGTACCAAGCGTTGAATGGCACTTGAACGGAGTTAACCAGCTCACGTATCCCCAGGCTGAATAGGGCCGGTCCCAAGGGGTCCCCCTGCTGTATGCCCGATGCCGAAAGTAACGTCTCGGCGCCAAACAACAGGACGGATGGCTCTTTGTACGCGTGTCCTACTAAGGTGAAGAGTTCCGGGACTGTATCCTGAACCGCACGAAGGAGGTGATCCCTACGGATGGTGTTGAATGCATTGCGAAAATCCAATTTCAGGAGTGCCGTACCGGGGGACTTGATTGCATAAAGGCTCTTGCTGCATGTACGACAGTCTCCGTTCCGCCCGCCATGCCAAATCCCAGCTGGTGCGGGCCAAGTTGTTCCATAATAAGTTCTTTGGCCTCGCGGCAGGCTATCTTTGCTGCGATCCTCCGTAACGTAAGAGAGCAGGCAATGGGGCGAATTGATGCGTCTTTTTTGCGCAGCGCGAATAGGTTGGCGCCGAACACGATCGCCCTGACCTCAGCCGGCAGTCGGCCCCATCTCAGGACGTTGATCACTCTGGCGAGTGATGCGGCCAGTCTCCCGGCCACCGGTCCGATCCCGGGAGAAAGGAGATCCTTTAGATGGCGCGGGCGGAGACCGTCAGGACAAGCGGACGAACTGGCCGGAAAGCCGGCTACAGCTGACGTCATCGACTGAGGTTTGATACTGCGACATCGAGTCAGGAGGGGCAGGAAAAGCCAAGTACGGCGGAGCAGGTGGGTGCTTGGTGGCAAGCGAAGCTAGGACTCCGTCTCCCGAGGCAAATGAGTCGGTAGAGCATAATAGTCGGGCCGCCCCGGAAACGTCTCCCTCAGATAGCTTGCTCGAAACGCGGCGTGCCGAGTCCTCAGGCGAGTCGCACGGGTCCGTTCTGGCTCTTCTAATACCTCCCATGCGATACTCAAAACGCCAGCCATCGCAAAATGCACGGAGGTTCGATCGGACAGTCGCTGCCAAAGAGATTGACGACAAGGTGCGAAGTGGCAGTTGAAGTACCACATAAGCGAATGACAGGAGCGACTCCCACGAGGGGAGGTCGTTGTTGGCCGCCACAAGGTCGAGGACGTCGCAAAGGAGCTCGGCAACCAAAGGCCTCACCGCCCGGGGAACCACGCGCATCACCCTTGATTGTTGGATCGCAATGCTGAGCCTGTCGACCAGCGGCTGTCTCGGCTGCGACGGGAGTGTTGGCGCGGAGGATACAGTCGGAGACGGTGCGGCAGTCGCAGACGTGGAACGGCATCTAGCTTGATGAATGGGGAGACCGCGGCGGGTGAAGTCCCGGCCGCATCTGGGACAAGTAACCCTTATAGAGGGGTTATCTGCTACTGGAGCGCTCTGGGGAGGGGGATAGGAAGCTGAGCCAGGGTCCGTCATTGGGAAGTGGGTGCGGGGGACACCAGACCTTGCAGCAACGGTGCCAGAGCTAGCAGCGGACGCAGTGCGTTAACGATGCCTCGAAGCGTGTCGGCTAGCTTCGGGTTGGTACGTGCGAGCAGTGATGCGGCCTTGGACAAACAACCAAGGTCAAAGTCGTCTGTCGACTTAGGCAAGCGCGACCGAACGCGGGGGACGGCGCGACCTCGCGGGACGGATCTACTCGTAACCAATTGCCGACGGCGCTTGGGAGGGCGGTGAGCAGCGTCCATTACTCGTTCCACTTGTTTAGGGGGCTCCATTTCAGTAGATGGCGGCGTCTTCGAACGGAGCAAAGATTTCCGGGGGGCAGGGATCGGCCGGAAGGGGGAGAGCACGACCTCGACGGGCGCTGCCGAAGCTTCCGGGGCCACGCCTGAAGAGACTGGAATCACCAAACGGCGTACCGCCGCCGCGTAGGTCCCAGGTGCCGATACGCGTGGTCCAGGGAGTACGGGGTCCGGGGCGGTGACCAGGGTGGCTGCCGGCGCCGACAACTGCGCATGTTGGAGCATACGCGACCCAAGCAGGGCCTTGCTTTTCTCGCGAGCTAACGCGAATACGGGGCAAGACGAGTCCCCTCTAGGGTGAGGGCCCCTGCAGTCAACGCAGCGAGCGCGATTTCGACATGATGCGGCAGGATGGTCGTGCGCACCAAATCTCCTGCATGCACGGGCGCCAGTGCAACGAGTTGCCGTGTGGCCAGTACGTTGGCAATTGAAGCAAACAATCGGCGACGATGCTTCGACCGTTACATCGTGATCCCTCCACACAATAAAGACCTTACTAGGTGGTGGCCTTTTGAACAGAACGTTTATCCTGCTAGACGGCACTCGGATGTTCTGCTTATCTTTCCACCCAGGCCTCGTGTCCCTCCTTATTTTTACCGCGCCGTACGAGGCGAGTTCGGATAGAAGGCACTCGTCAGAGAAGGCCGGGTTGACGTCTTTGATAACGCCCCAAAACTGATCCATTGAGGAACATAGACCCACGACCGTCACGCCTCCTAATACCTTGAGTGACACCAACTCACTTGCGGCCGAGATAGTGGGCACCGTGGCCGTTATCCCTTTGGGACCCCCTCCCAACGTTGCCGCCGGCACAAGGTCATGGAGCGCCTTGAACACTTTCAACAGTTGTTCAGCCGAAAATTACGGGCGCAGGCTCCGCCAAATCCTGTGGCAGAAATCGCACTGTATAAATTGGACCGGCGCCACTGTCAACCGATTCACGGAAACGCGAGAGTTCCGCTTCAGCTTTAAGCACCCGTCTAGCCGACTTCTTGTTCATAATTGTCACAAAGCCGTCGTCATTCGCCGTATCGCCGGCGCTCCGAGAAAGCCCCGCACTGTTAGAAGAGTCCTCCGTGTCTGAGGCAGCACGGGCCCGTTTGACAGCAGGCTTTTGCGCAGCTGAGGCACCTGGTGCGGTCTCAGTAGCCACTGTCTCCGCCGTCGTTGTGTCGTTGTCAGCTGGGCGAGGCTGTTCTATCGGTCGAACAGCAGCATCGCTTGCACCATAGACAGTCGCCGACGTCGCAGGCGACGTGCAGCGGGCGTAGGTGCATCGGACAACAATTCTAAACGTGACCGCATCGTGCGGCAACCCTCCACCGCCATGGCAGACAACGCCGCCAGCGCAGCGGACGATGTCGGCGTAGCAGACGCCAGTTTGAGTGGATACCCGCGCGAACCGCTGCTCTCGCCGTCCGCATCCGCATCGCCGTCCATCAGCGCGTTTGGTCGGAAACACCAAAACGGCTAAAAAACACGAAGAAACTCGGAAAAAATGGGAAAAGCACACCGCACCAGGCACTTGAGAACGAGAAGGAGCACTCACACAAAACTTGTCCGGGAAAACGAGGTAGGATCACCAACCAAAACGAAGCGAATATTCACAGAGCTCTTACGGAACACGATCGTTTGTCGCCGTAGCAGACGCCCAAAATATATATATATATATATATATATATATATATATATATATATATATATATATATATTCATTATAATCAATCACCAACGGTGAGAACATGACAATTGGGTCCCTGCGAACGTGATCATGGTGGCTTATTTTCTCTGTTATGTCACACTTTATTATTCGCATGTAACGTCACCTCTCACGGTAACGTAACATAGTTTATTTTAGGGAAACGCACCACTTAGATTCACGTGCAATGAACATCACAGTATCATGCAGCTTTTTGGACCTTTACGACCTGTATTTTAGCACAGAACCATTAAAGTCCTATCCACAACCCTCTGCCCCAGCATTGCATACCACCGTGTACCGCGTGTAACAGGAAATCAGAAAAAATGTGTCCAGCCGCCTTAAGAATACTACTTATAACTTATCGCCGGTCCAAAGCGCCAATAAGGAGGTTTGTGGCTTTCTTGCAAAAAAAGATAAGTTCTGTTGCTATGTGCCTTGCACCCTAGCCAAACGCGTTATCATGCTGGACACGTTGAGTTTCAGATAATTCTATATTTTCCAGAACTTGCTGACCAGTTAAAATGAGATAGCGCATGGTCTCGTAACGGACTAGGTTCTTTCTGGGCCGAGAACTCGCCGTGAGGTGAGTGATATCTTCAATGCACTAACGGTCAGATGGTGGTCAGATGGTGGTCAGATATGTAGGGTGTCCCCAACAATCCTTGTGTCGTTACTGCCATATTCCTTTATCTGTATAGAGAGGAATTCACTAGGCAATATTGATGCTGAAATGTATAACGCATGTGAAATACCATGAATACGTACACAGACAAGATGGCAAACGCAGATGATGTTTAAAAACAAGCAAGCAAATGTTCAGACTTTGCAGGAGTCTACTGGCAACATTTAACAGAATTAAAATGTTCGAAAACTACACTACTATTTCAATAACTCCAACAAAAAGTAATAATTTAATGGCGGGGTTATGGTGACATTTGGTAGGGTCATCGTGCAGAAGTGGTATGCACCAAGGCGGACAAACCTAAGTATGAGCAGAGCAAGAAGTTATTAAACAACTAAACAAACTAAACAACAACAATATGTATTAAGATTTAGGTAGTCTGCAAAATAAAGCCTCTAGATGGGATGTTATAGCCGTGGGACGTTAAATTGTGTCCTACCTTCAAACTTTTTCGCGTTGACTCTCAGCCAACATTTAACGTCTACGGATTTGCTTTCGCATTACTTCGTGAAGCGAACCCCATAAATAAAAATGGGGGCAACGGTGGGGATGGATATCTTGCACCTGTGTGTTTCTTCCGGTCGCGAGGCGCACGCGAATGCGCCATGCCACCACACATTCTGCAAACTGGGTGTAGTCGGGTTCCATGAATTGCGTCCTACTTGGATGGAGTGAACATCGAGATTGGACGTTCATTCTAACCTTAAAAGGCGGCGGTCTCCGCTGATTAGGCCAAAGCTCAATAGTAGATCGAGATTTCTTTGCGGACTCATCGGTGCATGTGAATGATTGTGTTAAGATTATTTATTTAAATCGTTTCTTCTGTAGAAATGAGCCATAGGATTAATTGTTTGTAAAAAAAGAACAATGAAGTTAATCAATAGTACACTAGACCACTTACAGACGATGAAGTAGATGAATTAGAACTAAACTACAGGAAAATGTTATGGCTTTAACATATCGTCGGTTTGAGAGCAAGGGAGAGTACAATCGCTGTGGATAGTTCGTGCGCCATCGGATACAGCCTAATTGTTGGCTAGTTGAAGAACAATAACGAAGCTGTTCCAGTGAAGATCTCGCGTTGTTTGTTTGCGCTTGAAAGTTAACTCTGCTACAGGCTAGTTACCTTGAAGTTGGTTACAAGCATCGTTGCTGTCTTCTGGTACGTATGCAGGAGTTTCCTTTTGGTAGAGGCAGATCCGAGTGCAGGCTACGCACTCAGTTATTGCGGGTCGAAGAGCCTAGAGCGAGCGGAGTGAAGCACAGTTTTACTGGGACGCCTACCCATTGAACGCACCTCTGCCGGCCCGCTTTTGAACTTATGAGCAACACGGGCTGACAAAGAAAAAGTGGTGAGCGCTAAACTCGTATATATATATATATATATATGACCAGGCAGTGTTTCGAAGCACTATGTATACGTTTATTTCACGATTACCTCTGTTCCGGAAGGTTTTCGACGTCAATAACGTAACAGAAGAAGAAGAAGAACACGTTGAGAAAGTTCGTGATATCATTCTCAACAATTGCCGAACTGCTTACTATCAGGGACATTGAATAGAGGAATTGGAGATCATTGAATCATCATTGAATAGAGCAATTGGAGATCATTGAATCATCATTGAATAGAGAAATTGGAGCTCACCAACATTTTGCTAGTCTGCGAGTAAATTAGGCATAAAACCAAAAGAGCGGTACAGTAGCTCCAGACTCACCCTTGTTTCCGGCGCACTAACATTGCAGTTTTCACGCAACCAGGCCAGTAGTT
Source organism: Dermanyssus gallinae (assembly GCA_003439945.1). Classification (NCBI taxonomy): domain Eukaryota; kingdom Metazoa; phylum Arthropoda; class Arachnida; order Mesostigmata; family Dermanyssidae; genus Dermanyssus; species Dermanyssus gallinae. The sequence goes on along the minus strand of QVRM01005533.1, from coordinate 234,026 downwards.
GATCTGCGGCTACACTAGAAGGCCATTTGTTCGCCTGACATGATGCCTTACAGGGAGCGTAGGGAGGGACCTTTGGAGCACAATGTAGGGGCAGATGATGGAGGGGCAGGTGTATCTCTAAATCATACCGTTATTGCGATTGCTGTTTTGGTTATAGTCGTGCTGTTGTTAAATTGTTAGTTTTGTTTTTAATGTTTTTTTTTGTTGTTGTTTTGTTTGTGTTTGTCGTTGTCGTCGGTGTCTCACTGCGTTTACTAATGCTGTCGTTTTTGCACAACATGCATAAACACGGTTTTGGCCAGTCAGCGATGTCTGAGGGCATTATGCATGTTTCTGGTAAGACCACCGAAGACTCGAAGCAAGCCGAGTCGGCCCAGAATTCACAAACGAGCGCCGGCTCACGAACATCGCCGCATGACTCCCGAGCAAAGCTTGATGATGTTCTGGCTACTTATTCGTCTCGGGTGCAGTGCAGAGATACCTCGCAAGGCACAAACCCGTTAAGTGTTTCCTCCACTTATATATATATATATATATATATATATCCTGTTCTTACAGAAACGCAGTAGCGATTTATCGAGAGTGGAGTAGCGTAGAACCCTAGATAAGCTACCGGTCTCTTTCAACGACGCAAACAAACCTGGCTCCTATTAAGGCTAGCACAGTTTTCATATTCGTAGATTTATTGTTTTGGCTCCCGGTAAGAATCGCAGACTTTGGAGGCATCTCAAACCAATGAAGGTCAGACACAACAGCCCTGTATATGCGAAGTGATCGAGTAGACAGTAGCGAGACTAGGGCAAAAAATACCTTTTTATGAAAATAAAATTTATAATTGCAAAGCATATAAATATAGTGAAGAGCATGTCAATAAAATAATGTGATGATATAAATCTAATAGCAATCGACGAGTAAATGTCCCGAATATTTAGTAGGATAATTTGATTTAATCGAAAAGTACATGTTTGTTATGCTTGTTAATAACGCGGTTGAGTTGTTGTTGTTGTTGTTGTACGCGCATAGAGCAACAAGAGATGGAACAGCAGGAACTCCGCGAGCTCTACCCGAACTTTCACCGGGGATGGTTGATGCGGCTGGAGAACGAAAACAGTCCTTGAAGTCGCCGACCCCTAAGCACGTCGTGAAGGAATTACCCATCGTGCTTTTGTCAGAGTTCCAGCATCCCGACTATCCAACAGAGGAGCAACGAAAAGTAGGCTACGGCCTCGGCCATTGTGCTGGTTCTCCCTAAGATGCACTTCATATTTCTTTCTCTTTTTCTCTCTCTCTCCCTCTCTCTTCTTTTTTTCGCTTTGTCATTTGCTAGAGTTTTCTCTCTTTTTCTTCGGTCTCTACTTTATATAACTAGCTCCTTCTCTCCGATCGTTAGCAGGTGAAGAATACTAGACTAATAGTGGTCACCAATCTTCAACCAATAGTAGTAGTAGTAGCAATAGCTACTGCTATATAAGTCTAATGATGCATTCATTCCCCGTCTGTTTGTGCTTTACTTTGCGCCTATTTGTCCTTCTATTGTAAACGCCACACAGATGTCACAGCCAACGCGACCCACACCGTGGCTGGCCATCGCGAACGGCCTGATCTGCTTTCTGGCGACGTGCGCTTTCGCCATATACGCGATCATGTGGGATGGTTTTTCCAGACCCGACCCGTCGGTGGACAGCTACGTCGAGCCGGTTCGGAAATTCCCTGCGTACACTTCCACATCACGACGACGTCCAGTTACAACTTCTCAAACCTAAACACCCGCCTAACGGGTCATTGCCATTATTTTGTTTCTTCTCTAGTTGTAGTTGATGGTAGTAGATCGCGCAATAAAACCACGGCGACAGACAGCAAGTTCTGTTGGTCTCCTTTATTAAACGTCCCTACGAAGGTGTAAAGACAGTAACAGATCATCATCAACACTTATGGCGGAGCAGTAACAGATCATCATCAACACTTATGACGTAGGAGTAAATGAAGACGACACTGTGAGGACAATGGCTAATCAATTAAGATGACCGATAAAGCATGCGAGGAAGGGAGTGTTAAAGTCTATCAGTACACTCACGTATTACATTTGGCCTGCATATTCGCTTCAAAACGACAAGTTTCAGCAACAAGCATGCTGAAGAAAGGGGTATGTATGTCAGACAAGCCCAAGTCACATCGTGCACACGGCCACGCGCGCAACCAAAACCGGCAATTTTAATAACGTCGCGGCCGCCGGTGAGACTTGTTCATGTTACAACTGCATGTGACAGACAGGCACATTAATGAACTGCCAAGTACGGCTGTGCACCTTATTGGCGTTCGAACATAGCTTGTTGTCCGAGGAGTAAGAGTTGAGCACCTGCCGGCGCGCTGACTGTACAAATGTGCCAAATAGGGCCATGCAGTGGAATGCGTAGCCCCAGAGCACAATCGCATCGTTACGTTCATTTTTGTCTCAGTGAACGAGAGGGTGAACGAGACACAGAGACAAATAGCTATAAAAGTTGCCTACAGCCTTGCACATTAAGTGTATATATACTACATTCCATTTGAGTAAAACGAACAGAATGAAATGACAAAATCAGTGAGACATTTTTGAAGAAAGAACCATATCTGTCGGCCACGCGCACATCTAGAAAACGACGCTTCATTACACCATTTTAATTACACCCAAGCTATGATTAGCGTAATGCTACTGCGGTGTGCGTGTCATCAATATCCAAAACACTAGCAGCGCATTTGCAGGGTAACATGTGCTTACATTATCGTGTGTGGACTCCACTGTATATCAAGATTTGCCAACAGAGAGAGAGGCTAGCTGCCCAGGGCTGAGTGCAAGCAGCAAACGTGTGTATAAATACATAGTGCGTGGCGACCACCACTGCTTCTGCAATACTGCAATATCGATAAGTTTCTATATGTCAGGGTTTCTTACTTCTATTTTTAGTCTCTCAGTATCAACCGAAGTCTTCCAGTCGGAACTATAAAACCGCTCATGTCGTTGAGTCGATAGCGTCCGGAATCGCTCAGGCTGACCCCGAAAGCTCTCGACCAATATGGATCATGTCTTTTAGCCCTAATGTTTTAACGAGAACAGTAAAACGGCGACGTGATAACCGTCTTGAGAAATAAACATTTTCAGCAAGAATCAATTTGGCATTTGCCGGTGTCCGTTTTATCTGAGCTAGAGGACGTTAAAAGTTGCAGTCACGAGATTTCAACCATTTATCTGAATTTTGTGATATACGCCACTTGAGGTGGATTGCCACCGTATAGCCGATGCCGACGATACAACTCTGCTTACAACAAAAAAAACAAGCTTTCATAAAATGAAATGCAATCTAAAGAAAGTTGCAATGGGGGTAAACGGTTGATCCCTCGGCAGATTTGGTTTGGTTGTAAACTCACCCGAAACCAATACGATTAGCGTTAGCCATATTAAATGGGATCCACACATTTATGGGGGGCGTTACCCATTTGCGCCTTCCGTGGCGAGGCTTCGAAAGAGTGGTGGAGATGTTGGCCTCCAACTATAGGTTTACAAAGCGTTATTCAAACCAGTGTTAAGACTTTTGGGTAGCTCGTACAAGAGTGTTATCCGCGCAGCGAAAGTCATACAGAATAATCAGAGCTAGTACAAGCATGTCACTGAAAACATCTGTGTCGGCTCGATCGGCCATGCTCGGATCGCACCAATGTCTTTTATGACGCCCTGACAGACTACGGCTGTGGAGTGGTGAACCCCAGTACTGTACCAGCATTTGTGCGGCATGCACGGAGCTCGGTCATAGATGTGCTTGCCACGAATGTAACCAGAGGAAAATATATCTATAGGGAAAAACCATTCACATCGACATAGAGAATAACTGCAACCTCACATCCCACGTGCGATGGACCTCAAAGTCCGAGCAAGCTCTTGTCCTCTCTTGTGCTCAGAAAGAATCTCTTGTCGAGACAACCAAAGGTTGAAAAACTTTAAGGCTACGCAGGTCTCCTCGTCAAGTGTTGTCCTATCGGCAGTCTTCTCGTCCAGCCAAAGTGGTAAAGGCCGTGGTTCGATTATTATTGTCGCCTGGCTCGGTCAGCCCAGAACGCTCTCCGACTACTCAAGTCAATGTCAAGTGCACCTCGTGGCAAACCCACTTGCTGCGTCTTTTAAGATCAAATGTAAAACGCTTCTCGACGTAAGAACACCTTAAAAGCGCGCTGGGCTTAGCCTCTTACTGTGCAGCCCTCTTTAACGAAAGTCCCGATCCGGATCCTTTCCAGCACAATAGAAGGACGCAATATTTTTTGTTTATCGCCCAAAGTAAAGGAAACTCGACGAATTGATTATATAATCTCATAGCCGCAGCATTGAATGAGAACCTAGAATGAGAGAATTATTTGACGATGGAGTATCGGAATTGCCACTTATGCAAACTACCGGCACTGCACAAGAGAATAACCTAAACTTGCTTCGACTCTCGGCTCTCCTAAAACCTCCGTTTTTCTAAAACCATTCGCCTCTACAACCTAAAGACGGCCCCAGTCGCCGCGCTTAAAGGTGGTAAAGATAATCTGGGGGACCTCACTGCCGAGAATTTTAAACAACTCGACCGCGTTAAGGCATCGTGTCTGAAGAGTGCCTTGAGAGTACACCATTCTGTGCAAAACTGCCTCGTGTACCTTCTCGCCACTATCCTGCTATTCAGCGAGGATTCCAGACTGAAGTTCGGGTCTACCGGCTACGATCGCCTTTTGCGAGCATCTGCACGCCAGAGCGCGTAAGTTTGTCGACGTCAACGTTAAATGATTTAGTGCGGGAGCCAACCTAAGGGAACCGTGAAAGGAGGTCAGTTAAAAAAGTCCGCTTGCTCTAGTCACATTGCTCTGTAGTAGTCGGTTCGCACGGCTCAGGACGGAAATGCGGCTGGATTAAAGTTCGCTTCGGCTCAGGACGAAAATGCGGCTTGATGCGGCTTGCTTAGGTCCGCTTGCTCTGTAGTCACATTTCTCTGCAGTAGTCCGTTCGCACCCGTGAATGGACGTCCTCGGAGGGCTCAGCCTCCCGGTTGGACCTCACACTCTAGCGGGAGTAACTATGACTTTCTTTCCGGCGTGGTCTGCTGGCGCGCGACATTCGCGTGCTGCGGGGACCTTCACGCGCCCACTTGAAAGTTGGTTAGATGGTACAAGCTCCCAAAAGTAACTTTCCCGAGGTCACTTTTGTTGGCATGGGAGGCAGGGCATACGATATCGAATGAGTGGCAACGAATTCATATTGTCATTTTGTCGTGGCCTATTCGAGGGCTGTTAAGGCTACTTTTAGTGTACGGGGGAAGTGTGCTGCACATAGAACCCGGGCCGGACGGTTAATGCCCCGGGCTTTAGCAACCTGGGAGTACCGTCTGGGACACCTGCTGATTTGGCTTAATAGGCACAATGAGAGCGAGTACACGCCAGAACGTGTAAGTTTGTCGAAGTCAACGTTAATGATTTAGTGCGGGAGCCAACCTAAGGGAACCGTGAAAGGAGGTCAGTTGCCCTAACCACGACGTTATAACTCGCTTCACAGTGCACGGCTTCCGTTCCATCCTTCGTTCGGAGTCCACCTTCCACGAACCCGGTGTCGCTGTATATGCCGCCAATGTGGTTCGCACTGCGGCAGATACCACGCTGTTCCTTGTCCCCTCGTGCTTTCACTAGAAGACTTGGCTCGTTTAGGGCAATGAAGCGAGTTTCAGTCGTTAATTAATATGTGTATATTTTTGAAGCTGTTAATGGCTAACTGTCAAAAGTGAATAAATGTGACTTGCTTTTCACATGTAGTCACTTGGGGATTCTGTTCCACAGCTTCGCGCAGGCTGTCTTACTCAAGCGTAGTAGCAATAACCAATTGTAGCACGATACCTCTAAAGTGCTGTCGTTTCCAAATATGCTCTAAAGATTTCGGACAGTTTCTGCAAACGTAAGACCTTTTTGAACTCATAGCCATCTGTGACTGGAACTTTTTACTGCGCATTGTGGCAGAAATCATACGAAAAAACAACGAATGAGATCATTTTACGAAGCTCTCGGAGGGCCCACAGGCGTTTGCAAAAACAAAGCAGACATTTCGTAGGCGTGGCGGGAATTCTAACAACATCGGTGCACGTTCACCGCTGTCTCCGTTACCCATCCTAACCACGACATCTCTCTCATTATCATCAGGTCTCTATACGCATCACAAAGTCTATATGGACGTCGGAACTCATCAAGGCAATGACGAGGCGCGTCCGAATCAATCAATCAGAAGAGACACTCGAGGTGGCCGAATCCGCCGAATCCATCGATTAACCAATAAAACGCCATTTCTGGCTTCTCTTGAGTGAATAATGAACCGAGAGAGGATGGGACAACCGACCATCTTCTTTGCAGCCGTGCTACGCACAAGGTGTTCCTCCATGTGTAATTGGTCATTGTACCTAGCGCCTCCTCGGCGTTGTTGCTGAGTTTCTATACTCCCGTAACATTATCGTTACAATATTTACATGTAATTATGTTATTTGCGAGCTTCTAAAGTAACGCGCGCACGGGGAGAGGGTTAACGTGGCTTGAAACTTTCCTAGTGAGCTTAAAATGAAAAGTAGGTTTAAAATAAGTGTTTCGGGCTTACTAAAAATTACCTTGACGTTAAACAACAGACCAATTTAACACTGAACAACATTCTAAGTACGCGCATAGACGCAACAGCCCGCTTTGTCGGCATTTTTATGGGAACGAGTAGACCTTGTCCAAAGGATTTTGATTCTATACTAAGTAAAGCGAACGGCTAATACAGTGTCTGCAAAAGGTGGTATGACATTTGGAGATCCTTCAATATTGTACGGGGCGACGTGAAGGCACTTTTGAAGTATCGAAGAAAAATTTCACGAGAAAGGAGATTTTATAGGATGGCTCTTTTTACGGCTCTGATGAGTTGAGTTTGATGTTATCAGAGTCCCTTTGACATGTGATGCCTAGACAGCATCATTCAACTAAAAACACTGACACATAGAAAATCAGACAAACTGACAATGCTGACACGCATAGGAATGTTGTGATTGTTGTTCTTACACTTCGAAATTAACTCTTTTGTGATGTCTTTGGATGACCCATTAAAATCACAGACAACGACGAAATTTTAAACGAGCATAGCCCATGCAAACAGTTTTCCTCTGCTGCCCTCATGCAGCCATTCTTCATATATATATATATATATATATATATATATATCGTGATGAGTACAGATATATATATATATATATATATCGTGATGAGTACAGATATATATATATATATATATATATATCTATATATCGTGATGAGTACAGCCCTCGGAAACCTGTGCATTGTATTGTATTCCTTAACTTATTGCTCACTTTTTACTGCTCTGTTTCGGCTGAGTTAACCCTCTCCGTTTACGGGGGCCTCTCTCCTCTCTCTTTAGTGTGCGGCCGAGTTGAACCGGCGGCGGTAGTTGACACTGGCCGTCGGAAAAGCAGACACAAATCACCGTCATCATGCTGACCGGAGTCGTGTCGTCGGCGGCGGCGGCGGGTGGTGCACAACAGACGAACGCGCGCCGAACTTCGAAATCGTCTGCGCCGTTCGGCGTACGAAGTCGGCCAGTGCTACCCAAGATTCGAAATCGTCACGGTGCTGCCGCTCGGCTGTGAAAATGGTAAGTCATCGCGGCTGGCCCACACAGACACCAGCCAGGCGAAGACACCAACTACTACTACTACTACTGCTGCTACTACAACAGCAGTCATAGTAGTTAGTATAGCATCAAACATTATTGTCGCCGCGGTTCGTTTCGCATGTTATGATTGTGAATCAGTCTCGTCTATCTAAGCACCTCGCCTGATCATCATGGTATGTACGCACAGTGTACATCACGCCACTAAGTACTAATAGTACATCGACAAGCGCGTCACTGTGGCTATCGGGGCATGTGAGAAGTAATTAATGATTGCTCGTTACTAGGTAGGAAGGAGGTTCTCTACTACCGCCACCTCAATGGACGACGGATGGTTGGTTGCAGAGATGGCCTAGCGGCGCACTCAGCGGCATCGAACGGCTCACACTGTGCTTACAATTCAAAGATATGGAAAAACAAAACCTATTCGTACAAAAGAAAGAAGAAAGTCATTGCCGGCCTGTCGGGCGGCCCCTTTGACTATGCAGATGCGCCTAAGCATATAGTTATCACTGTTACCGGCAATCGTACGCAATGCAGCGGGGTCGAATACTACTAATTCTTGCTTCTTGGCTAATTCGTCTGTACGATACAATTTGATTTGATATGAGCTAAACACTGCTGTCGTAACTCGTACCGATGTGCTGTCTGTCGTAATAAATTGATTGATTGATTGACTGACTGACTGACTGAACTAAACAGATCAATAGAGAAAAAAAAACGTGATACAAATCAGACACGCTCTATTGGACGTGCCTCCGTTCATTTCTAAATTCCACTGGCAGTTCCGTGTTACTCGCGTTTACGTGTTATAGGTAGTCGCTCACTGCGTACCATGTACGATTACTTCGTTTATTTAATCTTGTATATTCATATATGCATTTTTTGACACTTCTGTATATAGTAGAACCTGCTAAATGGTGAACCCTAGATGAAAAAACAGCTTCGAATCCAAAAAGATTTTTGTTGTGGTTGCATCTAGGCTGTGTTCCTTTTGTATCCAATAGAATTAATTCTGTGGAATTGTGTTTGTTTGGGGACAAAGTGGAATTGTAATTAGCAACGTAATATTTACTTATTAAGTATATGACGTTTTGCACAGTACACAATACATAAAATTTTGATTCTATTTCAGCTACACTTATTTGCTCATATGTTTACATATATGAATTGCTTATGTTACCCTACCTGTATGCAGCAAATGTGAACCGTAATTGTAATATTCACCAATTGTTGTATATGCAGTGAAGCTTACTTACTCATATGCGGATATGTTTGCTGTTAGTATTACGATTTTTTGAAAGAGACGACTTTAACAATGTCAGTAGAAGGTTTGTAAATAGTCGCACCCATCGGTCGCATATGCCGATGGCGTTGCTGACTACCGCTATGTCTGTTGGTGTTCGATGATTGTCGTGCTCTCACTGACGATTGTTGACGATTCTTGCGACTGGCCGTCGATGCCATCGAATTGTCTGTCACCTACCTGTCTGCAGGGTCAGAATCACAGTGGCTCGGGAGGCGGCGGCAAAGATGGCGCCGACAAGGAGAAGAAAAAGTACGAACCGCCCGTACCGACGCGTGTCGGCAAGAAGAAGAAGCGCGCCAAGGGACCGGACGCCGCGTCGAAGCTGCCGCTGGTCACGCCGCACGCCCGCTGCCGCCTCAAGCTGCTCAAGCTCGAACGCATCAAGGACTACCTGCTGATGGAAGAGGAGTTCCTGCGCAACCAGGAGCGGCTAAAGCCGCAGGAAGAACGGCACGAGGAGGAGCGCTCGAAGGTCGACGACCATCGCGGCTCACCGATGTCGGTCGGCACGCTCGAAGGAGATCATCGACGACAACCACGCCATCGTGTCGACGTCGGTTGGCTCCGAGCACTACGTGTCGATTCTGTCGTTCGTCGACAAGGACCAGCTCGAGCCGGGCTGTTCGGTGCTGCTCAACCACAAGGTGCACGCCGTCGTCGGCGTCCTATCGGACGACACCGACCCGATGGTGACCGTCATGAAGCTCGAGAAGGCGCCGCAGGAGACGTACGCCGACATCGGCGGGCTCGACCAGCAGATCCAGGAGATCAAGGAGTCGGTCGAGCTGCCGCTCACCCACCCCGAGTACTACGAGGAGATGGGCATTCGGCCGCCGAAAGGCGTCATCCTGTACGGCCCGCCCGGCACCGGCAAGACGCTGCTGGCCAAGGCGGTCGCCAACCAGACGTCGGCGACGTTCCTGCGCGTCGTCGGCTCGGAACTCATCCAGAAGTATCTCGGCGATGGGCCGAAACTCGTCCGCGAGCTGTTCCGGGTGGCCGAGGAACACGCGCCGAGCATCGTGTTCATCGACGAAATCGACGCGGTCGGCACGAAGCGGTACGACTCGAACTCGGGCGGTGAACGCGAAATCCAACGCACGATGCTCGAGCTGCTGAATCAGCTCGACGGGTTCGACTCGCGGGGCGACGTCAAGGTGGTGATGGCCACCAACCGCATCGAAACGCTCGACCCGGCCCTTATTCGGCCGGGCCGAATTGATCGCAAAATCGAGTTCCCGCTGCCCGACGAAAAGACGAAGCGGCGTATCTTCACAATTCACACCGCGCGAATGACGATCGCATCGGACGTTGTCGTCGACGAGCTCGTCATGGCAAAGGACGACCTCTCTGGTGGGTTCAGGCTTAGCCAGATGTGTTATGTCTTTTCGTTCGAAATCAAACGCGAATGTAATACAGAATAATTTGTACTTGAATGTTCACGCGTTTCATGTTCTTCATTTCATATGAAGAAACATTACTTTTTCGGCCATTTTCTTTCGATCCTTGATTTGTCACAGTGTCCTTTTTGGGACGTTCAAACGCTCAACAAGCCCTTTGCCCTTCATGCGTTTTTTTTTTACTTCTGTAGCAAATGGTACAGCTGTGCCCACTATTACTATTATTACTATCATTAAGGCCAATATTCATTAGTGGCACACTCCGTTTAATGTATATGCATTACAAGCTGTAACTAAAACCATCGTACGTATATATATATATATATATTTGCGTTTTTGTGTCCTATCTTCTCAGGTGCGGACATTAAGGCAATATGTACCGAGGCGGGTCTCATGGCGCTCCGTGAGCGTCGCATGAAGGTCACGAACGAGGACTTCAAGAAGTCGAAGGAGAACGTGCTGTACAGGAAAAAGGAAGGCATGCCAGAAGGACTCTACCTCTAAGGTGGCTAACTCTATCACCACTGACCGACAGCGCGACAGACGCCCGGGCAGTCGCATGTGCCAGTGCACACGCACGCACGCAAGCAAATAAGTGCCGTCTTAAACGCGACAGCGATTGGTTGTCTTCGGCCGAGGTCGAGGGATCGCTACGAACACCAGTCCCGAACAGGGCGCGATCTGGAGAACTGGCCTACGTGCACTATACTACTGCTCGAACGGCGGAAGACACCAGTCACGCTAGCTGGCGATGATGGTGGTGGTGGTGATGGTGGGGATTGTATGGTATGGTGGAAACAATGTTGATCGTGATGATGCTGATGACATGTCGACTAGAAAGAGAAGTTCGAGAACGATGCAACAACAGCAAATGAAAGGACCGCCACCCTGTGCATATTATACTAAGAAATAAAGTCGTACACACGATCTTTGTAAATGTTGAACGTATTTACCTCTACGGCTATTCGAACGAACTTGGCACAAGTTGCAAGTCTTTGAATCAGTAAGGACTTGTTTTTTTTTCTCATTTTTGTTGCTGCGGCCAATATCGCGCAGCTTTAGTCTGGGTGAAGTCTCGTAATTGGCCCGAAATTTGGGTACCGGGATCGGGTGGCTGGTAGGAGCTTTGAGCACCACTTAATTGAGGTTAGCCCATTTACCGGCCGATATATGCGACATCGAGCCTTTTCATTTATCTAGCCAGACGGTCTGAACGAGCTGCGCATTGATTTACTAATGCATACTTCAGCAGTGTAATAAATTAGGGGTGATCTTGGGCTAAGCCGCATGTCTGTCACAATGCTGAACTCAATGTGGGTTACCCAAGCACGTTTCGGGACTTGAAGAACAATATATAATAACTTAATAAACGAACTGTATTCTTTTGTTAACTTAAGCAAAACACAAATTTCGTGTTTTGCTTTAAACGATGTCTTCGGCCGACTCTTGTGGAAGTTGGGCATTTCTTTTGGTGCTGAACCTAATTTATATATATATATATATATGAGTGGCTGCCATTGAACTCGTTTCGCAGGAGGGTAGGTCACACCTCCCTTACAAAGAAGGTAAGCTTTCACACCGTCTCGTAGCATGCCTGATACCTCCACGGACTGACTGCAACCAAAGAAGGACCCTACAAAGAAATAGACTGGGCTTACTTAATACCCTTGTTCGTGTGCGGTCTTCACCAAGGTGGCTAAGAAAGTCCTAGTGGAGTCCTACACTTCTAGATCGCCAAGCTCCCGTAGACAAAGGAGCATCATTTCCACATGCCTTGGGCAAACAGTTTGCACAAGACTATTCAAAATGAAAAACGTTTGTCTTAAAAATCGACAGACCGGGAGGGTCTGGCGGAGACAACAATTGCTTATTTTTAATGCAAGCTGCTTACCATACTAGAATACGTGTCAGCTGGCATGTGCTGTGGGCACATGGCGCAGACTCTTGGACGCAGTCGTTCTTAGACTATCATCCATACCCTACGGGCTTGGTGAGGAATATCTTAAATGCACCGAGAACTGGACGTGTTGAGATATCTGGGGTTTCCCCAGTAGTCATTTGTCCGCATCATAGCACCGCTGACTCTCAGCGGTATGGTGAATGTTCAATTCTCAACAAACATCCCTTAATTAAATAATAAGAAAATTACGATCAATAACAGGGATCAACCCGGCTGCACCCCGAGTAGATGACAACCATGACTAGCGCACTACTTCCCCAAACCACGTCGTCACTCATTCTTGTTAATTATGCTTTGTGATGCGGCCCTTTGTGAGAAGACGCATATTAGCTTAAGAAAGCTCAAACTGAATCATACATCCGATCCGCCGTGCAGCTTCGATTAGAGTCCGAGATCTCAGTATATATATATATATATATACTGTAATTTCATTGCTACGCTTAACTTAATCATTTTTTGACAGTGAATCGACAACTACTCAACAAATGAGTGGCATGGAACGTGTAAGCTACTTTTTTAGACGTATATATCTCTATACGTAAACTACAGATTTAACAAAATAGTTTCTTTGTGCACTTCCAAAATACTAACGGTTAGACACTAGCTGTATCGGAGATGACACTCCCCCAATTACCTATATGCTCTCGGCAAAATCTTTTGCATCAGCGAAAAGAATTAGAAATAAAGCCACATAGACACAAGCGAAGTCTCTGCGAGCACACGGAAACTCTCACGAATTTTCCTGCGGATAAATAAGCACTGTCTGTATGCATATAGAAGCACATAATTTATTTTCTCAGATTGTCAATAAGTCACAGTAATAACAGTATTATTTCAGTTATTGGGAGGCACGGGGGATGCCACTCAAAGCGTAAGCCTACCAGCACAGCAATCGCCCCCCAAAAAGGAAAAAGAGGTAGTTGTGACACCCCTGTGTCTACACGAGATCCTTATGTAAATCGCAAGTTAAACATCACCTCCTCGGCGAAAATGGCCATCGAAATCCACCGATGACCACGACAACAACAACCAACCCTGTCGGTGGAGAGTGTAATGGATGCAACAGATCGTGCTACCCGAAACAGATAGGGAAAACATATTTGTAGGTGAATTATTGTTGCTCGTGCTGTTGCGTCAGTCGCTATCTGCTGTTTAGTTGTGGGTTTCTTTCGGAGTTTGTTCTCCTTGTCGCTGTGAGGACTTCTCTAGTGCATTCAGAGAAGCTTCAATTTGCCAGTGACCGTGTTTACATCCTCAACCTTGCCAATGATCGAGAGGACCGTCAGGGAACCCGCAGCTATCTGGGTTCTGCCGGCATCTTCAACGAGGAAATACGGAAGATCTTTCTCCTGTGCAGACTTCTCGAGATCCAGCAGCTCTTGGGCATCTTTACCTTTTAGACAGATCTTTGTTTCGCTGTAAGCACAATAACAACACAATATTTACTATAGGCAAAGCACTTACATTAGTGTGTTGCTCGATAAGGTGATGCTAGATCATCCAAAAAGTCGAGCCCGGTGGCTCTATTCGCGCAATGCTGGGTGCATTCGCGTGCGCCTCGCGACCAGACGAATCACATAGGTGCACTGGTTCGATTCCCACCGTTGCACATTTGTATCTATGGGGCCCGTCTACACGAAGCAATGCGAAAGCAAACCCCGTAGACGTCGCGCAATGTTGGGTTGCTGAGGCTCAGCCCGAAAACAGTTTTTCGATCATCCAACAAAAATGTAATCTAGAGGCAAAAATATCAATAGCGAGATACAGCTTATCGATAGAGTGAGTTAGTATTATAACACGCGCGGTGGCCACGCCAGTCAACAGTATGTGGTTCGCTCTTCGGACGCCTGCGTGTCAACCGACTGGGAAACGGTGCCAAACGACGTATGTACTGCTTACCCTGAGTCTTCCCACGCGCAGAGCATTCGGCCATACTTGAACTCGTCACTCATGAGGACCCGAAACAGTCCGACAGCGGCATGAGCAACCTGGGCGCCCACCTTGCCTACGCCCATAGGCAATTCGCTGTTGACGACGAAAACCATCTTGTACAGTTCCTCCGACAACAAACCAGTCTCGTCGTCGTCAGAGGAAGACGAAGACGCCGATGAACCGTCGGGCGAAGACAACGCGTCGTGAGAGCTCCACTGCACAGCAGCCGCCCGAGACGAAGAATGCAAAGCAACGGAAAAATAAAACAACAAAATACTTATTATTAGTATATATTCATTCTGAAGTATAGAATTACATTATTTAGAGGACAACCCCCCCCCCCCCCCGCCTGCGAACGTGTACAGAAAAACAAAAAATACTTATCATTGCGTACGTACGCTCCAGGATGAATAGCTCCCACAATAACTGCGAAAATTCTTCAAGATCAACAGATTAGTCTATTTACTCGCATCGCCTCCGCTATTTGTTGGGGATTTACAGAAAATACACGTTTAACCGAAAACGGCAGCTTTAAACGAGTACATATCTGAATGAGAGAATAAGAGTGCAAACATTGACCCTCTCTGTTATGAATGTCAGGCAATGACGTGTAGTCCCGTTGAAGTGCTACGAGTATGAGAATAGACACCACCTGATCGCACGATTTGCTGTACATGGCTTCCATATGAAAATCTACATTCGAGAGAAGTTCCCTAAAATCTCCTCGTTATGCTTGTGCGAACTCTACGGGGGACAGTGTGACTTATATCACCTCCAACAATGCGATAATAAAGCTATATTATATATATATATATATATATATAACTGACTACGACTTACCCCTGGGGGCATCGGGCGTTCGGCGGTTACAGCCTCGCCATTCTCGAACAGCCACGTAGCGGCCTGGTCCGCCGACGAGTTGTTGGCGTAGTAAAGAGCCTTAATGGCATCACGCTTCCGAATGCCCATCGACTGCAAGGCGCGTAGGTAATTCTTATTTGGTATCCACCTGAAAAATGCATCTGCTTCGTTAACATGTCCGATTTTTGCTGTACCACACTATATATGGGAAGAAAGAGATGAAGACATCCTGGTCACCCAAAACTCCAAATTGTTCTTAATTTCCAGTGCCCTCGGCACATTAAATTGATCAGTTCCTCCTAAATATCGCAATCGGCATAAGTTCTTTGACTAGAGAATCTGACGAGAAGAGTCCCAGAATAGCTATGCATGTACGTAGCTACTTTTCTAGCTGAAAACAGCAAAAACGTATTAAATGTTTACCTCCTTACTAAACGCACTTCGGCCTTTAACCTCCACTCTCTGCCGGCCCGGCTCCACATTACTACATTAGTACTAAGGACCGACAGGAGAAGTGGTGGGCGCATACAGGATCAATTGACCACTGACTTGCAGATATACCGAAAGCTAGCGCGAAGAAATTGTGACAATAAATTACTATGAAACTATATACCAGTACTACAATAATCAAAATCCCTAGCTAGGTCGTAATCATATTTTTTCGCAATTATAATGACTCTTGATTGATGAGGAGTCCGATGATGGCGATGAATCGTGCGTGTGAAACTCTCTTGCAAGCCGACGAGTTTTACAACAACCGCATATAAGCAACATCAGCAGCAGCAGCAGCAAGAACAAAAGCAACCTTCGTCAACAACAGTCCAAGCAGACTGTTGGCAGATAACTGCAACGTCCATGCTCACCTGTCTTTGGTGGCGGGCCTCGACAGGGCCGCCGGAGGCGCTGGCGGCTGTGGCGACGCAAGTTCTGCCGGATTGGTCGCGTCGCCGGTGGCAGACACCGGAGCCACGCCTTCAAGCGCCTCATCTCGATCGGCCTCCGAAGCAGGGGCGACATCGACGCTGGCCGCGTCTAAGCGGCTTTCCGCACCTTCCGGACCCACTCGTTCATCCTCCATGTTGTCTCAGAACACGAAGAACACTTCTTCGCTTGCTCGATCGATCGCTCAGCCTGCGTTCTGCAGTCTGTCTGCGTCAGGATACACGAATGCGGCACGGATACGGAGATAGCGCGGCGACACCCCCATATTCGTAGAAGAGAGCAGAGAGAACACATGCTCGAATTAGTCTCGCCGCCATAAAGCCGTCGCAAAAGTTCGTCAGCCAAACCTCGACAAGCAAGACGAAGTAGACGTTGAAAAGATATGTACATATGCCATCACGTCGGCTATGTTAGTCAATCAATCAATAATTCGCTTCAGCCAATTTGGCTAGCCTGACTGAGCATCGTGCCACGATCATGCTTGCCCATTGAGCGTCGCCACCAGCGGTTTTATTCGATTATATTCTAATGTAGATCATTCTATTTTTTGTGTGGGACAGCTATTTTATGTTCTCACTCCTTCCTTACTATGTGTGTAGCCTGCACACACACATATATATATATATATATATATATAGCCTGTATCTCTTGACTGCTTCTCGTCTCCATATTTACTGAGCAAGGTGCCTTACTGGCAAAGCCATCCACGAATGCAATGGCTTTGCCTCCTGCCATCCTGTACCGGCTTCACTGAAATTTGCTTCACGGTTTTCGTAAATTTAGACAAGGCCATTGCCGGACTGCACTACAATAAGTCATGAAAAGCAAGAGTAACAGCAAAAAACGTACAACAGAGTCTCAACCAAAACGATGTGATGCAATCATATTCTCCGATTGTCAACATAAATGTAAATGTACATTTTTTTCCGAGAGGCATGTCCACCTCATACGCACCAAGCGCATTTATGTACGGGTTGCCAACTCTACAGACCAACAGAGTACTTACGCGCTGTACTCTACGCTCTAGCTTACGCTCTAATTAAAGGCTAACGCGAAGTGTTAGATAACGTCAGAAAGGAGACATGGGGACTGAGTGCCATTGATATCAAATCCAAAATATCTGAAGCACTGTAGGTGAAAGCCATTTTTCGTGCCCCGAAATCATGCACGAGTCAGAAATGACGACAAACGAACACCAGCCCCTAACAGATACTCACGCGCTCAAAGTTCGACGTAAGAATAGTTAGACGTCAGTGAGCACAGACCAACTCGTTCAACTGCGCCAAAGACTTCTCACTGCCACTGGCAAAAGTTCGTAATCGTATTCGGAGCACTCGTTTAGCGTTGTTACGTATGTATATATATATATATATATACATACATAAACGAATATAGAGATCGACGTTACGATCATATGACGATGAAAGTTTCTCTGTCTGCCTATTGTCGTCTATATAGTGTGCTCTGACAGTGTACGACTCTCAACACTCTCATACCTGTTCCCTGTTTCTCTCTCTCTCTCTCTCTCCCGCCTGCTCACTTTCTCATTCTTTTTTTTCAAAGTAATATGAACAACATCAACATTTTTACCAACATCTACAGTGTGAGGACGGCCTGTATGCCTGTCATCAATTCATCGATCGAGCCCCGCAGGGAGCCACCCAAACGTGTTCGAATTGTGCGATCCGCCAAATACGGAGTGTGCGGAATAGTAATGATCCTGTCATGTTTTCATGATAATGTTTTCATTGACATTAGAGAGCGCGGCATCGAAGCGGGCACGTCTTGGTGGAGTACTAGCGGGGGGGGCGCGGTTGGGCGAGAAAGAGGCTAGTTAATAATAATAATAATAATAATAATAATAATAATATTAATAATAATAAACGAATGCGCCACCTAACTAGGTGGACGACGCCTCTGACGTCTAATCCGCGCCGTCCAAATCGGCGGAAGCTGGCCGACTGTGTGAGTAGTAGTGGCGGTGGTGA
This sequence comes from Dermanyssus gallinae, assembly GCA_003439945.1. Lineage (NCBI taxonomy): Eukaryota > Metazoa > Arthropoda > Arachnida > Mesostigmata > Dermanyssidae > Dermanyssus > Dermanyssus gallinae. The sequence goes on along the minus strand of QVRM01005533.1, from coordinate 215,935 downwards.
TGATGATGGTGGTGGTGGTGGTGTAGTCGGAGTGTTTTGATCGCTTCGAACACAAACAGAGAGCAGCCCAGAGAAGAGAATGCCGGGTTTTTCGGCTTGTTTAGCATTTGTCTGAGCTCGGATATCTCCTCTCGGATATCTCCTTCTTCGCGACGAATCGGTGCGGATTGACGGAGCCCGACGTGACGGGGGCCTGAGTGTCTGCCCTGGCCTCGCTGTTGACCGGGCTGCCACCAGCTCCCGGCAATCCTGAGGATTTCGTTCAATCGTCGAATGTGAGTTCGTTTCACACGCTACGTACGGGTAGTTGTGTGGAGGTTGAGGTGGTGTTCCAATGTAGTGGTGTTCGATGCCTACTTGCTCGAGTATTCTCTTCTTTCCTGTCATATGTGCATATGGACATATCGTGTGCATATTAGTAGGTGCATACATAATGTCTATATATTGTACTGCAGGATCATGTCGGGCATTTGTACGGGGTATTCTCGTGCTGCTGCTGCTGCTGACCACGATGTTGAGCCGATGCGAGCAGTGTAGCGCAGCACTTGAATGTTGTCGTTATATCGTTCGAAATGTATAGATTGTTTAGCTCCGGACAATGCGAAGAAAGATATCTGGCTAAAACGAACATTGTGAACCTCTTGGAAGCTTTATGGCGTTCACCTAGCGATCCGATCTCTATCCTCAAATCGACGAGAACTTCTCGAGCAATGTTACTACTGACCATACATTTTTCGTGTATGTATATATATATATATAAGTTGCTTGAATAACATGGCGCTGGTACTAATCAAAGTAAACCAAGCCCAGCTAATAGACATAAAAGGTAATCTGAAACGAACTGGCAAAAAGGCGTATCGCTACCATGTTTGCCTAAAATTACAAAACTTGCTAAGAATTTGTACTTCCAAATCTTACGATTTCATAAAAATTGAAGGCGATTACAGTGAAACAAACGCTTGCACTCTAGTGCTCCTGTGAATTTAATATATTATCGAGGTTAAAGACGGTTAAAATGGCAATGTGAAATCAGCCCTTATATTTAGCTTAACTAATGTAATCCGCGGCTTGAGTGCTCATATATATACATATAAAAATATGAGGAACGATTTCACATTGCTACTGTAAGCATTTTAAATTTCTATATATATATATATATATATATATAACTTTGCTATGTTAGCACTTTGGAGTGGGCAATTGTCTCCTCCGCGAACGTGTAATCATGGGTTCCCTAACCCAGGGTTAGCCCAGTTAGTTAATGTTCCCCGAACAAAGGCTGCATTTCCTCTTTGAATGTCGAGCCACAGCCTCTGACGCCAGAATTCGGATGTTCTCGAGTCTCCCGTCGAAAGATTGAAGCTTCTACCTACGCGCTAAATCAGCTTAAGCGTAAGGGGGCCTACAGCTCCCATAGTCTCGAACGCCAACGGACAACAAAATTCGTGCGGATAATCAACGCTGGAGTATTTTCTGCATTTGTTAGCCTCAGTTAGCCTGGGAGCATGACAATGTAAAATGATTATATATATATATATATATTCGTGTGTGTGAATTTATTACAGCATCGCATTGCAAATATCGATACTAAGAAGTCAGCAAACTACGTTATATATTTATGTATATACGCAGCATGCAGGCCATAACGACTCTGTGTGAGGCCCAACTGATAACATACATATTTGTCTCTATTCGCGTGTTTTGCATGGTTCTACGACTCATGTTAGTCTAGCAGAGCACCAACGACGACCGTGCTAGCGGCCAGCGAAGAGGACGGCCGGCGTTGCTGCTGTTGCTGCTGCAGCTGGAGCAGCTGGTGCAGCCACAGCCACAATGGCAGCGATGTCCGCAAACGCCGTCAACGTGTCGGTGTCGGTCGAGGTCGGCCAGGAGTACGCCGTCCAGGAGATCCACTACGATGGCCAGGAGGTGTACAGCCAGCCGCCGACGATGAGCGAGAAGCTCACGAAGCTCGCGCACAAGATCGACTTCAGCGCCGAGGAGGACGACGCCAAAACCGAGGAGACGGCGGCCCGGGCCACGTTCCAGCCGTCGCTGTGGCCGTGGGACGGGGTGCGCAACAAGCTCAAGGCCGCCCTCACCGAGGTGTCGGTGCTCGCCGACGTGCTGGCGATTGCGCGCGACAAACGCTACCTCGTGCTCGACCCCGTCAGCCAGGAGCCCGTCGAGCACAAGACGAGCGCCATCCTGCTGGCCAAGAAGAAGGCGCTCAACGCGGCCGGCGACATCCTGATCAAGGGCGCGACGAACCTGCGCGGCGCCACCCAGCAGGAGCAGATGGGCCGCCGGGTCAGCCTCGACTTTCACACCGAGCTGCTGCACATGCGCCAGGCGTGGCGGCTGCGTAAGGCTGGCAGCTCGATCTTCGGCGATCTCGGCTACCGCAGCGCCGGCTCGCGGTTCTGGCAGAGCGGCACGTTCGAGGTGTCGAAGAGCGCGCACGCACTTGCCGTGTCGCAGGGCGAGGTGGGCGCTGGCCAGAGTCAGGGACCCGACCCTCAGCGGCCGCCGAGCTCCGTCAAGATCACGCTGCCCAGCGAGCTCGAGGGGATCAGCTACATTCAAGTCACCATACAGAAAGGTAGACCTCCGGCGGCGTCTCTGCGGAGTCTGTTTCCGTATCTTGATCGCCAAGGTGTGCCCTTGACACATTGGCCCAACGTTATCGATAATCGAATGGAGAGGTTTTTGTCGCTCAAGTAGTCGTTAGAAGTAGTAATACTAATAACGTAGTTGAGTGGGTATTGCGTACAGGAAACTATTGACTTCATTGTGGTAGTTGCAATTTGAAAGTTCTTTATCACAATACTGTCGGGCATTCTGTTGTTGTTGTTTAAAAAAAGCTTTATGTATATGGATGTAGACGTCTCAAAAATGTAATGCATACACATTGAAATGCTTTTTCTTTTTACTAATTAGGTTGTACTCCTGTACTATAGCGCCTTTTGAATGTCCCTAAATATATGGCCGTTTTGTATCTAAGTATTCGTGGGGTTGGTGTTAGTTCTGAAACTCTCTATACGTAATTAAGCCAGGAGCCATAAATAAAGAATACGTGAGCAATGTTAACCAGCTAACTTCGACCGGGGCGCACCAGGGCCGAAAGGGAGAGGTCCAATTCTTTTAACACATATAGTTATTTCACATATCATATTATCGGTGTATAATATGTCTCGGCGCTCACAGTGGGCCTCGAAGCCTGTGGCACGGACGCCGATAACGAATGAATAAATTTAATCTGACTGATGCCAATCTCAATGCAGACATGGAGACGATCGCAAGCGGCTACCTCTCGATCAACCTGCCTCAGGATGCCTTCTCGAATGCGTACTCGCCGTGGCAGCAACGTCTCGAAGCCGCTCAAAACGTTCTGTTCTGCAATGAGTTGTTTGCCCAGCTGGCGCGCGAGGCCGTCCAACTTCAGCCATCGATACCTAACCTCGTAGTGGGCAATCTCATCACCAGCTCGGTAAAGTCTTTGTTAGTGCGTCATTCTAACTACCCCGCAAGAATGCCAACCGTTATATATATATATAGCATGTATTGATTACTGGCTATTCACAGCGAATATTGATAGATGTGTATGCGGTTCGTGTCGGCGATGATTTTCAGCTCTTCCCTGGCGTCCAGATGTCGATCGGTCTATGCCATCGGACGCTTCACGAGCGGCGTCCACAGGTCCCTCCGTCTTGTCTTGACCACAAGCACGTTCTCGAGCACTCGCTGCATCAACTGTTGAGGGACTTTCACTTCAACCTGCTCCACCACGCGATGCCGCACCCGGCGTCGGCACCGCTCGGTCTCAGCAAGCGACAGCGTCTCGCCGGACCCGAAGCCTACGATCGTCATACGCTGATGGAAATGGCCAAAAGGTGACACTAGACTTCGATGCTGTATAGTTAGTTGCATGTGCTGGTCCAGCTGGTCGCCTTCCGATTATCGTATGGCAGTTAAATTTAAAGCACGTTGTCTTTACTTGTATCTTGACATTTGTTTTCTTTGTTAGTATTATTGCTTGCTAGTATATCTTTGTAAAGATGAAAACGTTAGACCAGACGGTATGACCCTATTAACCTGGGCCATGAAGAAGCAGCTGATCTGGGACGTGTTGGGTCGATTTCGAACACGTATGTAGCAAGATATACTGTCCGTTCATCATTAAGACATCACGCGCGTGGGGACGGGAGGTGGTCATGACGTGGCCAGATTCTTGATATGCGCCCGAGTGGAAGAGGCCTGGAAGAACTGATGTACTCATATATATATATATATATATATATATATATATAGGAAGCTCCACCTTTACGTTACCGGCTGACCATAGTTTGACAACAAAGCAAATACGAATTATTATTATTGCTATAACTTGTAGTAAGATTTTGCGTGAGTTATTCTGTATCGGGCGCAAGAAATATCTACCTATATGTATGCTTATTAAAATCGCCATCATTGGGGTCTTTGTTGTTTCCGTTGCTGTCATTGTTATTGCGTGATGCCGTTGACGACGATTTTGTGTGAACAGTGAAACAATCCTTGAAAAGATCATCGCGCAGACGCAACATGTCGTTCTGCGACTGCGGGCAACTTTCGTTATCGACCAGTTCGCGTGCGAGATCAAGGATCCGCTGATCGTCTGCCATTGGGTGGCAATGTCGTCACCCACTCAGCACTCAGTGAAGCTCAAGCTCGTCTCGCACGGCTACGAGAGCATGTGCCGGACGCCACTTGTCATTCACATCGGCGAGAAAAGCCTGAAGGCCATTCTCAGGTGAGTTCTATGCAGCAAACGTACACCCTCGAGCGAAGGAATTTAACTCATTTAGTAGTTTAGTGTAAAATACTACATATATATATGTATACAACCCACATGTACGTACTGTATTAGTAACGGCTATAAAGTTCTTTATTTTTAAGCAGTAGCGTATGAACATGGTTTGGAGGCGAGTTTCGCATTTCCGTGCCTCACTTCGATCTGAATTAGCTTCTCCATAGTCGTGCAAACTACAGTACAGTACAGATGCAACGTTTGCATATGTCCCATAAATACTCGATAATATTTATTCATATTTCTGTATTTGGTGCTCTGTTATAAATGTATGCACACCCATTTTGATACGTGTCAGTGGGCAAGGTCCTGCTGCAATATACCAGTACTTCCAGGATACCTCTTTTCCAGCTGTAGAGTAACTTTCATTCGTAGAAAAATGCATTATACAGAACCGACGTGACGATTGCATTAGCTAATGAACGCTACGGCGGTTGGACAGGACACTACAATATGATGCCATAGTACCTGATGACTTTAATAACTGCGTCAGCCAAAAATCAGATTGTCGGATGTTTGATCAGATTAGGTTTCCGTGTGTTTTTCAAACGATTACGATTAGTAGCATGGAAAGCATGCTTTGTTTTAATTAATCCGGCTGAATTTATTACTCCAACAGGGACGGCCGCGTGATCTCGCTCGGCTATGAGCCGCCAGAGCTGCGTTTTTTGCTGATGGCGCAGGTAGCGCAGCACCAGGTGACAGCCGTTCAAACACTAGCCAAATATGTCGGCTGGAAGGTTCTCTCAACTTGCGGTTCTGTCGGCGTCGGCGGCGTAGAACCTTTAGGCAACGCCAGCTCCGTTGTGATGGCCTCGCCCACCGGCGAAAAGTATGTCTATTCATTAGCGCTTAGTGCCAACAAAACCGAGTAGGGAATATGGTTTAACCCCGGAGCGACACACATACTTTTCCAAAACTGGCAAATCTGGCTTTAAGTGGTGTAGTAAGAATGTATTTTATTGACAGCATTATTATCTTCAGTATAACAAGCACATTCAAATATTACTACTCCAGCACACGTTGGATTTCTAATTCGTTTCTATTGGAACAGTGAGATGAAGAAAAGATAATTGGGAGATATTAGTAAATAATAATAATAATATGCAATAATAACTTATTATTGCTATTAAAATAACTGCTGTCGTAGCCATTAATTACGACTTACAGTCATTGCACATGAACTTTTAGCTTCTAATAATAATTACCATTATGATTGATGTTTTTTATATTAATAATAATTGTAATTATTATTAGATCACAAAGCAGCTCAAACCGTTAATTGAACTATTTGTGTACAATTGATACGCATAGCTTGGTAATGATGTGGGTTATTGAAGAAGGCCAATAAGAAAGCCAATATAAATTTGGCCGCTGAAGAAAGCCACTATAAATTTAGTAACGAAAGCGCGATGACAAGATAAGCTTTAAACACTACCATGTCACAAGATTATCTTAACCTAGCGCGCGGAATTTGGTGAGCGCGCAATCAGGGAGAATTGTCTCGGTGAAAAGCGTTGTCAGAGGTAAACAAAGTCTTAATAAACTGGAGTCACTGGGGGAGTCCTGAACCATCCTACCAACGAATGCTCAGAACATACGCAGCATTTGCAACTTGACCGAAAGTTGAAAGTTTCTAAAACCTAGTCCATGTACAGTTTTAGTTTAGATAAAAGCAAATGCTTTGATTGCCGAGTGGCATGTAAGACGGCACGCCAATTTAACGAAATGTTTCAATGTCGTTAGCAGAATGAAGTAGCAAGGTCCTGTTACCTCAATTACTTTCTTATATGCACATCATTGATATTACTGTCCAATTTGCAGAATCCTGGCTGTACGGGTAAGTCCCGGTACGGGCGTTAAGGTTTCGCTGTCCTCGTGCCCCCAACAGCAAGACTTCTATCCGTCGTCTCTGGTAAAGGACCGTAAATGGCACCTGCTCAATGGCCCCTTTAAGGAGGTGTCGCTCGATCGGATGCAGGGCAAGACCTTCCTTAACAAGATGGAGCATCTCATGGCAGCCCTCACGACTTCATAGAGAAGGTGCGCATGCTATGGGAGACATAAATCGAGAGAGAGAGAAAGAGCGTAAAAGCGAGAAAATATTGTTTTGCGCTAATGTTTTTTTGTCAAGGTGAACTCTCTCCTTTGTGTCGAAGAGCAGCCCTGCGAGAAAAAAATAGGGGATGAATAGCTTATTTCTCCACGGTTTTATGTATTTTCTGTAAATAAACGCACACTCGACTTTGAGGTGCACCGATATATGCATATGTATAAAACGAGTCGTCGTCTTGCGCGCGTATATACCCTTCTTGCATGTGTCTTCTTTGCCAGGCTCTCTAAGGTAGCAAGGCCGAAAGACGTGCAACACATGCACACAACCATAGCACTTCAGCCGCCTTCGGTAAGGAAATTACCACTTATCGGAATGACAGCAATAACGCCTTTTTTTTCTGGCTAAATCGGCTTTATGACAAATGATATATTGTAAATTACGTCTTCGAAATCACACATTACACGCTAACTTCATACAGTCACAGTCTCTTTTAGAAGACAATCAACAGTTCATAAAAGTATGAACGGTGTAGACATACGTTTATTAAGACTTGTATATAACATCTTCACTATGTTCGACTTTGATTTAATATGTCTGATATGATCGAGCCTCGAGCCTTTGGTCGTAGTTTCGTAGGAGAAAACAAAAATAAAAAGAATGACAAATGGTGAAGAAAGGTAGGAAAGTGAGTGCACAGTGATGCAGAACCAATTGGACCGGCTCAACGCGTGACTGTCCACTTCATTTGCGCAGAACATCAACGCCCTTTAGTAAGTCGCCTGATGATCCTTCGTGAAGATGAGAAGCGCATGTCTGCGTGTACTAAAAGGCTACACTAGTTTTGCTCGAAATCATAACGCTGCTACTCTAATTTTGACTGTCCGTCATGGGCAAACAACAGTGCGTTGTCTTAAACAACGCAAAGCAGCTTATCCATAACATAAGCAAGTTATCGCTTTGTAAGAAGTATTAGGTCTATATATGAAGTATTTGTAGGCATTTGTAATTAATAGTTTTGCCTGCTACAGATTCAGCCAAACACTGCATTAAGTTATTTCTGTTCTCGTGCAATTCGCAACAATATCTTTCTCTTACCAGCAATCTATGAGTATGTATATACACATATGCCATGATTTCAAATACAGAGAGGAGCCAGGCTCTATATTTGTACACGAAATTTAATAGGTGCGATATGAACAATAAGTTGCAACTTTTTAACTTGTTTTCGCAGTTAAGTAGTTTTGTGTTAAAACAGTCGCCTTGCACTACGGATTTCGTTGGATTCGGAATCTCTAAATGTTCTTGCTTAATTTAAATAAGGCAAAAACATAACTTAAAACGAGGGGAACACAATTATCTCACTGAAAGGGATGGTGCACGCAACTACGCCCCCCCTCCCTATTTCTATGCATTTGTTAGAAAATGATTTAAATGAAAGGGCTATATGTCAAGTTTTGAGGTAACTAGACATGAATGTTTCTCAGCGGGACTATACATCTAACTTTAGAACCCTTAACTTGCATTCTTAGCATAGATTTTTTTAAGAGTGCAACCAATATATAAGCGCAACGTTTTACACTTTAACCCAAGCAAGTGTCCACGTCTAGATTGGATAGCACACTAAATATTTTGAACTCACTTCTAAAGTCTTTGCCAGTGTAGTCATATTTTAATCGGTTGACTTTGTGCGTATACTGGAACTAGCCTACCTACCTCTAAAACATCCAAAGTCCTGTAACTCAGTGAACAATACACTTCGGACGAAGACGCGTGGCAAGAGTACCGTGTATTAGCACACACTGGCGCCGCTTATCTGTTTGTTTGAACGGATTACTGGTAGCCGCAGTAATTTGTCTCAAGTGGTTGCTGTGGACAACTGGGACACGCCTTCCAGGAAACAGCATTGTGATTCACCATCCATGAGAGTAGAGTGGCTGTTCGCTATCCTGCATCTAGAAGCGGATTTCCGTAAAGCCCTAGTTATATCAGCAATAACAACGTATTGCATTTAAGCCTCTACCCGAAGCAGATCTCACATCGTCGATACGATCGACAGCGCAATTGTCTTCATCTCAAGCTCAGTTGAGAAGTGGATCTCGCTAGGCTGAGTTCTAAATTGGGGTATCAACTGATTTAAAGCTTGAGCACTTATTATTATTATCATTATTATTATTATTATTGATAGCTGAGTTCTAAGTTGGAGTATCAACTGATAGAGCACTTATTATTATTGACAACCATGTGATCGTGTTTCTAATGTCACAACATTCTTATTCCCAACGACTCTAATTCCCTGAGTGGGCCTTTCGTACAAGTAGTTAGGAAACATGGCGCAGTGCGCTCTATTATGGGTGCCGCTTTAAGAGCAGCTTTTGTACGAAACCTAACGTGGAGTTAAAACCAACGTCACAGTTGGTTGTAATGAAGCTAAATATGAAAGCGTGTGAGTGTTTTTTCTCAGGACAGGCGACTCCAGGGAGTCGTTTCTGTTATGGCGGCTGTCTCCGCCTTTGTTACATGGCAGCGGCGGTTTGGATGGCAGCCCTCACGTATGAACACCGCGTGAACAACTTGCAACCATATTTCTTATTCATAACTTATTCATTTTTCTTATTATGGCATAACTTATTCATTATGCCATAATCCAACCTATCGAAAGCTAATAGAGAACAACACAGATGTGAACCTAAGTGATCTAAAGACATTCGAAGGCAATTTCCGTCTAATTATGTCTCCTTAGTAGGCTCTGTCAACTGAGGACTTGCATACGTTGACACTCGGACGCAAGGATGAAATCCGGTGGCCGATCTCAAGAGAATTCACGTCGATCCTCTTATTGACCGAGTTGATTTCAGCCTAGATAACGCCTGACAATAACTCGATCTACATGACTAGAAGGTGAGAGACCCAGAACACCGCGGTCGCTTCTCGCTACGGTTGGTCAGAACAGTGTTTCCTTAGAACTGTCGGGCGGAGTTTCCTTACGATGAATCTGATTGAAGTCAGAACTAACTATACAAAGAAACTCCTTCCAAAACAATTTGTTTTTTGATCGTTGTAGTACGGGGAAAATCTGGGTTTACCCCGTTGGATGTGCGCATATACACATATGTAGAGATGAAATGGGAAGACATCTATAGATGTGTAAGGGCACAATTTCATCACATATTTCTATTATCTATCCCTATCGACTATCTCTACAAAGAAGCACGCCAAAATCATATGGATTTAGTTGTTTAATTTTTCTGATCGCAGAATGAATGTTCGTTGAGTTTGGTGAGAACAGATGGATGAAATCAGCTTATGTAAGGGAAAAGTTCCGTTTAATCAAAGTATTCCACCTCGGAGTCTTTCTTCTGACCTTGCTGAATGCCCGAGAGGGAGACCTCCTGCGAGATCGACCTGTGGACACGCACGTGGATGTAGTCTTCCGCCGCGACCTTTACCTGTAAGATCCAACGAACAAAAGAGCATCGTTGACACTGTAGCGCCCAATAAGTAGCAGCTATGAAATGTGCATAAGACAAGTCACGCATAAGGATTTGAGTCATCCTTTTATACCATCAACCATGTTGACAGAATTAAAAGAACGCGGCGCGGTACTGAAGATCATGCTCAAATGCACGCAAACGTCTGTTAATAAAACTATCTCCGCGTTTTCCTGCAATACCATGTTAGAGAGCGTATGATGTGGTCTCATAGATGTTGCCCATGAATTTCCCATATATATATATATATATATATATATATATATATATATATATATATATATATATATATATATATATATATATATATATATATATATATATATATATATATATATATATATATATATATATATATATATATATATACATGTATATACATATGTATATATATATATAAATGGAAATTGGCGATGAGTTCCAGATCAAGTTTGGAAACTATGTATAGAAAGGAAAAGCGGGAAAGGGGCGGGGGTAGAATGGGTATACGATCATTCAAGAGCAAGTGAGCTATTGGCAAATGCTAGGGCAGGGATGTTGGAAACAAGGATACATAGAGCTAAATATAAGGAGGGGCAAAGTACAGAATGTCGAGCGTGTGGGCTAGAGAATGAGCTAGTCGAGCATATTATTAAAGAATGCATAGCCTTAGGGGGGAGCAGAGATATAGAGCTGTCGGAGGCCCTAGCTTTAGGATTAAATGTTGGAAATGACCTGGTCGATCATCTTCATGGATTCATCTTCTGGAGAAATAGATAGCAAATCGGAAAAGAGAGCCTGGGGGGGGGGAGGGAAACGGCCAGCAGATCTTCAAGAGAAATGCCTGGTTCTTTGATTTTCGACTGTGGTCAGAATCCTCGGATCGAGTAGCCGAACAGACTACCATTAATTATTACTATCACTACCATAAAGTCTATGACTGTGAATTCTACTCCTGGTTTCCAGAGTAGCTGGCGCGGGAGTAGAAATAGACAGTGCGTCACTGATGCAACTTGATGCAACGTTACTGATGCAACTTGATGCAACGTCACTGATGCAACTTGATGACGGAGCGACTTAGTGACTCGGTAGGTAAAAGGAAGTGCGTAGGTTCCAGTTCCAAGCTAACTTGATCGGCCGCGATGCAGTCAGCGCACGATGCTCACCGCGCGTTCATAGTGTTCTGCGTGTGTGTATTTATCTATCTATCTGACTGTCTGTCTGTCTATGACGAAAGGTCAAAGGGAGACAAGAGTCGGACAGGCTCACTGATTGCGCCAACCCACTCGGCGACGTCGACTGCATCAGAATCAGCAACAACAGCAGCAATAGCAGAAGTATAGCACCGCAAGCAAAGAAGGACAGAGGCAAATCAATCAGTAATCATCATATTGACTCGATGGAAGCTTTCCGCTCGCTGGCTTAAACTGGCACTGAAGCAGAGAGATAAACGAACGAAGGGCGAACAACTGACGGATGGAGGAAAGAGCTTAACAACAATAGCAACCACGACAACGACAATGCCAACAACGAAAATTACAAAGGCGATAACAACAACAACAACAAAAGCAGCAACTACAACAATAGGTATACACAGGTAGCAACGCAATCATGCACACACACGCACTCACACATGAGAAGTGGTCGCGTTAGAAACGACATAACGTAAGTAGTATCGTATAGTATAGTAAGGAGTAGAAGTAATAATAGTAAGCGCTAAGTAATGGCTGGGATATACGTTTCTATTGTTACTCACGGCATGTCTCGTCTCGGCTGTAGAGCTATGATGCATAGTCGTACTACCGCCACCTGATCTCTTTGCAGATCAGACAAAAACTTTGCAAACGATCTCTTACCTCGCCGCGTCGATCACCCAACAACAACGGCAACAACAACAGCAACAACGACAACAACAGCAACAACAATAACAACGACAACGACAACAATAACAACGACAACAACGACAACAGCAACAACATCGTTACACTGACGCATTATTAATATTAGGCGGGGCCTTGGCCCATTTACTGGTACTGCCTGTATAGTCTGCTCCAATAGACCTACTATTGGCAGATTGGTTAACGGCCGCAATCACAATGGGCCACAGGGCAACTAGCAACGCCTGTCAGCTTGCAGCGTTTCTCAACATCGACATAATCGTACATAATCGCCAATGTCAAAACGACGACGACGACAACGACAAAATGATTTTCTGTTTAAGCTTCAAACCCGTTGCAGTTCGTCCATATCGCGGATTTCTGGTCCTGAATATTGATTAATTGTTACGACAGTAAGTGGACATTCGTCGCGGCGTCAACACTAGGATTCATGATCCTTGAGGAGCTCCTCTAAAAGAGCTTGGCATGTCAGGGGGTTTCCCAGTCGTCCCAGTTCCGGAACAGTAGCTCTCGCTCAGTGTCGAAAAATGTGCAGCGTTCATAGCAGTGCCTTACATCGTCAGCCTCCCTTGAGTTGCACATGCGGCACATACGGGCGAGTCAGTTTCACCAATGGAGTGTAGGTTATGACAAAGAAGGGCTGCCAAAAATGCCTTAAGCAGCCATAGTGGCCTGTTAGCAGTTGCACGAGTGGGTAGGTAAGGCTGCTGTACCATGTTTTGGCATCAGGGAGTATTGATTTTGTCCACTGACTGGATTGCTTCCCATTGTTGGCTCCATGGTTTTCTTCTCCAGGTGTGTGTCCTGAAGGTTCCTATATATATATATATATGACTAAATGTTATAGTCGTTATGGTTGTCGCAGTAGTAGTAGTAGTAATAGTAGTTGTTGTAGAAAAAGAAAACAAATGCATCAATTCCTGGCCAGCCAGCTGCTACATTGCGAGCAGCCGTTGCTTCGCGTTAACGTCTCTTTCCTCTTGGAGCACCGGCTTGCTGGCTCACCGGCCGCCAACAGCAGCAGCAGCTGCTTCATGTTCTTCGATCATTATCGTTCACTATCGCTGGTGAAGCGTTTCTGCCAACAACGACCACCTCAGCCGACAGCGAACAGCTGCGGCAACAACATGACGACGACGACGACGACAACGACGACGACGACAACGACAACGACAATCAATCAATCCAATCGAAGTTCCTCAATATATCGTTGCCGTGCATCGGTGCCCGGTAGCGTACCACCGACAAACAATCTGGCGGGCCCCGCCGGGCCCCCACTCACCCCGCGCGTAGGGTAATTAACCGCGGGGGTCCGTTGACGCAATGTCGTGGCGGGCCGTCACAACGGCTTCCATCTCGCCGTTGACTCGGCGACCATCTGTCGAAAGCGTCTGCCGTCATCGCCCATCATCATCATCATCATCAATAGAAAAAAATCGACAAGATTTGCCCGCCTTACCGTATAGACATGCGCAGATGGGACAGCAAAAACGGAGCCGAAGGCATCATTCTACCTGTGGCTTCATCGCCATTGTCGGCGACAACAACACAATCAAGGTTTAGGCGGCCTTCAGAACTGCTTCCTGAGGTTCGTTGCGTCGCCCTCATCTATGTATATGTTTATCCGCCTTTATCTATCAATCTATCTATGTATCCACCTTCTATATATCCCTCTCACTCTCTCCCTTTCTATCTATACATCCATTAATTTTGACTTCCTTCGTTCTGTTTTGTTCGGATCTGATCTCGCCTTGTTGTTTTCCGGGCTGGTTCGGAGTTTAGAGTAGTTCAATCATCTCTGCCTTCTGACCTTCGGGTAAAGCAATGACTGTAGGATCGTGGAGAATTCGACGACTTCACGAGGCAGCGGCTCGCAACGAAGTCTCTCGCCAACACTACACAGAACTAACAACGAACTCTCCAAAATGTGAGAAGATCTCATCGGCTTCAGTCAACTACTAGTCAGCAAACAAGCCTCTCATTGGCGGCTGTTTGCTTAGAGCAGAAGTGGCGTATTAAGTGGAGTCGGCATTACTGCGTTGTAATGATAGGATTCTCCTGAAGTAGTAATAATCCGTTTTGGTATATTCACGCCCCACAGCCGCCAAATATGGCGCACAGAATTGTATAAAATACTGCTATTCCTCGACTACGTCTGTTCTACCTATTAGCTGCAAGTCAGACTGTGAAGGTTAAAAATTACTATTATAATTGTGACAGCTTCCTCTTTAGGTGAATATGTTAGTAATATATTCACCTACTAAGAATATGATTGATCAATAATTCTAATGGCGTTAGAATAAAAATAAACAACACTAAATACACATATTCAGCTAGAATTAGCTAACAAAGATAATCACCGCAAAGAAGAGCGCAGAAGACTTACTGCCTCTTAAAGTTAAAAGCATCAACTTCGATCGTTGCGAATAACTCACGGGTCAGAGTGTAGGCTCAGTAACCAGACGACAACAAAAACCTCAAAATGAAGTAACAGCATGTACAACTGAACAGGGCTCGTCGGTTACATCTATTTTACTTTGATAAAAGTAAAATAGATGTACATCTATTTTACTTTGATAAAAGTAAAATAGATGTAACCGACGAAAAAAAAAGAAGCGAGCAAGATCACAGAGCGAGTTATCAACGGGGTATCACAATGATGCAAGAACAGCAGTATGACTATTGAGCTGTCCCAAAGTGTGCCGCAATTTGTCTTTAAAAAACCACACGAATACACACTTGCCGGTAAAGTTGTACCCATTGTAAACTCAAGCCGAGATCTCTCCGCGTAACCATGTCCAAAATTAGACTTTAACATACATATCACTAGAACATGCCGATCTGCCACACTCTTATGCAACACGATGTTCAGATGCATTATCATAAAGAGACCGAAAGTTTATACCAATTTATATCGAAGTTTAGTTGTAATAAAGTGCACATATGCTTGCGAAGTACCGTGACCGTATCTAAAATAGCATATCGAAGCCATTGAGAATGTTTTTTTTTTTATCAGATGGAAGGTTTACAGAGAATGCTAAGACGTTGTAATGTTGACAGCAAAACCCTAGTTATACCCTACCCTATCACACCTTAATCAGACAAAAATTACAGGATTGTACGAAAATGCCAATCTTAAAATATACACACGAATTGGGACAGCAAATAACACATCGTACTACTTTTATATTTGTCCAAATAATCTCAGAAGCAAAAACACGATAACTCCTGTCAAAACTACTACTGCAGGGAACAACATGTTCTCGTGGCGCATGGCACGAATGCATTCCAGGGCATGCATTTCCGAGACTGAACAGACTTTATGCTGCACACTCTGTGAATTTTTATATTATATACTGCTGTACCTATTCTTCCCTCTTTTTTTTCTAAATTATGGTGTTTTTGCTTTGACTTGAATGTTGTTCGTTCGTTGACTTTTGTAGCTCAGAACTTCGGCTCGATTTTGTGGTGCAAATGAAACGAAAAAGCTACGTAACTTATCTTAAATCTAGCCACAGGTAAAGCGATAGCCGAAGGCAATACCTGCCATATCCAAATGGCAAGCTACAAAAGAGTAGCGGTGATGAGGACTCTTTGAATTTGCAAATTTCAACGTTAAATCAACGGCCAGCGCGTCGCGTCCATCCTATGCAACAGACTAATCTACATAGTCTGTCGTAAAAAGTCGCACACTGAACAGAACCAAACGGAATACACAGACAAAAACAAAACTGGTTGCCCAAAATTAAAAAGAATGTAAAACAGTAAGAGCAGAAAATAAATATATAGGAACGCTTGGCATAGGGGGGTGTGGAATCAGGATCACGACCTGGCAGGGACAGCACTATATGTGTCTGATTGATGTCAGACTGGCGCATCAATCAATCTAACTCTACTCTACTCGCTGCACTACTCTAACTCTCTCTGGTACACATTTCTGAATAAAATAATACTAGAGAGAGAGACAGAGAGATTACTTAAGGAGCACAAACTAGTTAAGTATTTATTATATTTGTCATGTTCAGAAATGTTATCCCTTCAACAGTGTTCGACGGTTCGCCGCATCATACAAACTATACAATTAACTGAAAGCAAGAGTGACGTATTTCTCTGTCTTGTTGTGTTAGATCGTCTACGAACTACGTGTGGCTCTATAAGACGGTTCTATAAAGCTATCTTACCGGATGGTGAACTCGTAGCTTTAATTCATTACTGTTATTGAACTTTTGTTTACCATCCAAACGCAATTAAACAACGCTTTTACGAGGCTGGTTACTGAAAAGTATCGGGCGCACACAGGCAGACAGAGACTAGTTTAATTATGGCAATATTCATAGAGTACGCATACAAGTGCATTTGTTTTAGTGATCTCAGTGTTTCGTGGTTCTACCAATACATTGTCACCTACCTTGACGAAGAAGTTCGTGCCGCTCACGGTTTGGGATCTGTAGCAAACAGGTTCGAAGAGCTCGAATTTTTTGCCCGCTTTTTCCTCGCAGCTGGCGCGGACCTGAAAAATAAGGTTCAAAATGGATGTCCAGTAGCTCGTACATACCGCTTGTTGCCGCTAGTACTTAAAATCTGCCACTGTATCAATATTATTGTTATTTTTGTAAGGACATTTATTGTGAATAACTAGGGAAACTACAAAGAACTCGTTCTCGGCAGTTCTTATCTATTTTGCCTCGTATCGGGATCTGCATAAAACGCACTAGTGGATACTTGCGTCAGAACCTAGATATACATATGAAGATATGAGATTCTTCCTAAAGTATTTTGCCTTTCATTTGCATACGATAGAAAACGTTAAGTTGCCCAAATGTTAGGAATATTTTCGTCATTAAACTCGTGTTCTCTTGTTATGATGATAATCTGCCATTTTTAAAAGCAAAACGTATTCCATCCTTATCAAATATATAATCTAAAAAGTAAGTTTTTCTTTTACATTGCTCACCGCTGTACGCATTTAGTAGTACACACTCGATTGAATGAATAGCACAATCATCCGTTCGGATCATGGCTAGGTTAAGGACGAGTGGAACCATAAAAATAAGGATCTAAACAAAGCATGTGCCTTGAACAACTCAATCTTCACAATCGAATTAATGCGAATTGCAACGCTTTAGCGTCGATTCAAAACGATCGCGCGCCTACCATACTTAGCTGGGTGTCTGTTCATGATGTAGTAGATGTCTGCTGATGTAGCAGATATTTGTTAAGTCTAATCTAAACCACCATATCGTGTATCGCGTAACTTGAATTGATAAATTCACTGCGTAATATTGTGCTGCATTATGTGTTGAACGCTCTTCATTAGACGGATGTGGTCAAACGTCATTCGTGCCCTCGAAAAAAGTGATGTAATTGGAAGCAAACGCCTGCTCAATAATATTAATTTCTATGCTTTATTAGCCTTATGGTTATATTGAAAGTAGTGAGTAATTCATTGTCGCAGTTTTTTTTGAGGAATAACTGAAAAATGTGATATGCACACTCAGGTACAAATTCTGGGGCTCATCCTCATTTGCGAGCCGCTAGCGTGGAGCTTCTACCCACCAAAAATTGATTTCTAGTGGTCGGAATCCCATACTGCCGGCTCGCAGATGAGGATAATCTTGTTATGTGGTGTCCGAGTGTGCGAACCGCATTTTCCCGTTATTCGCATTCCTCTGCAGCAAAGTTATACGAGTAACAGGAGTAGAACGGAGTGGTTGTAGTTGCAAGTCTGTAGTTGCAAGATGGTGGACACGGAGAAAACAAAACCAGTTCATTGAATAGAATAACCTCCGTTTTCAGCGAAGTAAAACGAAGATAGTTCCAATGGAAGTTATTGTAACATATCAATTAAAAAAAAACACACATTTTAAAGCAGTGATACTGGTGGCACTTGGGTTCTGTGCTTGGTTATTCCATCTGTCACAAAGATTTGTTGTTAAGAACAAAAATGCCTCATAAAATTGCAACCTTTGTGATTAAAGCCGGACAAGTTCCACAACACGGGACGGATATCCCCCTATTTTGTTTGCCCTTGGATTTGGAACTATATAGGACTTGGAAAATCCTATATAAGCCAAAAACTGACAAAAACAATCTCTTCTCTGGTCCTCTGAAGTACTTGCCTAAGGTGCAGCTCCGTGACGTAACATACTGGGAGGAGGGGAATGTCTGACCGTGGTTGGTTGGAAATAATTTCTTAGTAGTAGAAGTATCGGTAGTATCATAAGTAGTATGATAGGAAACGGAGAGAGAGAGAGAGGGAGAGAGAGGGAGAGGGAGCTGACCATCAGACCTACAACTACACCAAAAAAACCGCGAAGTAAAGTGCAAAACATTTCCGCAGGTTTTCAAATAAGTTTGCCGTGCCACAAGTGTGGTCGGTCCAATAAAGCAAAAATATCATAAGTAGTGAAAGTAGCAGCAGTTGTAGTGGCAGTAGAAGAAAAAAAACCGATGCTAACGAACCTTCTCCAGAACCTCGCGGACTTCATCCGTCACCTCCTTGACCTCTCCGAGACCTCCGCGAACCGGCAGGTCCTTGGTGTCTACGGTGTCGCCCATGGTGATGGTTGGCTGATGATGACCGACGGTGGCAGATCGAATGACGATGGGAGGCGGCTACGTGCGATGTACTCAGACGTACGCAGAGGAAACAACGAGCCCTTCAGCAAGTCGACAACGAACTGGAATGTACGACGAGTTCGACGACAACGCGTACAGTCTATTTAGTACAGTCGGGGGGGGGGGGGGAGTACAACCGAGCACACAACTCTCGTGATCTGTTCCGAAAGTGCCTTTCGCTGATCAGCGGAGGGAATCACCAACAGTACACTAACTGCTTTCTTGCTTGCTTTGTACGACGATCTGTCTCCTCCCTCTAGCTCTAGTTGGCGGTAGAACCGAGTGAAACTCTGTCTCTCTCCCAGAGAGGGCGCTCGCTGCTTCAGCTCTCCGCGTCAACTCTCTCATTCAATGTACACACACATATATACATATATATATATATATATATATATATACATATGTACAGCCAGATATAAGGTCATACATTCTAACATACATACAAAGAAACACATGCGTGCATGCATAAGCAGAAATAGATATACCTGACTCATAGTGGAAACGGCCAGCCAATCTGCCACGCGATGCCGCGCCATAACGTCGCTGAGCGAGGACGCCCAGCAAAAGAGAGAAAGACCTTCTTTCTGCATCGTCGCGCCATGCTCGCTTATGTTTCTATTGTTGCTATTGTTGTTGCATTTGTTGATAGTGTTGTTGCATTTGTTCATAGTGTTGCTATTGTTGTTGCATTTGTTAGTAGTGTTGCTATTGTTGTTGTTGTTGTTTTCATTGTTCTTGCTGTTATTGTTGTTGTTGTCGTCGTCTTCGTTTTTCTTCTTCTTCTTCTTGTTCATCATTGTCGTCAATGTAAGCTCCGACAGGCCGGCGAGCGGTTCGCGGACAGCCGAAGCGTCCGATGCATCAGGGCAGCTGTGCTGAGGCGTCATTTTCGCCCCATTGCTCCATCTTGCTTGGCCGGCTGCTGCTGCTGTTGCTGGTGATGCTGGCGCTGGTGTTTGCTTTTCGTTTGTTTGGCGCCATACGGCCATCGAACGATCAACGACGAATCATGTCGAACACGCGCTGAGTCTACGCACGCAGCG
This sequence comes from Dermanyssus gallinae, assembly GCA_003439945.1. Taxonomy (NCBI): domain Eukaryota; kingdom Metazoa; phylum Arthropoda; class Arachnida; order Mesostigmata; family Dermanyssidae; genus Dermanyssus; species Dermanyssus gallinae. Next base: position 196,007 of record QVRM01005533.1, on the reverse strand, counting down.
GCCGGCCGACCGACCGACCGACTCCTATAGCGTCAAACCAGAAGTAAGCGCGCGCGGTGACTTCTGGTTTGGCGCCAAGACCTTTCGTGTTCGTGAGGAAGACTGGGCCCCGGACGTGTCAGAGTCGGCAACGTAGCGTTTCGACGTTGACAAGCCAGTCCAAGCGGTAGTAGTAACAACAAGTACAACAACAACAACAACAGCAACAGCAGCTGCTACTGTTGAGATAGTTGCGAAGCCATCGCTCTCAAAGCGTCACCGTCTTAAATCGCCGTCACGTCAAGGGTCTCGTGTAGAGAACGCTGCACTACGCGCCTAAACAGCTATATCGATATATATATATATATATATATATATATATATATATATATATATATATTTATATATATATTTATATATATATATATATATATATATATATATATATATATATACATAGATATGTAGGATGGAATAAAGACAGATTCTCGCACACATTTGGCGCGTCATGGCGAGCGAATATGGCAGTAGCAGCAGCGATTGCAACGGCAACAACAATTACAACAACAATAGCAGTGGCAGCAATATCAAGAGACTGTATGACTCGCATCCAGTATTCAATGTTCTTGGATTGGGGCGATATGAATAGGTAGTAAATGTCCCACTTTAATGCATAGTTCTTTTGGTAATCGTAACATGAAGCTAAAAAAAAATTCAACTTAGAATATTTCGGTTAAAGGCCAATTGCGCACCATTTGACGGAAAACAACTTGGCCAACGAGTGTAATAGGTTTTTCATCTACAACTTACAGGTGTTTTTTCTTTTATTTTATTTGGTTCAACGATACATTTTGTTGCTAGATTTTCGGCTAACTAAGTGGCTTCTAAGATGGCCAAGCTTGGTTTAAATTGGCCTGGCATTCAAGTAGCGTTTGGCATCCATAGAGTGGCAAGACGTCGAGATACTTTCGACCGAAAAATAAATGGAAATAAGGTCCGAGGAGAGAAATCGAACGATTAAATGACGCTACCCGACTACGCCACCTTTAGAAGATGCTTGAGTACGCTACTAAAAGATACGCTGTCAGAAGGCCAGAGAAGCATTTTCGTGCGGATTTTGTATCCATATAGGACGCTCATTTTCTTTCCATTTTGGGAATTTATAGTACAAAACGAAAACCGCTATCTTAAAATTACCACCAAAGTGTAGGGACCCCCCTAGAAGGACCTACTAGGCAGTGTCTTGTCTACGTTACACCTTGCCTGCTATGTGCGGCACTAATTCCAAGGTGGGTGGAGCCATCAATCATAATATCATCCGGGTAGATCAGCTAATCGCTCCAGATAATATTGTGGCCACTCATCGTACGTTTGGAGGCGCTAGGCGCGTAATTGACATGGTTCGTGGTGGTAATTTTTTAATCCCGTGGGTTGGAGATCTATGTAAACGGAAAACCCGGAAGGCTATGAAGTTCTGCGACGGCTGTTGTATATTGCGTCAGCCAGAAGAGACTGAGCGACCCCGTGCATAGATTCCACCCCATACTTTTGACTCTGGGCTAATTTCCTGGGCATGTCGCTGCAATGTCATGCGAGTAATGCCCATCTCACTCTATAGCAAGATCGGTAATGTCTGTAGACGATCCCTTGAAGCACTTGTTAGGCTCTTTATTCTAAATGTTGTTCCTGAGAAGCTGGAGTATAGCCTAAAAAAAGCGTGGGGTCACCAAACCATATCGCAACGCATTGTAAATAGGTGAAAATGGCAAGCATAAATAATACAGTGTAGTCCCATAAACTCCGATCAAGCTGTGTGCTTAATTGAGCTTATTCATTTTATTAATTAACAAGTGCAATTATCTTATCAGAAATGTCAATAAACAATGCAGATTATGTCAATATGGCTTTCAGGAAAACCTTGCTCCACATATATTACAAGTCGTTAGCGACATTAGCGTTTCTCCTGCGTCCGGTTCGCGCAAAACGCACCAGTTGTATTTCTCTCCGAGTTTACAGCGGTTTTGCCGCAATGTTAACAAAATGTATTATATGCACCAAAACATAATTGCGCCGGGTAGGGTGGCCTCACGTTAAAGATGTTTCAGTCTACCTCGAAGCGGTTCAAGTTACGAGGGATGCGTTCTCTAACAATCGTCTTAAATGACTACGGCGTGACTGACCTTACCTCTAGAAATGCATCAACATCATTCAAGAGAACCTGTGGTCGATGTCCGGATACTATGGAATTATCATCCACACTAATAGCTGGCCCAGTAACGACCTTAGAAGACGCGAGGTAGATCGCACATAAAATAAGGTCGAACAACTTAGGATGAGCAGTGAAATAGGAACTTAACTGGACAAGACATGAAAGAAATATTCTAAATTGTTGTCACTCACTGGTGTTCTTATTTCTAAGGTTTTTGGATTCCTACTCAGCCTTAGGATAGTTGTTGAAGCTAGCAACTCTGCCTGTTGCCAACGGAACCGTAGAATGAAGACAGTCGAAAATGCGCGGGTTCACTGACGCTGATCTTATTTAATATGTTTCACGATACGACAGAGAGCGATACGGCAGCGCCGTCTCTCTTCGTATTATTATTATTGTTGTTGCCTAGCTAGCTCACACAATGTCCCGGCGGTTAGCGCGAAGCAGTTTCCACCGCCGGAACTCACACAGATCACACACTTGACACTGCCGCTACACTAGCGCTAACAATCATTCAACTAACAATATATATATATATATATGCATATATATATTAATCTCCCTGCAACTGCCAGCCGCAACACTCACCGCCCTAGTGCAGCACTGCTGCCACGCTCCCGCCGCTGTCGCTGCCAGGCCGTCGGACGTGCCGGTCGCCGCCGGACTAAGGGCTTGCAGAGTGCGCGTTACGCCGAACGCTCGGGATAGCAAGAGAAGGACTGAGGAAATGGCGCGCACCCCCTTTTATAGGGCCAGCGACCGGCAACGTGACAGTGCACGAACGTGCAGTGGCGGGTTGTGGCTAACAGTGCTGTAACTGGTTGTGGCTAACAGTCAGAAATCATCATCATCATCATGGCGCGCAAATACAAACTTCTACCGCGGCCTCCCAATATGCAACACTCCTCCCCCTTTTTGAGGGCTGCGGTAGCCCCTCAAAAATACCTATGTTACATTGGTTGTGTTTAACATTTATTGTGTGGCACTCTGCGAGATCAACTTTCGCTCACAACAAATCCTCTTGATGTAGCGGCCTCCACCGAACTGCGCCCGGTAGGCACGCTTTACGCCGTCCTTGTTCGCCGGCGGCTTCTCTACATGACTTGCCAAAATGTCCGCAGCACTCCTTCTTCCAACAGTACTACGACGGCGCCCGCGGCGACATGGGGTCTCCCCGTCGCCGCAGAGCCATCGTCAGGACCACCAGATGCTCGGCGCGCCATCGCCTTTAAACCGAGCTGCTCCGATCGCGGCCCAAATCTTCATTTCTCCTCCTTGCGACACGTTCATGACCATTTCGGTCTGTAGATGCTTCAGCCTGGAATTGAACTCGGCCAGGCCCGCGTCTTCGGACGGCTCGCCACGAGAGGTGCTTGCGACGTCCTCCCCCAAGCACGGCTGCCGTGCCTCATGCAGCGGGTGCTGCTTCGCCCACGCGAGCTCTTCCGCCGTGAGTCGACCACTCACCTCCTGCCGGTAGAACCACCTTCCAGCCTGGGCGACGGTGGCGACGACTCGAGTCAGTTTGCGCAAGCTCGAACACCCCGCTGGGTCTATTAGCGGGGGTTCGCACGTTGCAACAAACACCCGACTCTCTGGAAGCTCGTCGTAGCCCTGCCCCGGCTGGAAGGCGGGGTACTGCGTCGACGGCTTCTTCAGGAACTCCACGTCCTTGGTTACGTGATGCACGACTAACCTTGCTGCAACCACTTCGTTCCCTTTCGTGGATGAAGACTCGGATGGCGTCACTGGATGGATGGATGAACTCTCGACCACCGTTGAACTTCTTAGCTTAGCAACGGGGAGCGCCGCCCCGCCCGTTGCGTTGCTTTCTTGAAACGCGACTTGCCGATTTATACTCGGGTCCAGCGCTGAACTTGATTCTTGGCCACCGGGGCCATCGCTCTCCGACAGCCTCTTCGGTAACGATGCTCTTGCCTCTGCCCATCGTGCAGACACGTCCAGGCCGCCCGACGGCATGGTGGCGGCTAGAGTGCTACGTCGCTTGTAGCTAATTAAACTACCCCGTATACGGGACAACGTCTCCGTGTAATCATTGGATCTACTTACTTCTAGATCTATTTCCTCATCACTAAGCTCGCCAGCTACAGCGAAAAAACGCTCATCTAGCTCATCTAACCTTCGTTTGTAGTCCTCCGCTGTTATCTGCCAGCAATTGACGCGTGTCTTATTCTGCTGCGTAAACTGCGGACGCTCTTGGCCATCAGGCCAAAACAACTTGACGGTGGTGTCCAGCTTGGACACCAGCACACGCACTGCGCGCCGAAGCGCAATCACACGCTCGACTGTCTCAGCCATCCTGGCTGCCGTTATGGTCACTTCTACGTCCGGGCCTCTTGCTACACGTCGTGCCCCACGTTGGGCGCCAATATGTTGCCAACGGAACCGTAGAATGAAGACAGTCGAAAATGCGCGGGTTCACTGACGCTGATCTTATTTAATATGTTTCACGATACGACAGAGAGCGATACGGCAGCGCCGTCTCTCTTCGTATTATTATTATTGTTGTTGCCTAGCTAGCTCACACAATGTCCCGGCGGTTAGCGCGAAGCAGTTTCCACCGCCGGAACTCACACAGATCACACACTTGACACTGCCGCTACACTAGCGCTAACAATCATTCAACTAACAATATATATATATATATGCATATATATATTAATCTCCCTGCAACTGCCAGCCGCAACACTCACCGCCCTAGTGCAGCACTGCTGCCACGCTCCCGCCGCTGTCGCTGCCAGGCCGTCGGACGTGCCGGTCGCCGCCGGACTAAGGGCTTGCAGAGTGCGCGTTACGCCGAACGCTCGGGATAGCAAGAGAAGGACTGAGGAAATGGCGCGCACCCCCTTTTATAGGGCCAGCGACCGGCAACGTGACAGTGCACGAACGTGCAGTGGCGGGTTGTGGCTAACAGTGCTGTAACTGGTTGTGGCTAACAGTCAGAAATCATCATCATCATCATGGCGCGCAAATACAAACTTCTACCGCGGCCTCCCAATATGCAACACTGCCTATAGCAGGACCTCTCACTAGCATCTCCAGTCATCCTTGATTGGTAATATCTCAGTCTGAAGGCCATGCAATGCTCTACTATTTAAAAATAAAGAAAAATGTACTTAGACATAGAATCTCACATTATGTCGAGTGTTAAATACATTTTTGTCGCGCAACGATCTAAAAATATGTCGAAGGCATCAGCCGTTGATAAATGCAGCTCTCCGTTCCAGCTCTCCGTCTCGTTTCGAAACGTGGCTCTTTCGAGGCAACATTGCCTGTGCAAATGTTGCGTGGAACCTTGCTGTATCAATATCAACGGATCCTACTTTTTAGAGTACATTTTTTTAGAGATCTAGTCAAATCAACATCTGTATCTGTGAACATGCTATTCCGTTGTTTCGTGTATATTCGTTTGTAAAAAGCAATTGTGTTATCCAGACGTTTTATAGTGCTTACCCGTCTGAAGCCCATATTTGTGCGAACACATAAGTATGATTGAGGGGGTGTTTAGACACGATTTCGGGAATTGACTTGTAGAGCTTGTGATATCGAGCCGAATGCTGTAAACCTCTTCTAGCTGGCAATTTTATTTAAGAACAACGGAATACGGGTACTATCACAGCTTGTAAGCTCTCACCTTATTGACCGCTTTGTCGATGTGCGAGTGAACAATGATAAAAGCCAAACGGCTTTTACCTAATCGTATTCCACGATTTGAAATCACCAATAATAATATGTTTGCCTGGCGTCTAGCCAGATAATCCCACATCAAGGCGACTTAGCAGGCTTCACTGCATCCTTGCCTTTTTCCCTTATTCGGTAAATAATGGCGTTATATATATATATATATATATATATATATATATATATATATATATATATATTACGTTGGAGCTTTCACGTGCAGAACCGTAAAAGGTTGACATTACAAGCAAACGCTTACGCTCAAAAGACATTTTCTCTGTCATCATAGTCTCATGCAATAGTATGAGCAAATAATGCATCATTCTCATACCAAAGTGATGGTGCTGCGTTACGTAGTTGCCAAGTAACTAAGCTTTTTCGAAAGCCATATCGAAAGAGAAGGCATGCATACTTGCGAGCATTTTGGCCTGCTTTAGCAAGGGTGTATGAGAAAGTTAGGTACACATTTTGAGGTTTGGTAGAGCTCGGCAAGGATTGTTTGCCCAATGGGAGGAGGGGCGGAAACGTCTTGGCAACATTTTACGGATCTTAACGTGAAAGCGTCAACGTAAAACATAACGACTATGGCTAATTTGGTATTGCCTGAGAATAGCGTACATTTGTGGGCGTGATAACAACATTTTACGGTTCTGCACGTGAAAGCTTCAACTCTCGGCCAATCGCTAAGTGAAGTCTTTAGCTTTCACACAAACAAAACAACCGCTGAACAATATTCTAGCAGTCTAATGTCTCATACGTTTTGACTGCAGGAAAAATGTCTAAAAAAGAACCCCCGTGAAGGGGAGAGCATGCTTGTGCATCAAAACGCTGCACAACGCTTACAAACGCTGTGCATAGGTTTCGGTTGTCCGGTCGACTCATTATGTTGATATGATATGATATGACGTTTATTCATTCTTAATTGTAGTTTCTCATTTGTGTTACAACTTCATATAGCCACAGGCTAGTGCGAAGCATATGTACAAGTTACAGTAAGATTTTATACATTATCACCGTAGTATCTCGTGTTATTGCAATTATTTATCTATAGATTGTGTACATGATTACATAAATATGGTTTATGTAATGTTCGAAGTTTTGTTGAAAAACGAAACGTTCCTAGTTCACAATATCGTAAATCGTGTGTTCTATTACCGGTTTCAACGGCCATATGTACGCAAGGTGAGTACAGTACTTGAGGGTAGGTGCCAAACAATCTTCTGCATAGCTTTCTTTCAAAATCTCACCCTATACCTCATTATTGCACAAGTTTCATTTGCATCTTGCAAGTGTAAAGATGTAGACATGCAAATACCCAGATCGAATGGTGACTGTAGTACAAATGATGATGACGATTATGATTATTACTCGGCGATGGGTCACTTTTTTTAAACGATCTTCCGGCGATGCTTAGTGACATCAAAGGTCTTAGAGGGTTCGGACAACAGAGCGAGCTACAACTCAATCTTTCTAAATGCTAGCTATTCCAACAGGATTTAGGGTACAGCTTGTTAGCATCCAACAAAACGATTGACAAAGGAGCTTGAGAAGAAACTCCTTGAGGCAGCTACGGCGAAGCCAAGATCGATTGCGTTCTTCCGACAGAGGATGTCGTTGGAACTACAGAGGGCAACGCCAAGCTGATATTGAGTTAATTCAACGAAAATAATAATAAACCAATGTTCCAGAAAAAAAGTATTAATATTACTATTATTTCGTATTTCCCAGTAGAGGTGCCAGTTCAGCTAACTTGTTATTGATAGTAATTCATTGTTGTCATTTTTATTAGTCATTTTCACAAGCCAGGTCATGCCTCGAGGGCTCTTTAGGCAAAAGCCTGACGGACCCCGTCCGTTTCGCTCACACGTCAAGACCAGACAACGGTAATTGGCTGAACGTCCGCCCCGATGACAATCTTGGTATCGTTAACACTGTCAGGCCCGGAGTTCAGAACCATATGCAGCTTCCGCCTAGGTTGTGATGCTTTTGCTGCTCACCCATGTTCTTGTGGCACGCTCATGGCTGATGCGAAAGGTAACGTAACACGTTGAGCTGCAAGGATGCGGCACACATAGGGCCGGCTATCCACAACGCCGTAAATGAAAGTGCTCGTTAGAGCCTTCAGATAGGCGGGCATTGCCGCGCGCGCCAAGTCAACGCTTCTGTGTGAAAATGAAACGGAATGACCATTTGGCCCGCAGAGAAACTGCTTATCCGGAATGTGTCGAATTGGAACACCTATGCGGCGAGTTATGTGGCGATCACCCAAACGGTGGGTGGCGTTGTACTTAAAGCGGAGAGAGACAAGACTAGTCATTCCGAATCCTTGGGGAACGAGCACACCCTCTGATCTGTCCGTTCATCATTGAGACATCAGACGCGTTTGTGGAGACGAGAGGCGAGATCACCGAGAAGTCAAACGGATATAAACGATTCACAGCGTTCCTGAGACGGCGCCTCGCCTTAGAAGTTCAGCGTGGAAAATTATTCTTGACACTCTCCCGAGTGGGAGAGGCCTGAAAGAACTGATTTGCGAGTATATATATATATATATGTGTGTGTATATATATATATATATATATATATATGTGTGTGTATATATATATATATATATATATATATATATATATATATATATATATATATATATATATATAAGGATTTCAATGTTTTCAATACAATTTAATAAAAAAAATACAAATCGTGACTAATATTACAACTATTATTACTATTGTTAGTATGACCATAATTACATTTTTCTATTAATTTGTCGTCGTGTTTCGACTTGCTGGCAAGCGCCACCGCGGCAGGTCTATGACTCACTGATTGTTGTCCAGCATAATTCCACAACGTTTGTGATTAGATGGGTAATCTGGCACGCATTTTTTCCCTTGGTGGGGGATCAAGGGAAACGATTTTTTTCATCTATTTATCTGTACATCCGCCTAGTAGTACCACAGTAGTACTATTATTAGACATAATACTAAGAAACTTCATTAGTTGTCGTCTGGTTACTGCTACTGGTTTTTTTAGTGGTCGCGTTATGTTTCGTGTCGACGTTTTTCTAACGCGCCACACGTCGCATTTTCGCTGGCGATAAAAGCTAGCATGCACAAACACCTACGTTTATGCATACAATTATATTTGACAATTCATTAGGGCGCGTGTACGGAACAATCACGTGTGTATGTGTATGTGTGAGTCTTAGTAGTTATTGGCGGGATCGTAGGATTGGTAGGATCGTAACGGAAAATTTTCGGGATTAGGTTCTCTACCGCGGTGGTGGCGGTGGTGATGATGGTGGAAAATGGTGACGCTGCCAATGAGAATGGCCGCCGACATAGGTATTTTTTCTTTCCGCATTGTAGCGGAAAAGGGGGAAACGCCATGCACAGAGTGGGTGGGTGCTTATCATACCGCACCCTGGTAACAATCGATCTTGCATCACGAGTAGACGGCAGCAAGTGCCACTCACAACGTATGTTACTTATGTAAGTAGGCTAAAAGTACCGCCATTCTTGGTCATTTTTAGGACGTTCTTTTTTTTGTGGCGTGACGCTACCACACGATTTCCTATCACCATTAATCACAATCATTTTTATCATTGCTGCTGGGACTAGCTGAACTGCTTTTCAGTTTCCCGCTACAATGACGACTACTTTTACTACTACTACAACTACTTCTACTACTACTAGTACTACTACTACTACAACTACTTTCGCTGCTGCTATACGCCCACTAGGCCTGCGTGTGTATTCAAGGAGTTATTAGCTATTAGCCAACTGCAACTTGACTGCCGCAGAAGTGTCGAATAAGATCATAGTATTCCATGAGCGACATACGTCCATCGGCGTCGCGTCTTGTTCCGTCTGTCCATGTCTGTTCGAGGGCACTGCGTTCCACGTTCTAGTGAAGCACCGATCCTTCATCCTCGCTCACAACGGTTTAGTTAGACGAGTTTCTTAGCGCGTTTTGCCGCTTCCTACGGCTCCCTCCACCTATCCAGGCGAAGCTGCGCTTTCGCTGCTGCCGCTGCGTGACAGGCAGGCAGACAGGCAGACAGATAGATAGACAGACGCCTTAGAGACGCTCCTCCAGGCATCTCGAACTCGCAGATCCGTTCTCCCTTCCCACGCCTAGTTATCTGCCTGTGCACGCACATATCGAGACCGGCACCGCATAATATCAATCACTGAATCAGTTTCCGTTGTACGGGGCTTTCACTTTTACGCTGACTAATTGTGTGTATGGTAGTTCCGTAGTGCGATAGATTCCTATCGTCTTATCATCGAGGTGTCTATCGAATATAAAGTTTTGTTTACTCAGCTTCTCGCGCTCTCTCTCTCTCTCTCTCTATATATATATATATATATATATATATATATATATGCTCACATGCATAGGTCAATATAGGCGGTTGGTAACCATTGCTAACCATTTGTTGTTGTTATCTTTACTTTAGGTAATGTTGCTCTCTCAAGGCCTCGACAGGCCGCCCACCGGTGTGAATTGCCGTTGCCGCTAGTGCGGCCGTAGACACATAGGCACGCCCTTGCGTCTCTCTCTCTCGATGTATGATGCATTTTGAGATTTTCGTTGAGACTGCACTCCGTTCGTAGCGTTGCGTGGTGGTGGACGACGACGACGACGCCGGTGGTGGTGCTACAGACGTAGTCGCTTCGCACGCATTAACAGCAGGCTACAGCGGAACAGCACAAGTGGTCCGTAAGGGGGCATGCCGCCGCGACGGCTGCGGCAACAGCGGGGAAGTAAACGGGCACCCCGGCTGCTGCTGCTGTTGTGGTCCAGCACAGCATAGAACAGCGGGCAGTAGAGCTGATGGCGATGATGCTAGGATTTGCCAGGCACACTCTCCCGAATGCGACGGCCGCCACGGACAGACGTCGGTCTCAGCTCGCGCTCAGCAGCGAGAGAAAGAGAGAGGAGCAGTGATATATATATATATATATACATATATAGGGAGAGGTAGAGAGATCCAAGATGGTCTAGGCCGAAACAGACGGCGAGATTGCGCGCGCCCCGCAAAGCAACACGAATGAGTAACGACCGAATCAAGGAGACGGAATCGACGTCAAACGGCGGCTAGAGTTCGTTACTTTCACTCACTGATGACGCGCCACTCTTTCGTGTGCTCTGTTAACTCTGTTGGCGAACATGAACTGTGGCCGACGACTTTGTAGTCACTCATGGGATCGCTCGTGATCTTACTAGTAATAATAAACTAATAATAACTATAGTTATAACCTTGCTAATCTAAGAATCGATCTACAGAAGCCACCTGATCCCTCACGTTTTCTTTCGCTCTCTCTGTCAGATGTTTCAATTTTGATACAACGACAACTACGTTTCCGCACCGCTTTTCCCATCATTGACTCCGCACTGTGGGCGCGACATATCTGCTACGAACACTAGTTAATACGCATATCGGTAATATCAAATGTATTTATTTGATTCAATATATCCGTTAATAACATTAAGCAAACTTGGGCAACATCTAGTTGTAGTAGCCAATGCCGCAGGAGACTCAATGAGTCATCGAGAACTCGAAAGCCGTTTATCTTGGTCACGGCAACGACAGCTACGACTTAACTCATCGCGATCTACCGTTGTGCGTAGATGGAGCGACAACAGGAACCCACACAAAAAATATAAATTGACTTTAATAAAAAAAATCCCATGACTTTAATAAAAAAAATCTGCAGTGGAACAGGAAGATGGGACAGTGTGTGCTGCTGGGTGCGGCACTGTTCTCCTTCATGGCCGACTTACATCCTTCCGTTAAGATTACATAGTCAAGCCCAATTGTGCTTTAACTTAATCTTAGTTAACCTATTTTACCCGATTATAAGTCCCGATGTAAACAATATAATGTTAATAATTAGATATCTGTGTAAGCCTACTACTTTGTGGCAAATATTTTCCTCGCTTATATGAATCTCAGATTATCGCAACCTGTAGCCAGGACCGACCAGGCACTGAAAGTTCAATTAATATGATACATATTCCCATACGTATTTAATGTAAAATATATGTATATATTGTAGCTGATTTTACGGCACACAATGAAGCTAGCTACACTAGCATAGTGAACTAAACGTTTTTCACCTGGTCCAACTCTCGACTTAAATTGAAAAATGTGACAAATCTTTTTAGCTACTGATACAGCTTTCGTTGCACGACTTTATTTCTGCTAACTTACAAAGAATAGAAATCACAGAGAATGCTTACGACTTTTGCTCGGGTTTTCAAACACTCATTTATTCACAACCTTTTTATCTCAAATTATACAATATACACACATATAATGTGCACTAATATGAACTGCCACAACGTTTGGTCGTGACACAGGCAAGCAATAATTGACCTCCGGTATAGTTTATCTTCTGTTTATGTTTTCAGTAGGCGCTCTATCATAGGGGAGACTCCATAGCGACGAGTCGATGCACTGGACAGAAACCAAATGAACTTTCTAGAGAGCTCCATCCGAGGCAGCTTTCATGAATTACTGAAATGCCGTTTTGTATCTCACTGAGGAAACACCTAGTTCAGGCAGTGTCGTCGCTAGAGGATCTAGCAGAATTTAAATGAGCGCCAAGTAAACTACCAATAATAATAATAATCGAACACCACACAAGCTGAACGCAGTAGCGAACAGCGGGTAAGAAAAACTGAATAGTCGAGCGGTCTACAGCAAATAGAGAACTTTATTGAGTCCAAGCGCGTGTGATCTTGACTGGCACTAGTTACTCGCTTGGCCAGCAGCCGTTCAAAGAGCTAAAAATAGTGGCGTATGTCGTGCCGATTCAACGCGTGTCGATTATTTTCCCTCTGCATCGCTGGCGCGCATATCCAGCTTGTTCGAACGCTTCGAGGACGTCAATTTTCAAACAATTCTGTCATTTGTCAGCTGGCTTGCTTTGCGAGTCATTTCGTTGTTGTTATTGCAGCTAGTCAAAGTGTTCGACTTCATCTTCAAGCTTCTTATCCTTTTGAATGCCCGCGAGAGTGACATCACCCGCGAATGCTTTGTGGGCGCGAACATGAACATAGTCATTGTCGGCCACCTTTACCTGCAATAACAAGCAGAACATGTATACGCATTTAATGAATACGACCTGATGACATATAAAAATCATTGTATTAAACGTACATTACCAGAACAAAATACACATGTCTTCCATCTATTAGACGTCGTCCGGCAGATAACATATATATATATATATATATATATATATATATGTATGTAAATATATGTATGTATGTATGTATATATATATATATATATATATATATATATATATGTATATATATATATATATGTATATATATATATATATATATATATATATATATATGTATATATATATATATATATATATATATATATATATATATATATATGTGTAACCTTATTAAAAGCCCGCCAACATCACTGAATAAATACACCCGTATCGTCAAGGACATTTATGGCGGGGAACTAGAAATGTGCCGTTCTCACGCCTCCCGAAACAGTCGTGCAGCATTTCGTATGCGGTTAGATTGAGCGTCGGAAAGAATCGGATTTTCGCTGCGCCTCACAGTTACAAGGGCGTCAGCATGGTCGACGATTGCAGACGAGACAGATCCGTCAACACGATAGCTGACGTCAATTGTCTGACGACACAATAGCTATCACTAGCTAGTGATCCCTGCATACAGGATCACTGCAACATATCCTTCTGTCAATTCCAGCATCAAATCTCTTCTTGTTTCGCACTAGTGACGGAGCACTCAAGCATCGATACGCGGGTTCACCATGACGACGAGCCTGAAGGCCACCCAGCGTGTCCTATCGTAGTAACACTGACAACACACAATTGTTGTCAGCGTGCACACACACATATATATATATATATATAGAACGCAAGTGTTCATGGTATATGGCGGGATCCCCTTAAGTTGAAACTGTCACAAACAGATATATACGAGGGCGGATCGAAAAGTTCTGACACATATTTATAAAAAGGGAATTTGTATTTAATCTTCCAACGTGTTTTGGTTTCCTTGAAAAGGGGCTACCGCCCGCTGTAATGCACTTGTGCCGCCTTCTTTCCCTTCAATATTTGATACATTTATTAAACGCGTCTTTCGAAATCGAGTTGAATTGCTTCTGAGATTTTTTCTTGATCTTTATCTCATCTATAACCTAGTAACGTTGACTCCTTTATTTTGACTTGATCCATGGGAAAGGGAAAAGCCGTACGGAGCCAGGTCCGGTAAATAGGGGAGTTGCGGAAATAAATGAATCGAATTTTCCATCAAATAGTAACGATGTGTGCACTAGTGCGTTGGCCTGATGGAAGATCTAAGAGTTTTATGCACAAAGTTCAAGCCTTGGACGTGCTCGCGCAATCGTCTTAAAATTCGCACCAGTATTCCTTATTGACCGCAGATCCAGATGGAAAAAATCGTGGAAGACGATTCCCTTGTAGTCGAAGAAACGATTATAAGAACTTTTTTCCAATTTCTAATTGCTGGAACATGCCGATTCGCCCTCGTATATATATATATATATATCGTAGATACTCCCAGAACATAAGCAAAATATACAACTCTAGGAATAGCTAACATGTTTATTACTTGGAAAATAAACGAAGACATATGGCCCGTGCGTATCTTCAGTCGATATACACGCGTGTCTCGCATATTGTCCTTAGGTACAACTACAGTAAACAAACGATGAAGCTCACCTTGCTTAGTAGTAAACAGCCATATAAACAGGTAAATGTGCTTAGGTGAAGCAAAAGTTAGTGGCGGACTTGGTATAGTTGACCAGTGCGCTAGTCATAATTGTCATCCATCATGGGATCGCCGGTTCAAGCCCTGTTGTTGATCGAAGTTTTTGGGAGCGATGCTTATTGATAGTAGATGATAAAACATACCGCTGAGAGTCAGCGGTTATGCTATCAAAAGAACTTTTGGGGAAATCCTAGATATCTCAACACGTCCGGCTTCCGGTGCATTGAGGGTATGCCCCAGGATAAGTTCCAAGTTCGTAGGCGACGGAGGAGGGTCTAGAATTAGAAGCAACCTCATTAAAAATGTTTAAAAAGAGGCGTGGTAAAGCTCGCATTTGTGGTGTGCAAGCGAACTTCTCCAGTAACCATTGTGTGCGTATGTATGTATATGTGTACCTTGATAAAGAAGTTGACCCCATTGACGAGCTGCGTCTTGAAGTGAACAGGCTCGAATAGTTCAAATTTCTTGCCCGCCTTCTCTTCACAGCCCTCGCGGACCTGTTAACAAAACACATACAGTCATTCATTATGCATATAATATATGTATATGTATATTATTATACTATTCATATCTCAATTTAATTTACCTAACTTTGTTTGTTGACACCTCAATAAAAATGCAAACAATGTTCGTACTAAATGGCATGCTACGGCATGAACTAAACCAAAATGTCCAAGCGATTGCCGTTCCAAAATTCGAAGGTAATCTTTTCCACATTAATAGTAATAAAAATTACGGTCTTCCAAGGGCTTTCTTTTCATTTTCAATTAATTCATTGATTCATATCAACCATCAGGTTGGATATATTGATAGGTATAAGTACTGGCAGATATACTTGTTAGTTATACGAAATATGCTTGTTAGT
Organism: Dermanyssus gallinae; assembly: GCA_003439945.1. Lineage (NCBI taxonomy): Eukaryota > Metazoa > Arthropoda > Arachnida > Mesostigmata > Dermanyssidae > Dermanyssus > Dermanyssus gallinae. Next base: position 180,453 of record QVRM01005533.1, on the reverse strand, counting down.
TGTACCAAACAAACTTGTTAGCTATACCAAATATACTTGTTAGCCCTACCAAATGTACTTGTCAGCTTTACCAAATATGCTTTATGTTAGCTATACGATAAGCACTTCAAACCCTGCCCACAGACAGACATTATTCAAACAGAGCAAAAAAAAAACGCGCAAGAATGCGCAAGTAGATGTGTCACAAACTTGTGTAAAGAGCGCTTTGTCATCACTGAAATGCCGAACAGGTTTCAAGCCAACCAACCAACGAAAAGATCACTCGCGATATTTTGCCAGTGACTGAGTACTTACTTTTTGCAGCACCTCGCGGCACTCATCGTTGATCTGCTTCACCTCGCCTAGACCTCCAACAATCGGCATGATGACACTTGTTTTAGTGACACGTTCACGCAACACCACGAACCACCACGAAACGACAGCAAACAAACTTGACAACAACACAACAGCGACTATTCACACAGCAACAACGAGACCAACTGCCAACACGGAACTGACCGACTGTCTGACGGAGGCGCCAATGCCGACTCACCTAGCCAACTCAAACGAGATGCGGCGGCGGCGGCGACAACAACAACAACAGCAACAACAACAACAACAACAGCAGCAGCACCGCCAACAGCGAGGAACACGGAATACCAGTTAGCTGACTCAGCAATTCAGCAACAGAAGCAGCAGCAACAGCAGCGGCAGCAACAACTAGAGAATCTCCGACGTTCCGCTCGCCCACTGTGGCCCGCCTCTTGCCGTCGTTGCTGCCGTAAATCCGGCGAGGACGAGGAGCAGGAAGCGAGATAGAGAGAGAGACATAGAGAGAGAGCGCACGCGAGAGGGAAAGGGAGACATAGGGGAACGGAGAGAGTGGTTAAAGTAAAGAGAGAGAAAGCCACACACTCACACAAATAGAAAGCAGGGGAGAGAAAGAGAGAGAGAGAGAGATGGGCGGTATTGACAGTTGTAACTTGCGCGTGCTCGGATCGGCCGCTGATCCTAATCGACGGAACCTACCTACCCGACGGAACGCCGAGTCGGCGGGTGGCACAGATGACTGTTCGATCCCCGTCCGTCTGAACATCGAGCTGTCTGAAACTCTGACCCAGCTTAGTCTTTGTCTGTCTCTCTTTTGCTCGAGGATAATGTGTTTGTTCCTGTCTTTGTTGATGAGTATATGTTTGTTGTTACCCGAGTCCTTTCCTCATCGGGGACTGCTACTTTCCGGTTTCCTTTGCTGAACTGTCCGCTCGCTCACTACTCACGCTACTGCGTCAAGTACTGCTCCAATCTCGCGATAGGCGATAGGAGACGAATCGTTAGCCGGCGTTGTTTGACAAATTCACTGCTGTATATATATATATATATATATATATATATATAGAATGTTCATTTTCACTTTTGGTACAAACATATAAACATTTCTAAGATGTCCGTAACAGTCCTGTGCAATGAAGTGACGCCTCCCCCTTAACTGTGAGAGCAATATTAGTTTCACCTATAGAACCCGATTATGGGGATGACAGGAGGTATTAGGGCTTTGGCAGGTGAGAGGGCAAGCAAAGGCTTTGGTAGTCATCGAGCTACCAGTCGGCGTGGAGTCCTGCACAGCGTACCTAAAAGCATTTCCCCCTCCTGTATAGCGAACAAAAAAAAATAAGTGACCGCGTCGCACTCGCTACCACGATATCTTCTTGCACACGGCAACCTGTTACAAACGCAAGTCCATGGACTGCAAAACGTACATGGCACTGTATGTCCTGTCTATTTGTCGTGCTGCCTACTCTCTTCCAATCTCTGAGTTTAGCATCGAGTGTAGAGTCAGTCGCAATTTCACTTAACGCCCGGCCTCTCGCTCACAGACCACCACATCACCGAGGACGAGGAGGAGCGCTCTCGTTACAGCGACTATTGTCATACCAAAGCCACTGCTCTCTTTATCTGCCTCTGAAGAGGGTCTATTTGACCTTAAGTTGTATAGATCCAGATTACTTCAACACCGGTGCAATAATGCGGCCCCTCCTGCACGTGGAAGGACGCTAATCGTCAACTAGTGGTCCGTTTCACGCATTCCCGCACGGGTTTCACCACACCAGCCACAAGAAAGTTGGGGAACCCTAGATATCTCAACATGTCCGGCCCCCGGCGGTGCATTGAACTTATGTCGTCTGACGACGCGCCGGTTCCAAGCCCGTAGGCCACCTGAGAATGGATGATCTAGAATTAAAACCTATTTTCTTAAAAATGTTTAGGTCACCATGTTCTCTGTGCTACCAGGGGCCACGATGAGCCACAGCCGTCATGTAGATGTATGTGTTCGATGTGGAGCATTCTGTCCAATGTATCATGTGTGGATTATGGCACATGCGTGGATGTCCCTTCGATCGGCAGCCTCTTACAGTTGAGCTAAATTCTCCTCATTTAAAATATGACGTTCAAAAGGTTTACCTAATTTAAGTAAAACTACTAAACGGTAAACACCTGCCGCTGTAGAGTACTAGATTGTCCGCTTACATGATGAGATTTACCACCGGATGTCGGTGCTGTATGTGGCTGGGTAGGTCTGCGATTAGACTTTACAATTACGAGCCGGGAGAGGGTTGGTGAGGTGGTTTTTAGTCGGTATTACACGCGGACAGAATTGAGTCATATACTCTCCGCCGGTGTTAAGCCCCACACCGCCCGCCATTAACACCAGCGGGCGTGCGCAAAAGCAATTCCCCTCTTAAAAAAAGAATGAAAGCACATCGCAGACTTAATCAAGGTCTGCGATAAGAAGCTCAAACAACAGAGGGCTGAAGTTGATCAATTTTTACCATGGGTACTCTGCTATCCGGTCGTGTTTTCAACCGTTTTTGAGCACGCTCTGGAACCGTCATATCGGCTAACTTGAGCAGCGCATGTGTCCCTGATCTCGAGTCGACAGATGCGGCGGAAACACTGTGTATAAAACATTACCTTTCCGCGCCAGTATGGGAAGCTAAGCTCAATGTATGGGAAAAGGATGGATAACATGTCGCTCGTTAGTGTCGAGCACAGCTCTGAAACCAGGTTGGTCGACTGGAAACGCCTTTTGACAAACGAAGTCAGACGCGCTAGAGATTTATGCGCGCAGCTCTTCTTGACGATGCCCCTCCGCCCCAGCCGAAAGGGACCGGGTCCAATCAGTTCTCCTTTGCTCTTTGGAATAAGCGACACTACTATGCATTGTCTTCACGCTGCGGACGTAGTTTTCCGATATCATAACACTATCCATTGAAGAGGGCCGTTGTGTGTGACGCCACTGCTGCTGCAGTATATATATATATTTTTTTTTAGATCACCAATGAGTCACACAATACCCCGTCGGCTTATATGTATATATATATATAAATAAATATATATGACACTAGGAACTAAGGAAACGATCCTTATAAAATATGTTAATACGGAAGTTAGTTGTTTTTATTCCTAAAATATTGTTGATAAAGAACCCCCGATACTCTCGTTACCATACTTAATTTAAATGACCATAGTTGCCGACCATCGTGAAACTGGTCGCCTAATGATATTAGGACACTTATATAATTTAATCAATTCGAAAACGCACTATCTCATCTTATTTGCGTCTGATTAAACCAGAACTGTGTATAGATGTACACAATCCATAGATAAATATTTGTAATAATACGAGATAATACGGTGATAATGTAAACAACCTTACTGTATCTTATACATATGCTTCGCACTAGCCATGTGGCTATATGAAGTTGTAACACAAAGACTACAATTAAAAATAAATAAACGTCATATAATTTGAGCATAAGTAGTGACATATCTGCGCAATATGTTGTCAAGGCTCTACTAGAACTCCGTGCGGAATTGCAAGTCTCGCATTTCGCAACAACATTTTGCAGCCTTACTAGTATTAAAAACATTTTTAAGAAGGTTGTTTTTTTGCACCCTTGCTAGCGACGTCGAAGTTCGGCGTACTACACGCATTTCGGTAGAACAATCAAGAGAAGAGGAACTATATTGACTTGCATTCGTGGATCGTGTTATCTCATGGAGTTTAAACCCAGTCAGTTACTTTGTTTGCAACACAGATTTGGTGAATGTCGGAGTGGTCAACAATAGGCCGCGGTCTCTGTTCTGGTTTCGGATTTGTCATCAATAATCAATACACGACACAAGTTCGTCAAGGTGTTGCTCTATGCTGACGATTTGGTTCTGTTCTCCAGAAGCCGCTTTCACACTCAGCAGGCGCTTGCAACACCGCAAAAGTATGTGAATGACAATGGCCTGTTTATAAATTGGATAAAACGAAGGCTATTGAATTCAGGGGAGGCGGAAGGCTGGCTAGCGACGATGGGCTTCGCCTTTAGGGAAACTCTGTCAAATATGTCAAGCAATTCGCTTACCTCGGTGTCGAGTTAACAAGCACCGGGCTGTGTGTTACGTAATATGTTACGAAAAGAATCCGTAAGGGTCTTAAGGCAATTCATAGTATTCAAACACCAGTGAGGATTTCGTTACAAGCAGCTTTACAGCTATGATATGAGAAAGGCCTGCTGAACCTTGCAACTGGAGACAAAAGATCTGCGGCTTTCTTGAGACAGCGCCTCGACCTTGACATCCAACGCGGGAACGCGGCATCCGTCCGGGGCACGCTGCTGAAGTGGTCCCAGCCGACTCTATACGAGATAATACGAGAGTAATATTGCCTGTGCACACGTTCTCGGGAGACAATTGTAGCTCCATTTTTATTCCTTAATAAACGATAATCGTCTTTATATATATATATATATATATATATATATATATATATATATATATATATATATATATATATGTATATATATATATATATATATATATATATACAGAACCTATTAATGGAATTGAGAAAGGCCTTCGCAGCTGGATATGGAATACAAGTGATATGGCGTCAACCCAGCGAACCTTGCTGATCTCCATAGATCCAAAACTGCACTCCTCAAACGCACCCTGGGCGTTCGCAGAATAAGCCTCTACAGACATGTCTACCTGGCGGCTGGAACACCTCTCTTCCCAGAGACTTTGTAACGAAGCTTCAACCTGCCTCGCACTGAGCCGTTTAATCAGCACATTCTGAATTGGAAGGCTTCCAGCCTTCTTTATAAGGCCCGCTCTCACCTCGGACACATGGAAAGATCCCAAAATGGAAAACCGTCATCTTACTCGTCGATTCGCTGTGCATGGGTTTCACCATACAATTTGTGTTCGACCTGGCCACCATGAAGCTGACGACTCACGTACTTGTCAACGTTCCTCAGTCATCAGTGCACATAAAAATCGGCTACGCTCGGAAAAATATAGAAACAACTGGACGCAAATATGCCTCAATAGAGATATGGTGCATGAACACCGCCCCACTGTTATAAAACACTATGCATACTGCATCGATGGGTTCAATAGCATGCCAGGAATGCTGACCCGACCACTTGGGAAATAAGAAGAGTGGCTGCAGAATTCCCAATATGCGGAATGCATCTGTTTGATATCCAAATCGTACGCGTCGATACGCAATGCACGATATTGCGCGTAAACTGAACGCTAGGACTTGTATCTCATATATGTATGTATGTATGTATATTTATATATATATATATGCTACCACTTTGGAGTAAACAATTCTCTTTCTGCGAACTTGCAGTCACGGGTTTTCAATATATATATATATATATATATATATATATATATATATATATACCACGGGGGTTCCCAAGAGCGTAGATATCGGAATAGCCTTTCACAATACTACAAACGTGAGCTACAAATATGAATAGTTGAATGGCAAATATGTTTACGAAACCTGATGATATTACTTCGAGCCTGTCGCAGATCGTTTATGCCTGCTGGTAGACTTTACGCAAGCAGCAACTGGAAAACGTTATCTAATCCTTAGAATAGAGCACGGCTTGCCGAGTATGCTGGTTGTGGGAAGTTGTTTTCCGTTTGCGGAGGACGAGTCGTCCGGTTGAGAACAGACTCTCCCGATAGGCAGGAGGACTCTCCGTCGGTTTCCGCGGTACCCGTGTCACGCTTGAACAATGCAGAGCCAATGTGAAGGTTCGAAGGTCCTTCGCAAGAGATCAAATACGTGTCATCATTGTCCCCTATGACGCGTTGTCACTGACATCGCGTAGCATGCATGATGAGTCAATGACATGTACACACATCTGTACACAATTACGCACATACATAAACATCAATATATATATATATATATATATATATATATACCTGTATATGTTGCTGCGTACGATCTAAGCGCCCATAAAAAATAATAATAATAAATTTTATAGTTTAAGCATATATGTTCGTGCATATACACATCGGTACTAGGTAGTTAACACCCACGCATTCACAATTTACATCTTGACCGGCGTATGGATTTGAATGCGTTTTCGTGATTGTATTTTTTGGCTAACCATGTAATAAACCTATGTATTAATACTCGTTTAACATGAGGCTTTTGCTATTGACATGATACTAGTGGCAACTCGCTGCGTGCGTCGAATGCAACTCGGTGATTGATTGCGCCAACTTGGTTCCATTCCTCCATTTCTCTGCGCTGTTCGATTCAGGTCTTCAGAGAGTTTAAATTTGGCGCCACCGCATACAGCGCTCTCTCTCGTAGCTGTTTACTGTGTCGAATGCTCCGACCGACAGAGTAAACAACAGGCTGTTGTTAAGAACATCGAATATCTCTACCTATCTGTGCCGCTCTGTGTTGCGGCATTCTCTGAGTTGTTAATTGACATACTGCGCTTTGACTTGCTGTCATGGTGAGCCAAGACGCTTGTGCCAAATAGGTGTTGGCGTCATCTGGTTAGGTTGGCCCAGCGAGATGACGCTTTAAAGTCGGCCAACAAACAAAACGTAGTGCAAGTGAAATTCTCGTCTTGTGTTCTTTGACTGTGCGCTGCGAACAGCACTTGTTGTTCGATCGGATAGAGAAGATGCTCGGAGAAGATCTCGTATTATTAGCAACTCCGTCTACATGCGATGTCGGTTGTGGGTCTGCTTCTCTCCAGTGTCTCAAACTCAACAAGTTTGACAACATACGATTTGTGGTGGGTATGCGATATCCTCCGCTTTCAGATTACAGCAAAACTTTTCTGGCGAATATTCCGGCGCTTACAAGCGCGGGAATCTTCGCCACAAATTCTCCTACCAACTGTCCGGCTGGCTCCGAGAAAATCATCTTACACCTCACACACACACACACAGATCTTAGTCGAGGCGTCAATCAAATTTTGCGTTTATTTGATTCTCTGTCAATGTTACGGAAAACTCGACGAGTGTCGGGGTTTGGATTCCGCATGCCAATACAACACCACTGTTTTGTCTATAGGAGAAATACACGCAATCGCATTGCGAGACAATTCAAGCGAGAAACATCTGAGTTGGGGCTGTACGGATACCTAGGTAGACGTTTTTTTGTTTTGTTTTGATCTGAGAGAAGTATAAACGGGAAGAATGGTCAACAATTCTATGCGAATAACCAGTGAATGTTTACGTATAGCCTCGCCTAGCTACCTCGTACTTTTACGTACTCCATTACGCTCCATTTACTTCAGTGAACGTAAATTCGCGCGCAAGATATCCCGCACGTTGGCCACCCAAGCCCGTCCGGCTAGAACACCAACGAGCTAGACTGGAACCAGTTGGACATAGTGCACGAATTTCTACGTTAAACGTTAATTTGACTATGACGAGTCTTTGCAGAGGGAAGGTAGTAGATGCTTGTTGTTTTAAGGCGAAGACCAGTGGGATGATGGGACCAGTGTAGGTGGACCTGCCCCGCCAATTTGCATCGAACACTCTACTCGCGAGTAGTTTCGCGTCCCTGTGTGCCAGGCCCAAAAATGTTCGCGTATTTCGACCTGCTGCTCCGCGAGAGTCGCAGCATGGTCCGCCTGGACAAATAGCGCCGTGACAGATCATGGAGCGCGTCAGGGCGTCAGCCAGGCGGATTCGTTCCGTGTCAGGGGTTTGTTGTTGAACCGGACTAGCCATCGCTCGTTGTGTATCTTGAGTCGTTAAAGTAAGAATTCGGGGACGGGTACGGGAAATCCCGACGCAGCGTGTAACGTACGCGCGAGGGTGTCGATGTTTTGTCGAGCTCGGTGGTGGCGTGGTGGGTGCATTCGTGTGCGCCTTGCGACCGGAGGAGACACATAGGTGCTGCACGGGTTCGATCTCCCGCCGTTGCACATTTGTATTGTAGTATGGGTAGGTCCGTTTTATGAAGTAATGCGAGCGCAACAATTCCGTCGACGTTAAATGTTGGCTGAGAATCGCCCCGAAATCGTTTAGTGTCGTTGATGGCTGACAATCTGTGGTCTGTCGTCCAACTGTAAGCAGAACAGATCGTAGTGATTCTTGGCGCTGATAGGGTCACTACTCACCGCAATGACAGGTGGATGGTCTCGAATTAAAAACAGTACCTCGTTGAAAATGTTTAATTCTAGGTATGAGGCGGCTCGCTTACTTGAGCCGCCAGCTTAAGAACTTGCGAATCACTACAACCCAAACGACGTTCTTCTGAGATGTTGTTCACTTCATGATGTCTATCATAAACTCTGTCTAATAGAAGAGTTTGGGGTTACGTGTATGTGCCGTTTATGCGACCAGTCGTGTCGTATCTGCCATCTCGATAAAACATATTTATCTGTTAGGATATCACGTTAGAACAGCAATGTGCTCAACTGTATCAAGACTAGTTGCAGGAGGGATCTGCACTGTCGCCCTGAAGTGAATACCCCTGGCTACGCGTATATTTATATATATATATATATATATATATATATATATACATATATTATCAATAATATATAAGGCGTATATATTATTGATGTATTCCGCTCTTGTATCGCTTCTATGCACATACATTATTTGGTTTCTGCGATTGTTCGCTTAACAGTCGAAACAGCGAAACAACATATTCCCGAGTATAGATGCTGTTTTGATTAATACTGTAATACATTTTGTATATGCGCTGAAAAGGTGAGGGCCGTCGACATAAGACTCCAAGATTCCCGGTTACATTGGCATTGACCCATTGACTCAGTAGTTTAGCTCGGAGGAGCCGTGTTTTAAAACACACTTATGAACGGAGAGCTGGATACCATTGGTAATGCACCACCGGTTGGCATCTCCTATATATATATATATATATATATATATATATAATATATATATATATATTATATATAGCAAAGCTCTGCGTCCGATACCATTTACCGTTAGTTCTGAAAAGAGCAAGAAAATAGCACAGGGACCAAGATAGCGGCGCTCAAGATAGACTGCCTTGTTTGCGGCTCTGGCTTTTTTAGTTGATTCGCTCAGAGCGAGAAGCCGCTTCGTATACATATGGTGTTCAAAACGTATCGCGACTTTTGTGTTTTTTCAAAAATTATTCATTTATTCATGAATATCTATTTTGTCCCCTTCAAAGTAATCCCCATGAGATATTATACACTTGTGCCAACGGTTTTTCCAATCTTCGAAGCACTTCAAAAAACCATTTTTTTTTAATCTTGTTCAGCTCCTCCTTCGATGCCGTCTTTATCTCGTCAAGCGTAGCGTAACGTCGTCCTTTCATGGGCCTCTTCAGTTTAGGGAACAAGAAAAAGTCACAGGGGGCCAGATCTGGGGAATACGGTGGCTGCGGCATCATTAGTGTGTTGTTTTTGGCCAAAAACTCGCGCACAAGCAACGATGTGTGAGCAGGGGCGTTATCGTGATGCAAAAGCCAATTTTTGTTCTTCCACAAATCCGGGCGTTTCTGGCGGATTGCTTCGCGCAAATTGCGCATAACTTGCAGGTAATATTCCTTATTGACCGTTCTACCCTGTGGCAAGAACTCATGATGCACCACGCCCCTGCAATCGAAGAAAACTGTCAGCAAAACTTTCACATTCGACCGAACTTGGCGCGCTTTTTCGGTCTTGGTTCGTGCGGCAGCTTCCATTGAGATGATTGAGCTTTGATTTCCACGTCATAACCATAAACCCACGATTCGTCACCAGTTATGACCCTCTGGAGCAAATTTGGGTCGTCGCGGACAGAGTCCAACATCTCATTAGCAATGTTCATGCGATGCTGTTTTTGGTCGCAATTGAGCAATTTTGGTACGAATTTCGCGGCGACCCGTCTCATGCCCAAATCATTGATAAAAATCGAATGGCACGAGCCAATCGATATGTTTAGGTCCTCAGCAACTTCTCTAACGGTGATTCGACGATTGGCCAATACCATTTTCTCCACTTCATTAATTTTTTCGTCTGTTGTTGAAGTGCTCGGGCGTCCGGCACGCTCTTCGTCGTTCACATCTTCTCGGCCTTCTGAGAACATTTTGTACCACCGATAAACGTTGCTTCGGTCCAAGGTAGCTTCTCCGTATGCCACAGTCAACATTCGGAATGCATCCGCGCACTTAATTTCGTTTTTCACACAAAATTTGATACAGGTTCTTTGATCCATTTTTTTGAATAGGTAAAAATCGAAGACGATCCAAAACACGTGCAAGCAAAGCAGCTGTCAACAATTAAGTGAACATTCAAAATGGCCGAGCTTGTCGGCATAAGTGAGAGACATGAGTACCAACATAACGCCACAAAAAATCGAAATTCGAATATACGTAACCCGCGAAAATTCAAAAGTCGCGATAACGATTGAACACACCTCGTATGTATTGTCGGACTGTGCCGACACGGTGGAGATACTTTGGTTTAGGCTGCTTATCCCTGTGACGAAGCCACGTAACCAGTTCTTGCAAGAGTGACAACCCAAGGTCACGGAGGCAGCGACGTAGGTAAGAGCTCACGGCGTCTTCAAGTTTACTTGTATGTGGGCTGGAGTGGCCAGGCACGTATATACCGGGTACATCGCACACGGGTTCCATCACCACGTAGGGAGTTTTGTGAAGACTATAGTACTTAGTGTATTTGTGGGTTCTGCCCACAGCAATGCGCTAAGTACTGCTCGGTTGATTGTCCGGCCTCTGTTCACACAGAGGTGAGAGACCTTCAATGATTGCCTCTAAAAGTGGCAGTGTGTCTTTTTCACTTTAACAGGGCAAGTAATCGCGTTGATAGGCTTGATCACCTATTACAGAAGGGCAGTTCTTGTTGGAGTGGCAGAGAAAAGTGACCGAGGCCTCGGCAGAGGTAGCGCAGTTAGATGCGTACCTCGCCTTGGGAGCTTTGGGATGGAATGGCATGCACTTCGTGTGTTCGAGTTAAGGATTTCACCAGCGATCAATGCCGTTGCCGGTTCTGATCACAGACGTGCGTGAAATAAATGCAGAGAGCTGCCAGATGCATCGCCGGTCTTTGCATCTTTTCGCCCAGTGGGACGATCGCTGAAGTGTTCAAATTTTATATAATTATAATATTGTATTTATATTTATATGCCGTATCGAAATACAGACCGATTGCGAAATAGACATTCATTACAAACGGCGGGACTTGCCACTTTGGAATATTTATTGTGTAATAATTTTGTGGGTAAACAATCATTTCTAAAACATATGATCATATGTGGAATTCGGATGCGCCTCACTTTTTCAATGCTTGTATAGCTCAACATGTATAACTAATTCCGCAGTAAAAGTGCCTTGTGTGCAGCGTTTATATGGGGGTTTTAACTGCTAGACAATATGTGTCCAATGAATGGGAGAGCTTATGGACTACCTGAGCGGATACTATGTTCTCTGTGGGAGTCAAATCTGTTCAAGATACGACTGTGACCGAAATTCCCCTTAGCGATGTGATGCTGTAGTGCTTTGAACTAGGAAAGCTACGTATTGGCACTCATTTGTTGAGAAAATATATATATATAGAGAGAGAGTAAATAATTTATGTTTCTTGTAATGTATTAGGCATATGTGACATATTTAGCAAAGGATTAGCTGAGCCAATGTGCCTATATATGTGTGTGTGTGTGCATATATATATGTTCCTTGTAATATATTAGGTATATGTGACATATTTTGCGAATGATTAGCTAAGCCAATGTATATGTATATATATATATATATATATATATATATATATATATATATATATATATATATATATTTATATTTATATACTGCGCTATGTTGCAGATCGGAAGGCATGCGTAATGTCGTTGTTCTATCGTATTTATATTTATATTTATATTTATATACTGCGCTATGTTGCAGATCGGAAGGCATGCGTAATGTCGTTGTTCTATCGTATTTATATTTATATTTATATTTATATACTGCGCTATGTTGCAGATCGGAAGGCATGCGTAATGTCGTTGTTTTATCGTACGACGAACGTGCGGAACGAGGAGTTTGGCGCCGATGCCACCACGGGCGCCGACTCTGTGCGATGGTGCGATGCGTTTGGACCTTACGAGCTGGCCTGGGACTCCGAGCCGCGCAGGGGCGTCGGGCCGTTCTTCATGAAGGTCAAGCGGCGAACCAAGATCAAGAACGATTCCGTAATGCTCATCTGCGAGTTCGAGCGTCGCGACGGGGGCTGTCCGGCCTACGCATACGTAACACACGAGGGGCAGCTGCTTGGCAGGTATATGTTACGGCGGGCGAAGACACCGAAGTAAGATGGATCACGATTGCGTTTTTGTTGCTCAGCGATATGAGCGGAAAGAGCGGGTAAATGGACGGAAAATGGCGAGGATGGGTAGATTCTCGAATTCTGGACGGCTGTATACGTTCTTGGATGGTTGCTTTTGTGTGGTAGCTTTTGGTGGTACCATATGGCTATGTGACGGTACTTTAACAGCTTATTATCGCATGCTATCGCATTAGCTGTCGTTGTCGCGTGTTGTGTACGTGCGTTTGATATCAGTGTGGGATTCAACGGCTCATAGATGTATTTCTGCGATAAAGCTTTGGTTTGCCCTGAGTTTGACGTTTTTGGTATTTGTGTTTTTGTTTCTTCCCCCTTGTTCTAAAGTTCACTGAGGCGAAAAATTGCTATCTAATGCTTATTAATTTCGAGTCATTTTAAATGCGTTCTGGAGTAGAGTTAAAAGCTTGTGTCGATGTCCATAGTAGTTTGGCCTGCTAGTCTCTGTGTTTTCATACTATGGAGCATTGTCGGTATTCCTGTTACTGTATTTCTGCTGTTTTATTGTTGTTGCTGGTGTTGTTTGTGGAACACCGGTATAACCCCGGGTATGGTAGCTGTCGTCATCAATTATGCGATTTTTGTTTTTCTTGGCTAACGAGACTTTCTTTAAGTGCATCAGTTTTCGGTAAAAGCGACGGTGTGCAGTGAGAGGCTCTCATGTCCGGGCGTTTTTGGAAGAAAGTAAGCGCTTGATTAACATAAGCTCTCACACGATAATCAATGATATGAGTCAAGCTAGCCACATATAGACGAATACATTGCTCGTGTCAAGATGTCGGAGAGCGCAGAGTTGGTGACTTGTCCACTAGATAGTTAGGATACTACTACCGGTACTGGCCGACACGACGTCAACTCACCTAGCGGGCCGAGTAGTTTCAACAGCAGCTCGTTATTAATCTGCTTATAACTGTGGTCGCTGTTGTTGTTACTGTTGTTGCAGACACGGTTTGCACAACCATCTGCCGCTGCGCGACTACCCGCAGTGCAGTTCAGATCGCCTGAATGAACAGCTGTCCTCAATCTCCGCCCTGCCTACGTTTGCCGAGGCGTCGGCTCTGCTCCGAGATCCCCGCCGCCGAAGGCAGTGGTTTCGGCAAACCCGAGAGGCGGGCGTACCTTTACCCGCGACGAGTATGCCGATCCCTGACCCCGACACAGGCACAATGATCGAGTAAGCGAACGTTGATTTTATATACTCGAACACACGTGGATATTCTGTATATATATATATATATATAATATATATATATATATATAGGGGCTAACACACATTATGTCATAAATAAGGTGTTAGTACGCATGGCTGTGTCTTATCTATCTATATATATATATATATATATATATATATATGGCTATACTGTGCGTGTCGATTATATGATTCTACTTGGGAACGTAAGCTCCCATGAGATCTGTGTACTGAAAAATGCTACACTGGTAACTTCATGGTATAATTCTCTCTTGAGCGGTGTATCTGCACACAATACGTATACTAGGTCGTTGCGTGTCGCCACCTGTAAGCCTAGCACGTATTCTAGAAAGGACGGTTTGGGTTTGTCGAGTTCGAGGCTGATGCATGGTCAATTCCACCGTATAGGTATTACGTGCGTCGCCGTTAATGCAACGACGAACAATTTCAAACTTGTTGTTACTAATCGTTTTTGCAGCTTCTAAGTCGTGGTCGTTGACATAGTTGCAGATTTCAACTTTTTTTTCTGTAGGGGTTAATCTTCACGAAACATTGTCGGTTTTTAAATCCACTGGACATTTAAAATATTTATTTAAAATTATTATTTAAGAAATGTTGTAGTTTTGTAGATGATGCTTTAGAGAGAAAAACGGGCTTCAAATTGTCGTTTTGTGTGGCCTTTAGGTCCACGTATGCTAGCCTGCCTATGACTAGTCTGGACGATCTTTGCTTAACAGCAGTTTTTGTACACAACTTTTTGGCGATTCATTCAAGTAATTTAGTTCGTTAGGTCACTTTACCACAACAATTAGGCGTTCTTTCTATAATTGCGAAACTTCTCTGGTTTCAAAGATTTACAAACAAAATTTATGGATATACCTAATACAATGCTGTATTATTTATTTACAGGACGGAAATTACGACTGCAAATGTTCTTGAGATCAGCCGATATGCCGAAAAACGAGAGACAATTAACGGAGAAATACGTAAGTTAACTTGGATCATATGCGCATATTCCGTTAGTTTTCTTCTTTACATATATATATATATATATATATATATATATATATATATATATACATATATATAATATACATATCGCCTTTCTGATTTGACATAATTCATTTACATAGTGTTTTGTTTGCTTGTTAAATTGGTCAACGCATACCTTCTTTAGTATGCCTTCTTAAAAAAACAGGTCAACAAAAAAAATGAGCGTCTGCTGAACAGTGTCTATGAACCAGCCCGTTTCTGGTAGTATGCTATCAACGGTTTTGCGCATGTGTTCGTTTGGCAGGGTTGGCGTGTCCGGTACCGGGGTGCAAGCACGTTTCGAAGAAGGGCGGTATCTACAAGCACCTCCGGATGCTGCATATGAGCTTACCGGACAGGGGAACAGGCGACCTAACCTATTGCGACGAGAAACTTTGTCCGTTGTGTAAAGAGGACAAGATTACACACGAGGATCTGATTCGGCACATTGTCCACGATCACGACACGCGGCTCGAATGCACTGAGTAGGTTTATAGGCTTATGGACGAGTCATGAAATTCTCTCGCATATTGTTGTTGTACATACTTGAAGGAAGTGTACAACAGTACTCCTAAGAGTGCTACTTAGTAGAGACTTGTATAGTAGTAGTGCTACATAGCAGTAGGCACTTATTTTTGCTGCTATCTTGCTGACAAACATTAATTAAATTAGCACAGCCGCTTTCTGAGTATGTTGTGCATATAGTATCAGTTGAATATCTAGGTTTATTTTTTCTCCACTGTTGTATATCTTTGACAATGCCTTAGGCATATATATATATATATATATATATATCATACGCGTTCCCCTGCCAACATGTCGTAGGCACGAGTTCGAATCTGAGGAGGACTTCAAGAAGTGGAAGAAGCGCACCGAACAAGAAGAGATGTCGTCGTTTACGCTGCGCAGCACTAAAATCGGGCCCCGCTGGGCACCTACGTGTGTTGCCGGTCCGGCCGCAAGCATCGGCGATCGCCGCTGAGTCGTTTGCTTGGTTTCGAGTGCCCCGCCTCGATGGTCGTCGAGCGACGAAACAGCCGTCTGTGCGTCTGGTTCTGGCGGACGCACATCGGGCACCGGCCCGCAGTCGTGGACGTCACGTGCGTATCGTTTTTCATTCACATTTCTCCTCGATTTGGCATCTAATTTATTGTCAACACTGTACCTAACTAAGAGTAACTATTGATCATATTTCTAACATTTCTCCTCTAGTTAGCATCTAATTTATTGTCAACACTGTACCCAACTAAGAGTAACTATTTTCTGATCAAAACGGCTGGAGACGGAGCAAGAGGAAGAATTTGCCGCCACATGAATATGGTGTGTGCTAATGACCGTTAATCCGAACCGCGGTGTTCATTCATTGCCTTTACTTTCAAAATGTCGTTCATGTTTTCCTCATCATTATGCTTCTTGTTTTTGGCATGGTTACAGGTTAAGCGCAGAGGATCGGCTTTGGGTGAAGAATTGTATACTGAACAAAATGAACAATCGTGACATCATTCTAGAGGGAATGAGCGGGTACCTTGGGGGTAATCCACGTCGCGTTCACCTTCTCGATAGCCAGGACATTGAAAATATCGTCAGACACTTTGATCTCAAGGATGTTCGTGGCGACATTAAAAGTGTACGCAACTTTTTAATGATTTGCTTTTTTAAATGACTCAGAGATGCCTATCTCGTATATATATATATATATATATATATATATATATATATATATATATATATATATATATATATATATATATATATATATATATATATATAGTGAGTTATAGAGGAGTGGGAATAATCTATTTAAAAAAAAGATCATTTGATCGTTTTGGTTTTATCGCTATAGTACATTTGACATACATGTACATGGATAGAAAGATCTATTATTTGTTTGAAATATGCACCTACATACATATACAAACCCTTTTATATCAGAGGCTCTTTGAGTAGCCGCGTAAGCGGACGAGTTGAGATATCTAGGGTTTCGCAAACAGTCCTTGTGGAAGCATGGTCGTTAACTCTTAGCGGTGTACTTTATCATCTATCCTTAATGAACATCGCTCAAAGAAAATTTAATCAATAACGGGGCTTGAACCGGCGACACCTCGGTAGGTGACAATCATGACTAGCGCACGAGCCTCCTAGACCACGTCGCCACATACTCATATACATATATGTGCATATATTCTAAGATATTACAAGTATTACTAATACTAATGTGATTGATGCCAAATGTTATTGGACCTTATATAGTAAGAAATCGCATAACATAAATAAATAAGGTTACTATTATTATAGTAATTCTAGAAGCATCAACTAGGGCTTTGTTTGGCTGTGTAGATTTTTTTTAGTTGAGTAATTGTCATTAGATAGGTGCTAACGAACGATATCGTTTGTATGGGTAAGTTTTCAATGCTTGTTCTGCGCGTAGCTTGATCAGTGCCTATACGGTCTGGTGCAAATGATCTGCTAGCTACTTGATCAAAACCTCCAATTGCCAATTGCAGAAGCATTTCAAGAAGGAAGACCTTCGGAAAGTGAGACTGGCACGCTACGTGAAGCGCACGATGGGCAACGACAGGCCGATGGAAGCCGCGCTTAATCGAGCATATCACAATGAACTACAGGTACCTGTCATTCACGGGCTTTTCTTACACATTTGAGATAGCGCATGGCCCTTAGAGATATTTGTTTCTGATTTTATACTCGTTAAGACGCGAACTTGACGCGAACAATTCTGGGATCACGTGCCGAATGATGCAGACCAGGACTGTTCTAGACTGAAAATGAACACGTTTACTTACATAAGATTGTAATATGAATAGATTAAAGCAGTTCAATAGTAATAGGCCAGGATATTTGTAAAAACAAGTTGAAAATAACAACAGGACATTTGGCTTTGTCATTTGTCAAACCGGTGCTCAGCCGAAACGCTCGATGGCCCACGATTCCGTCACAGGTTTCTATACGGTAACAGGGGAGAACGAAGGCGACCGAGGCATCGTGTTTCCACGCCGGGCCGGTCACCGCGAATGTGATCACGTCTGTGATTTTTGTAGAGTCTGCATTCATCGGTCAGTAGCAATTGTAACATTTACAGTAGTAGTGGTACAGAAACGTTGATTTTGCGTTATTCTGATTATCCACTATGCTTAGTTAGGTTACATACCATAATAGATCATAGCGGTTTAAAACACAAATTATTCGCTAGCACGAGCAGCTATACTTTAAGTGTATGCTGCGCAAGGGAGGCCTACTATTGTTCTGTGCTGTTTTAGAACAGACCTCTAACCTCTTTACGAAGAAAGATGCGCGTTTGTCGAGATTTCGTATGTTAGCTAGATGTCCTGTAGCGACACAAATTGCTGGCAGTTTTGTGTACATAAATGCATACAAATCGTCTAGCAATACATTTCGTTTTTTCAGACACACAGTAATTAGTCACCCAGTTTTTAATTTAAATGTTTTTCATCATCAAATGCATACTGCTATAGTTCATGGCATGGTACCCGCTAACCAGGCTAACCACAACGTCCGGGTATGTGTATGCATATTCAAGTAGTCGAAAGTTAAGCGTTTTTATTTGGCGTTCTAAGCCGTAAACAATCCAGCAGTCAAAAGTGGCCAGGTGTCTTTAATATTAGTCTAGTATAGGCCACTTTTTCTTTTGCTCTCACTAATAGTGTCAGTTTGGACCACAAAGAAGCTGCATTTTCTACGATGATCCCTATCCGTGCTGAATCGACGCCTGTATGTGTTCAATTCGTTCACAGTCCACCCGAGAAGCAGTGCAAGCGTAAAGAAATTTTCCGTAAGCAGGTCTGTACGAAATTTTTTCAGGTATGGTTGTACGTGCCTGGCCTTCATGTCTGACGGGCTGATGTGTGACCACATTCACACAGTAGCGATGCTCGCGGGTGCACCGGGTGATGAATGGGTCCACCCGACATTGCGTCGAGAGACGTTCGGCCTCGATGAAGCGTTGCTCCGACTGGCGAGAATCAACTACAAGGAACGCCTCGAGAAGATGCTACCTCTTCTGGATGAATTCGTTAAAATGATCAAGGTAATTGTGCTTATATGAATGTTTGAGTCCACGCATTATCCATGACAAGCAGCACACTCTGGGTTGACCTAACCTAAAGGTGGATTTGTCTAGCCTTTCAAGGCTTGCTTTGGCTTTCTCTTGGGAAAGCAACGGCTTCGTTAAAATAGATATCGACTTTCAAATATCGTTAGTTCATTCACCAAAGGTAAGAGGCAAAGGTTTCACCGTGACGTTACCTGCAGCGGCGTCCTCAAAAATAGACTATAAATTTTAGATTCAGTAGCGTAAGGAAATTGCTTTGAACGAGCATCTTTGCGACGTCTTGGACATGTTATGAATCACCATCCCCCGACGCATTAGCTTTCTACTCACTAGATTTCCATTAGAAAATAAGCTGTGTTTCATTTGTGACTCATTGCAGACCGACCAGCATCAGATCGACTTGGACAAGCTTCAGGAGCTTCTCGACTCGGGTATTGCCATGATCCGGTCGTGTCCTAAGCCACCAGTGACTCTTGATGACGAGGCACCAACTGACGCTCTGGCGTCACATAAAGAGCCGGATCTATTTGATTTCGGAGACGACGAGCTAACTCTGCCCACACCGAGGTCAACCGGTTCACCGTTAAGACTGCGCCCTAGTGCTAGTCGGGTGGCCTCCTCGGATACCTCAGCGGTATCCTCACCTGCTGCCACGGCAGGAGGAGGCGGACCTACTGCAAAAGCCGACGCGAAGCTGGCGAGAGTCGCAGGAGTAGCGATGCGCACGACACCGGTTTCGGGTGCAGCGCGAGCCCTGACTAACGTTCCCCGGCTGGCGAGCCACACGCGTGTAGGGGGTGCATCAGGAGGTGTGTCCGGGGGAGCTCAGGGACCACCAGTTCGGCCGACCTACTCGAGACGCGCTGGTCGAATATTTTCTCCCCTGCGGGTGGCACGAACGCCCGCAAGCTCCAACCTGACCTCTTCTTGCTCGGGGCTTAAGGTTTCCTATTCCGACGTTACTAAGGCGCCTGCGACACTCGCTGCTGTTTCTGGTTCGGCGACGTCTGCTACCACTGCTGCTACTACTACTACGACTACTGGTTCGGCTACTAGTGTTACGAGTGCTACCGCGCCGCCCGTTGGAACAGCAACCATGAGAGAAGCAACAACAATAGCAGCGACAACAAAACCAACAGCCACCGCAACAACAATGACACCAACGCCGACCGGCATGCGTATAATCCAGCTACCGACACCAGAAACGATCAGCCAAGTCGTGCCATCGGTTTTAGGGGCCAGTCCGCGTTCTCAGCCTCCTTCACAACACACCACCGAAACACCGCCCGTCTCGGCATCGGTAGCTTCTTCGCCGAGCATTACCACAGTTGGTGGGGCGCTGTCCACCCCTACTCGCGTCATGGTTCCTCTGCCGCAACTTTTAGCCGCCGGTCTGCGGCCGGGCTCTGTGGCTATCATTCGAAAGGGCCCACCTCCACCGGGAGCCGTTCTTGTGAGAGGACCAGCACCAATACTGCTAAAGGCCACCCAACTACCTACGTTAAGTGGCGCTATTCGATCCGGCGCGCCGACTACTGAATCAGGACAGTCGAGTATCGCCGATGTTCGAGCTGAAGACGAAAATACGACAGTTGTATCTCGACTCGAGCTGAAAACGGAGCTCAACCGTGAACCTGACGTGGGTGCTGCTGTCGAACACGCGCCAGCCAACAACCAAGCACCGGTCAAGTCGGAACCGCCAACTGAAAACCAGCATGAAGACAATCGTAGCGACAGACACATCTCAACGGCGGGTGGTGTGCATCTTCCCAATGTCGACAGGCTTCTTCCGGAAACTTCTAGGAACTCGCAGCTGGATTGCGGCGATATTCGTGATGACCGACAGCTTTCGGTCAAACGCGAAGCGTGTGCAGAGCTGGGCGAAAAGCTGTCGGAAGAGAAGAGAAGTAAACGGGAACCGGCTTCACCCAACGAAGCTGCTGGTTGCTGTCCTTCGAGTAGTAGTACTAGTTGCAACATAGTATGGCAAGTATCTGTCGAGGCTCAACCAGAATCCAACTTCGTTGGCGACACAGGCCAAACACTGGAGCGGCCGCACTTCTCGGAGGCTATTGCTGATCCGCTGACTAACAAATGCAGCAGCACCGGGCTGTCACAGTAGCAGCAATAGACTCAGATACAGACGCCAACCGAACTGAACTAGTTTCTTCAGTGGTCGATGGTATGTCGACTCCAGCAAGCAGTGATGACGATCTTTCTGACAACGTGTTTCACTCGAGCACGTCTCGGGAGAATATTGAATCGATATCGTGGGCTTCCACAGATCCGCTAGCAAACAAAAATTCTATACCGTTCCGCCAAAGTACTGGTTGGAAGATCGAAATGTCTAAAGCATAGCTCATGCAAACAGTTAAAACGAAGACGCTGCACTCATACTCGAAGCATGGCGATATACATCGATACATTGCCATTGCACTGAATCTTCCGGAAGCGACTCTGGCCGTCGCTTAAATGAGAGAACGCAGCAATGAAAGTTGTCTTTTAATTTATCTTTATATATATTTACTATTATTAGCTTTTATATATGGTGTTTTTGCCAATTAGGATAAAACCGCATATTTACACAATGCTTAGGCGGCTAGTAAATTGCTCCGCTTATCGCAGTGCAACCGTCATTACGTGGAGTATGCACGGTAGAGAAGCTACATTGAAATTAATGGGGAACACATGCAAACTATGTGGGCAGCTCTGCCGTGACGGACACCGCTTTCAGCATTGCCCAAATGCTTTGTCGTTGGTCAGCTGCAGTCAAGTTAACTAGTAGTGTAACGTGAATGAATTATCCGTGCAAAATAGCGAAGTACAACTAAACGAGTTCTGAGTGAGGGTATCCGGGTTTTAGAAGTTTAATCCAAGCAGACTACTTTAGCCCTCACAATGAGTGCATCGGTCTCACTGAAACGATTGGTTTCTTCAAGATCAGTTTTTGCAAGCTACCGATCTTGCTAGTCATTAATATATATATATGTATATATATGCAAGGCACAATGAACGCCACATCAGTTGTATATACGGGTGTACAGTTTGATAAAACGAGACGGCGGCCCCACATTCGGCGTTTGGTCAAAGCTGAATGACACCACCTACAACAGTCGCTTCTTGTATTGAATGTTCCTATATATGTCAGCATGCTTTACGATAAAGCGCATACATATGCTGACATTCCAAATACAAGATCGTACGTTTAAAACTAGGTAATCTATTGTGCATAAAGCAGTAAAGTTAACAAAAGAGATTAATAAAAAGACTTACGAGTTGTTTTACTTCATATGTTGTACTCATGACTGGTAATCAAGAACATGTCTGTTGCTTAATGAATACGTTATTTATTTTTGCTATTCACATGTGGGTTAAATTTATCACTTTCGCCCTTCCCTATGGTGTAAAGGTATTCGTTTCTTGTGCCGAGCTATGTAGGCAGGTGGCGTTTCTGAGCGACATCGATGACAGAACCGTGCCCACTGAATGTTTCAGACCGAGAGATCAGATTTTATCTTTCTCGTGGATGGCTCAGGCATCCGCTTTTAGGAGATCGGCATCCAGTTGAATCTTTTCACCTGGCTTGAACGCCGGCAGCCCTCGGTACGGACACGCGGCGCACCTAAAAAGCAATCCAGGTCCGCCCGCGGTAAGAGAAAGGTACCGTTTCATAAACGCACGAGAAGTGCTGCTAAATGCAAGCAGGTTATATATGCATATATATATATATATATATATATATATATATATATATATATATATTATTAGCCACGGTAACGCTATAGATGGACCTAATAATGCACTGTTCAAATTAGAGAGTGTATGTTAGTAAATGTTGAAAAAACAAGATTATCTATACAACAAAGCGGAATATTTGTGAAACAGGTCTAACGGATGGCGAAATGAGAGGTGAACTGAGTAGGTCAGGGAGCCCATGTGTCCGGGTCAGGGAGCCCGGCCAGCAAGAGTCGGCTGTTAATTATAAGTTCCCTGCCCGTAGCAAAAATCAGTTAGTTATCACTAAATTATGATTTATGATTACTTTATTTGGTCTGGAAGTGAGACGCTAATTCAATGAATGAACTAAACTAAAAACTCTGAGCATATATATATATATATATATATATATCGCACTACTGCGTGCACCTTAAAGATTATTTGCCAATTACCTGAAAGCATCGCCAAGGTAACAACTTCCGCAGGAGCTCTTAGGCTGGTCGGTAGCCGCTTTCTTCAAACGCGCTTCTTTGTCAAGTTCTTCAGCCAGACCACAGGTACAGTTCTTGCATGCTTTCTTTTTGCCTGTAGATCAAGTTGTATAAGACAGTTGGTTTTCGTGTTAACTCCTGGCCATAATCAGAAAGTGCTAAATTACGTACATCAACGGTTTCCGTGAATCATATCCGTTTAAATGTATATACATTTGTCTAGGGACAGAAGCTGTTTAAGCTAAATTAGCGTCACGACTATACTCCCACATCTGACCAATGATATTCTTAGTAGATCTTGCAAAGCCATTGCTCGCTGTACCCATGGGAGACAGGTACGAAGAGCGGCACTTAGTCACGATTTCAGAGTAGCTAGAATTATTTTACTTCATGCTCCATCATTCCGATTCACGATTGGAGCATACACATAAAAACTGCCGCCTTTCCGAAGATCCGCCGAACATCCCACAGACGATCCGCCCACAGAAGCCTCAACCTCGGGCCGGGGTGGTGCGGGTCCGAAGGGTGGCTAAGGCTCCCTAAATGTTTTAGTTTGCAGGACGTGGGCCACAAAGCCCTTGACTGCAAGGATAGCACTTCGTAGCATATGATCAACCGAGACGCCCCGTTTGCCGGATGGATAGGCACCGCACGAAAGCACCCATCTTATAGGCCTGAGGTACAGGACCTAAGCGAGACTAAAGGCTACAAGTGGTGTAGGCTCATCTTGCATTCCTAAAACCCCTACAAAGACCTACCTATTCGATTTCTTATTGTCATCATGATCGCGATGCAATTGCAAGCTCGTAGTATCCAAAACAACCACTGATAAGGAAAAGCAGCTTCTGCGGTAACAAATCTGACCTTATTCAGTAAAGACCTAGCATAGTTCCCAATTGAGCGCGACTTGAACAGCGCAAGTTCAAATGTAATCCAAGCGGTACTAAATTTTAAACAAACTTGCAATAAAGGAACCGTAGTTGCTTAACGTTTGTTTCAGTTTTAGTTATTGTAAAATGGTTTTTATATTGTTCTTGAATGCGTTTGAAAAAGCACTAGACCGACAGGGGACATACTCGTATTTCAAATACTCGTGTCTTTAGCCCACGTCAGTTTAAGAGTGGCCGGTCTAGGTTTTGACGCCACGACTTCCCGAATAAAAGCAGGAACTATAATCATAATAACTAGGAACTATAATCATAATAACTAGGAACTATAATCATAATAACTAATCCCTTAATCACATCAACCGTCAACCACTAAAACACTGAAGGAAACAAAACGAATCTGTGTTTAACCTACCAGTAGTAGCACATCGAAGGTCGTCTTTGCTTGGTTTTAGCTTGTCCTCTTCGGCAAGAAGCTCATCTTCATCAATGATGTCGTCTTCGTCGTCGTCGTCGTCTTCATCCCCGTCGTCATTAAGCGTCCAAACCTTCTTCTTGGCGGGGGCGGTCGCGTTCACACCTGAAGCGGCTGAAGTACGAGATGCTGCGGTTCCGGCGGAAGCCAAAATGCTACCAGCAGCAGCAGAAGCCGTATCGCCAATCTTCCTCAGCTGGGCTGACGCTCCCAGCATGAAGTTTGGCCGTTCACCGATGACCTGTACGCCGGCGGGAACCTGGCTCGCTTCGCTTACGTTCGCGAACCCGCTAAGCTTGAGCTGTTTCACAGCCGCGGCGGCGGCGGCAGAATCGCTGCCGGCGCTTTGCGTGAGCACGATCTTGCCGGCCGGTTTCAACGACTTGTGCACCTTGGCCCAGTCGTCGAAGGACAGCTTCATGTCGGGGCTCGCGAGTCCGACGAACACGACATCGAAGGGTTTCTGCTGCTGCTGCTGCACCGGCGCCTCGAACATATCGACGTTCTCCACACGCACCTCGTCACCCCCGGACGCGGCCTTGGCTTTGTCGACAAACGTCTTCAGCTCGGCTTCGTCTGGCTGACCTCGCCATAGAAGCAGTACGCGGTCTCCCGCAGAGATCTGCTCCATGTTGCTGTTGTTGCTGCTGCTGCTGCTGCAGTGGTTTAGGTTAGTGGTTCGTAGCTGGCAACCACAGTGCAACCAGGAAACAGTTGACACTACTATCCTGTTTTTTTTTGTTCTGAATAACCGTTGTCTTCGTCGTCGTGCCAACGGTACGCGTGAATTTAGCAGTAGCCGCCCGTGGGGCGGTGGCAACAATCTAACAACAATGCACTACACCAGCTGGGTAGTTGCTAGATTGAATGCGGGCCTCAGTGTCGCTTCAGTCCGGGTGTTGTTCGAGTGCGAAACCACGATTGCCGATGAGGAAGTCCAAAGTTCGAAGAAGTCGAACGCTCGGGCGCTCCTGTCGAACACACAGTTATGCAATGCCAAGTGAATGCCAATCGTATTCACGAATTCGTGCGACGCAATCAATCGTACTTTGTGTTCATGCGTAGATTACGTGCAGGAATTTGCGGCTCGCGGCAAATGACGACGACGACGACGACGACATCGACGTCAAAAACAGCTATCATCACTCCAATCACAGAACACGGGACAGAAATTGCTCGAACTTACGTTTCGCCGCACGCGCGAAGGTTCACAATACAAAACAATAACAACAACAAGCAACCTTTACGTCACTCGCGAAAGAGAGGGGGTAGATAGATAGATATATAGATAAGATGAGCAAAGGAAAGAAAAGTAGTGAATGGGGATGAACGGGGCTGCAGGGTTATACGCCTCTGTTCAAGACGAGTTTAACGTGTACACACATACACGAATTAAGCAAATCAAAATCAATCAATCAATCAATAAACACCGTTTTACTACTTTACGGTGACTAGCAGACAGCGGAAAGAAACACAAACACCCGTTCGTATATATGCGCCTGTGTCTGACATTGCAGCAGCAACAACAACAACAACAACAACAACAACATCAACGCAATTGCACAGCTGATTCTGACGAACAGGAAAAAGGAAGAGGTTCCATTTCGAGACAGTTTTGCACATTGACGTTTTGACCAGACCAGCCAAATCTCGAAAGCGAATGAGTTGCGCGGGCGGTAACTGTTTACTGTCGATAGAAACCCCACTTCACCGATCGATCCGCTTACTGTGTTCGAGTTGAAACAAGACGAACGCAGTGCTAACAACAAGCAGTCGTGTCAAAAACAACGATGATTTTGAATTTGCCGCGCATGGGTGGCTCTGCGAAGAGAGAGAGCGAGAGAGAGAGAGAGAGAGAGAGAGAGAGAGAGAAAAAACAAACAAAGTCAGTCATGTCATAACAACAGCAATAACAACAATAACATCTTAGCTTCTTGTTGGCTTTGAAGCTGGCCGCTGGCTTGGGCGGTGCAAACATCTGATCCATTGAAGGAACGGCTGTTGCGAGCAGGTGATCAGTTCTGCGAGGTGTCGTGCGCTATTGTTGTCGATAGCACATGTATAAATAAAGTTGGTGTACACGATTGAAATTTAAATGTAAATGTTTGTCAGGTGTTTAGTTGTTGTTGTTGTTGTTGTTGCTGTTGCTGGATTTATGTGTGCTGGTGGCCTGGAGGCAGGAGGCGGCGGGCGAATTGAGTGGTGAACAAGTTCACCCCGTTCACTGTTTCGACAGGAGGCGGGTTTACCCGTCTGCACTGCTTCTACAGATATAGCGCTGTGGTTATGCTGTGTTGTTCGGTGGTGTTGTTTTTCTGTGTGTCGGAACTGATCTGATGTCGATATGATGAGACGGCGGCATGACGACATAAGTCTGTCGCCAGTGTCGGCTACGGGACCTGGCAGTAGAGGGCCAGGCTCGCAGGACCCAAAGGTCTCCTTCACCTAGATCCACCCCGAAGCAGAAGCACCGAGTCCGAGCTTGATGAGAACGACGAGCGAGCGAGCGAGCTGTCAATGTGCAAACATCTAACAACATCAATCAAAATAAAACCGATCCCAGCTGCCGAACAGCGCACACGCAGTGATTTTCGACTCGAAGTGGAGAAACGTGACCACTGAGGGAAGAGTAGATGTTTTGTGGTCTTGGTTGAGCTCACGCATAGTCAGGCACGTCGAATCGAGCCAGGATGGCGGTCATGAACGAAAAGGCCGTCATGAGGAACTTTGACAGCTTCTTCGACCAGGGTGAGCGCACGCTTGTGTGGGGAGGAAAACACAGGTAGACAATATAAAACAACTGCGATGAACAATCATTGGCAAACTAGCTACCACGGTGATTAGTCTCACACCCAGACACGCACAGACCAGACCGCCT
Source organism: Dermanyssus gallinae (assembly GCA_003439945.1). Lineage (NCBI taxonomy): Eukaryota > Metazoa > Arthropoda > Arachnida > Mesostigmata > Dermanyssidae > Dermanyssus > Dermanyssus gallinae. Next base: position 153,053 of record QVRM01005533.1, on the reverse strand, counting down.
TAGCGATTATTCGAAATGTACTCATTAGCTGTCAGCTTTGTAGGAAGGTTTCTGGTTGAATGAATATTTAATAATAATCATAATTTAATAATAGTGTGTATTAATAATTTGCTAATGATAGTGTGCATTAATAATTGTTGCTAATAATAGTGTGTATTTTTATTGGCGTTTGTATTTGTGTGTGTATCTTCATTGTTATTTGTTCGTATGTGTATATTTTACATACGCATACGAACAGGCATACATACATAGCATTTTCTGAAGAAGACAGTCACAATTATTAAGATTGCTGCAGATATGTTCAGTTTGGAAATTGTAAGCGCAGTGATAAATTATTGAATATAAATTTGCCGTCTAGTGAGGACGGTCGCACAAAAATATATATGTTTAGATTTAGTTGCTGTTTGTATATATATATATATATACATATACATTACTCGTACTCTAATGTGCCTTTTTAGGAGTTTAATGTGTTTAATTGAGGTGTACACTTAATTTAGTTTGTCCATTGATGGCTAGAAAAAATTGAAAATTGTAAATTCTTTATTAAGCGCATTTTATTAGGCACTATTAGCTCAATATGCATAATGCACGGCGCTCCCTCTTCATAGAGTGTTTTGTTGCGAATCATCTTGCCTTGATAGCTATACATCTGCATCTGAGGTAATGCCACTCACTCCTCACCGTTTGGATATAATTTCAGAGGACTCACCTGAGAAGCTTGTAGCTGGTGGTATCAGCTATGTACCTACACTGAACCTGCTCGCCATGGTGACATCAGTCGGTGAAGTCGTTGTATTTAGTGGAAGGGCTTCGTCTGTGTTAGAAGATGGACTTCAGTCGTTCAAGCCGAAGGCGAACATTATTCTCGAAAATGACAGGTTAGTATGGACCACTCCCCCCCCCCCACACACACCAAGACTTTCCGTATAAAGGAAAGGAACAAGTTTTCTTTGAATGTGTTGTTTTCTTCCGTTGGGACTCCTTTTTTGCTGTGAGCAGCCTACAAACACAATTGTTCGTCATTGTCAATGGTAGTAATTATAACTAGAAATAATACACCTTTTCTGTCATGGTGTGAAATTGCCGAGTTAGTTTCTCTTTTTTCGTGTTCTAATCATACTCGCCAATAGTGCAGAATGTTTGTGAATGCATATATATATATATATATATACTTGATGGGGTATAGTCGACGCGAAGGTAAGAGGTAATAATTGGTGACATTGGTACTTGGAGCTGCGGGTTAGAACTCGGTCTTTTTTCAATTAGCGCATTTCGGTTATCACTATAATATTGAAAAAATCCCGATTCCAGATACCAGACTTATCGCCAGTAAAGTCATAACTACTACGTAAAAATGTAACTAAGATTATGCTTTTTATTTAAATGTGCGTTACATGGTCAATTGTGATGGTCCAAAAATGGTTGGCTTGCCAAGCGATCACTACACTTGTGCCAAGTATGAATAATCTGATATTTTGTATATATATATATATATATATATATATATATATATATATATATATATATATATATATATATATATATATATATATATATATATATATATATATATATATTTATAAATATATAATAATAATAATAATAAAATTTATAAATATATATTGTATATATTTATAAATACAATTAGGTGCCGGTGTATTATGCGCACGCGTGACACCGTGCTTCGCGTGTACAAGTTTCTGTATTGCATTGAAACGTATAAACATGTACCGATGTGTGTCTGTCGAATCGACTCGTATGTGTACGTGTGTGTACCTATATATCTCTGTGTGAATTTATGCAGGGCGAGCTGTGTCTACCTACTACCGGTAGCAACGAAGAAATCGTCAATCATCGGAGGCAGCTGGTGCGCGATAGCGGTTGGAAGTCGCGCGGGCACGCTCAGCTTCCACAACGAAGAGGGCGTCCTTCTGCTGAGACAGAATCTGTTCACGCAGCCGGTCAACCGAGTGTGCCTCTCGCTCAACGCCGCCCTTCAAGGCTATGTCTACGCCACCTCGGGTTTGTAGTGACGATTTTCGTTTTATCTCGCACAATTGCTATTGTTGTTTTCGTTGCTACGTTTACACTTGAACTACAAACAACATCGTCCCTTTTGCAATTAACTAAATAATATTTTCTACTTTTTGCCGATCAATACAGACAAATCCTCTATAGACAATAGAAGAAAGTGCACGTACGTCATTATCGTGTCATTTTCGTGTGTTGATTAATGTTTAATTGGTAAAATGTTTTTTGTCTGAAATTGTACGGAAATAAGTTACAGTGCAGTGTGTTGCTTAGATATACTTTATATATATATATATATATATATATATATATATATATATATATATATATATATATATATATATATCCACTATTAAAAATCTTCTTCAATCACTCCTTTTGGACTACTGTAGTGCTGTTTTGCGTGGTTTGTTCTGTTTATATCATTAGTCGCTCCACAACAAGCAATTCAGCATTGGATGCTTTTCGCATATTAATTGCACAACAACAATTCAAACGACAGCAGCAGCAACAGCACAAGCACTGATGCGACTAGAAGTTGACAAAAGGTTATATTATGAATGACTGAAGCGATAGAGGCGTACCGCGTACCTGCTGTACGTCTTTACCACTTCCGGAGATGGTCATTAAATATTTGAGAACATTGAGTTAATTACTATTAAATCAAAATCGTGTTGTTTACTTACGATTGAATTGAATTAGTAATTTGTTGTTGAATTCGTTTGATTGCTTTAGTCAACGACGTCCTCGAAACTATATATGTATAAATATATATGTATATAACATTTGTTTTCCTTTTATGTGCTATGGTGACAGGTGCTACGGTGAACATGATTCACTACAACGAATTGGTTGCTGAGCTGGAGAGTCGTTTCAATTCGATGATGCTCTGTCCAGATGTGCGTGTACCTCCGAGTGCCGCACTCGCCTGGAAGAGCCTTCGATTACAGCAGGTGAAAAACACGCAGCAAGTGATGCTCACGAACCACGGTGTCAGCGAGTGCTATTTCGACCAACTAGAAAGGTAGGCAGCGTTCAGACACGTTTAGCGTGTTTAACGGTTACAGTCCTGTAGAATTACCGTTACGGAACTTCATATCGTAATACGAGACAGCACGACCCGACAGTCATTGGCGCCAATCAGACTTCGAGGTATGGAATGCCTTGGAATGCTATTGGACTGATACAAATTGACAAAAAAATCATTCGTATATCGCATTCGTAGATTGCATATCCAAAGATGTGTGTTCTGGTCGCAAGATATTCTGTACAACAAGTGCTACCGGTACGGTACGGTGGAAAAAAGACAATAAAGCCGATCACGATGTTGCTACTACTATTACTATTACGGCTGGCTAGATGTGTATACAGGTATCGGTGCGTGTGTCGTGTTCTTGCCAGGTGTACGATGGAACAGCATGGCCTTGGGGCTCAAATCTCGAATGCGACCAATCTCCTGGTATCGAGCGTTGGCTCCGACCCGTTCTACAGTTTGACGATGAGTCGAGAGACGACACAGACGAACCTCGTGACGGATATCGCAGTTGCAGTGGCTAATAAGTTCGGCAGAATGATCTCAGAGTACGTTCTTGTGAATTGTATACAATATATATATATATATATATATATATATATATATATATATATATATATATATATATATATATATATATATATATGACATTTAGGTCCCTGCGAACGGGGGGTCCAGTGTAGGGACCAGCCATTTCTGGAGGGTTCTTTGAACCGAGGCCGCATTGCCTTGTTGCACATCCAGGGACAGATTCTGTCTATATATAAATATATATATATATATATATATATATATATATAGGACTGTCATCTCTCGCGTTATATGTTGTTCTCACGAAGAAGATGTGCTTAGTGTCTGTATGGAATGACTGGTTGCCTCGCAATGACACTTTTAATTTATATTGAAAAAAAATATTTGCTTTAGCGAGCTTTACAGTTCCTTATATCGCTCTTAAAATAGCTATATATATATACAATTTTGCGCGTCTCTGCAGCAACGTTCCGTTTTGGGGCGGCAAGTCGACGGCGACCGCCGAGGTTGATGAACAACCGAAGATATCGCAGCTCGGTGTGCTTTCACAGCATGGTCTGTTTGATCGCGACCGGCTGGGCACGCAGTTTTGTTTGTCACCGAGTAAGCGTTTCGTTGCCCTGATCGACAGTCTTGCCCGAGTCATCCTGATCGACTCGACCACGGGTGAGCTTTTTTTTGATAGCCTATAATCAGATGTTACAGTTTCCCTTCAGCGTCTGAGTGCGTCGGTCAGAGCGTTTGAAAGATATATGCGCCTTTTCCGTTTGGCTTCGTGGAAGGCTGCGGGTGGACTTATGTGATGATCTACGTAGAGAGCACAATGCTATTAAAGTGCCAATTTACGGGAAAAAACATATACTTTATATGGTACTATATAAAGCGATTTTGTCCTATCTTCACGGACGCACAATGCCAAGGCGATATAAAATGCTTGCTCGATTATAATGGCCAATAATGGGAGTTTGCATCTTATTTTATCCCATAGGTGATGTGAACAGACGATATGTTTATTAAACATCTCTTAAGTACTTTAGTATTTAAATTCTGAATCTGACAATTGTAGCATTTTGTCCGACACATTGAAGCAATGTTGATGATGGCAACAGAAGTCGTAATGTAAGCATATTTGAAATACACCTAGGTGTGCCCCTTCACATTATGAAGGGCTATCGTCGAGCGCAGTTAGGGTGGATTACCTCGTCAACCCTCGACACTTCGGCACGGCATGTTGAGCTGCTGGTCATCTACTCCGCAAAGTCTCTACAGATTGAGCTATGGAACACGCGAAAATCCTCAAGGGTGACCGCGTTCAGTGCGCCCGCAGGCATCGGAATGCTGGTGGGTCACGTGGAGTGTACTACTCTCGTTTTCATGATTGCTGATGCTGCTGTATGCTGCTGCTGATTAGTCTTGTTCGCGGATGGCATCGTTGATGACGACGTTGCCTATGTATAATGCGGTCGATGTCTGTTTATTCGTTTATCCTATTTCTCTCCACTTGTTTACCTTTCACAGATTGTTGTCTTCTTATGCGGGTTTTGTCGTCATAGACACATGTTTGTGTTTGGTCGCTTAACAAGGTGCCAAACCTTATTGAGGGTTACACTTGAGCATTCCTGAGAAATGCTGAGGTTGTGTCGGTATTAACGGGTGTGGCATATATAGCGGTGATGTCTCTACCCATTAGACGCTTTTTGGGAAATCTATTCCTTTAATAAATTAGGATTCGATTACGTCGGAACGAAACGGATAAAGTGGTTGTATGGTATCGTTTTGAAAGTAACTTAAACATAGCCCTAGATGTTGGTTTATATCAATAACTTGAGATGACAAATCTGCTCTTTGTTCGCTTCAGCTCTATGACTCAGGTAGCATCGCTGCGGGCCCAAACGACGACAATTTTTCACCGATGGACCGGCAGGCCTATTTTCTTACCAAGAGCGGTCATCTGTATGATATTAAGGTTTCATTTTCGGAAGCACTGGAGTTTGAAGACCTAAGTGAGATGCAGGGCCACCTGGATGATCTCGGTGAAGTAAGGAAGATCCTCGAGGGGTACGATTCGTCCAGTATCGAGCGTTTTGGAAAGCTTCTCAAGCGATTTAAGCGCGTGTCACTTGTCCAGCAGGTTGTCAGAATGGTGTGCGATTGTCCAAACGCCGATGAAGAACTGATCAATGTCTTGCTCATGGTCCTCGACGGGAAGAGTCTTCGAGGCGCACGCAAGGCAACGCTACGCATTCAGACGAACCTCTCGAAGATCAGACGTCTGCTTGAGGTTTATGCGCACATCAAACTCGAAGCCAACCAATTGCTGGGCGAATGCCGCGAGTTGCCGCATTGCGTTGATTTTGATTCGGTTGAGAAATTCCAAGGTGTCTTTCAGTACAACGATGACGACGACTGTTTGGATTCGGCGACTCTCAGACTATGCGACATTCTGGGCAGTTTTGCCATATCCGCAGACAGCGTTGATCCCTTAATCGTTGTCGAGGAGGGAGAAGAAGCAGAGTGCTTTATTGCAAAAATGGTATGCGCTATGGCCACTTCCGAAAGCTTCTTCCGTCTCTTATACGAGCAGGACATTTGTTTGCTGTCGATAACTCGTTGTCTACTGCACGGCCTCTTTGCCAGCACTATTAAGGCTAAACAGAGGGTTTCGAAGACGTTAACCGCATTCGGTCACATTCTGGAGGAGCTGGAAGCACACGGTGCAGACATGGAGCCATTTCTCACGGAGGTTTATGAGGAAATAAGCGCAACAGGCAATATACCTTCGGCCATGCTAGCTAGTTACATGATGCAAGTGTGTCTTGGCCCGCAGAATGCGAGCCTTCTCGACGATGTCGAGGTGTCGCTAGAGTGCAAGATCTTTGCTGGCCTGTTTAAGCAGTTGCAAAGCATTTTACCTCTGGCGGCACTGCTGCGATGTCACGTTAAGGATGAGGCTGTGCCAGCTTGTGGAGTTGATGTTGTCAGGAATTTTTCCGTTTCGCTGAAAAGCCTCCGAAAGTGCGAGGGGCATATCAGCGACATTGTCTCGCAGTGGATTTGCGAGCAACGACTCAGTCATGAGCATCTTCGCCGAGCGCTAAACACGTCATCCGGGGTCGCTTGCCTTGAAGACAGCCTCGTAAATTGTACGATCTCGCTCGACGTCGCCCTTCAATTGTTGTGTGATGTTCGACTTACATTTCCGGTCTCGCTGCAGCTTGAGACTTTGGTGGCCAATTGCTGCTGGAGTTACCTATGCCTCTGGGACCAGAACTTTGAGGACGCCGAATTGCTGCGCTGGTCGTTGGGCTTTGTTCGTGCAATTCAGGCCTACAAGCTGAAGGAGGGTCTATGCCACATGATCTGGAAGTCACATCTTCAGATGCGCGTTATAACAATGGCCCGCATCATGGAGCAGACGGGTATGCTACCCGAGGTCCAGCTTGAGCGGCATGTTCAGGTGGGAAAGTGTGCCCTCGGCGAATTCTTCAACTTCTGCTCGACAATTCTCGACATCATCATTGAGGTAAGCCATTCAACTTTGTACAGTTTGTGCTACGACATGACTGTAAAACCGTTGTTAATGTAATAAAATGTATTTTTTATTTTGTTCCTGCCTAAGGTGAATCGTCACAACTCTAAACGAAAGACCGATCCACAACATAACGAAAGAGTATACTTTAATATGCATTAAGGTTGACTGCGTCTGCTTTTGGTGTGTCCTTCAGTTTAAGTTTTTTTTGTCTAAATCTAAACTATAATATTACGCTACGCTGTACACAACTTTCATTGCTCCTCATGTGGTAATGATGCTTATATCACCTGTTTAGTGGTGAAAAAGCGCTGGCTAAAGAGAATATGTGTTGAGAAATTTGGCTTGCTTTCACCTTTGCAGTGCATGCTGCCGAGCGAAGATGTCGAAATCCTATGTCCGCTACTGAAGGAAGAGGTGCTGTCAGAGGGCTTCTCGGAAGCCGATCCTTCGTTGATCTCTCGCGCTCTTTCGTTACCTCGCGCTCTGAGAGAGACTGTTCATCTTCACTACAGTCTCGTGACGATACTGGCCACGTGCGTCACGTTCAACTTGGATGATACGCATCCCCTCTCACTCTTCGATAGTGCGGTACGACGAGAACAACAATTGCTTGGTATATATATATATATATATATATATATATACATTTATATACAACTCCTAATACCTCTAGAATAAGCCTGTAAATTTTAAGAAGCAATTCTATTATGCATATGCTGCCTTTACTTGATTTATATGCTTCTAGAAACGTGTCCACATATTATGGCGTTTGACCTTTTAGGCCCAAAGTGCGCTCTCGGCGGATTTATGCCAAGTGTACACACCGTACAATCAGTCTGCCGCAAAGGGAGCGTTGAGTAATCACCGTATAAGGTTTCTACACCGCGCAGTTGAAGGCTGCGTCCAGCGTCTGCCGGAAGTCTATCGAAGTGAGGAACTGCTCGAGTGCCAATCGACTCTCGCTGGACTAATCGACCTTGCTCACTCGTGGGACATTGACACCGATGTCGTCAACAAGGAATACGTCGTAAGTGTGTCAGCTTTGAAAATGTATGCTACATCATTAGGAGAACACGGTCGTAGGCATATAGCTACGACATGTTTATGGCATGTCCCAGCTTACCTCAGTCCCTGAAGGCTGTCACTTCAAAGGTCGATGGAGACAGTTATCTTAAACATGGCACGACCTGTCTCGCCTGTACCCAATGGGCTACTACTTTACTATGCTTAATAGGTAATTTGATTCTCACTGCACGGCCTGCCCGTAACTAGGCGCTTGTGGCTTTGATAGCTAACTGCTCTAAATTGGGGCGTTGTAGTGGTAATCATTACCAGCAATTTAGCTATGTAGGCTTAATTTGCGACTTTGCTTCAGTTTATTCTGCATTGTGTCACAAGTGTAACAAGCTAATCGAAGTTCTACAAATTGTGAGCACCTACAAAAGCAATTCAGTGTCACTGAATTGCTTCGTATCGTGTTGGGGTAGTGTCAGTTGGTGTTGACGCCACCTTCAGGACGTAATGAAGGTTGTTGGTGGTGATGATGAACGTACTCACTGCGACAGTACGGTAGTTTGGTGCACGTCTAACGCAGAGTGTCCCTGTATGCTGGGACGACCGTGCCTGATGTCTTTGGTCGCTTCCAGTTGCAGCTGTACTCGAGCGGTCACGATCAGCTGGCGCAGGAGGTGCTGTCGCAGATCAGCGATCGGCGTACGATGGCCGACGCCCTGTTAGTTCTCGTCGGCCTGCGTGTTCGCGCTCTACTCGGAGACATCGACAAAGATAGCTGCGAGAAGCTAGGTGTCGTTCCGACGCGAGTTCAACGGTGGCTCGCCAAACTGGTCAGTCGATCGTGGTTTGTCGGAAGGGGACCACTAAACGTGCCGTGCTAAAGCTAACAACAATAGTGACAAAGACAATACTAGTGCCAACCGCGGCAGTAAGGACTAACATTACAATGGAGCCTTCTGCCTCTTTGTATATATATATATATATATATATATATATATTTTTTTTTTTTTTTATAGTTGTTCCGTAAGGCAAATGCCCGTGTACGGTGTTTTCGTGTCATGACCAATTATTAGTCTACTCCGGCATTCACCTTGTCTAAATTGGAAACCATGAAAATCAATTTAAGAGTGGCCGGTCTGAGTCTCGAACCCAGGCCTCCCGAATGCAAGGCAAAGGCTTTGCCACTAAGCCATATTTCTCGGTTCATATATATATATATATATATATATATATATATATATATATATATATATATATTACTATAGTATTTTGTACTATCACATTTGTGATAACAATAATACTAGTAGTATAAGAGCAGTACTAATGCTTGAATAAATTTGGTAATTGCGGGAATAACGAAAGTAGGTATAGTTGTAGCTCTTGATACTATTGACTGTATTAAACAGTAGAGCTTTGACGTTTTGCACTATCTCAGCGCCTCTCCGCTACAGGGTTGTTTTAAGAAGAGAGCGAGAGACGTCGTGCATTCCATAAAATAAACCAGGTAAAACTACATTTGAATTTTCTGTTTCATTCCTGTTATTGCTGCACCTCTGACATAACATCTGTATCCCGGTGAACATGTAAACCTTTCATCTAAAGGAGTAAAGCCTGGCCGAGTCTAGTTTCCAACGAGCACGGCACGTCGAATCGCGTTACCCCCACATATTTGCTGTGCTTATTGTTACTGTTGTTGGCACTGATATTACTGTTGTTCTCGTTGTCGTTGCTTAACGCTGCTATATTGATTTTTCTAGGCGTTGTTGTTCACTCAATGTTAATATCATTATGGTTTCACATCCCAGTTACAAGCGCCGACATTTGCGCCACTCGATGCGCACAAATTCCCTATCGGGTGGAATCCAGTGCTGCTTTGTATGATCTGCTTTTTTAGCAAACACAAAATTTCTCACCTGCATTCATATTTGGTGTCTGTTTGCTTATCTGTGTGCTTATCTTTGTGTGCGTGTTTCGTGCGTTTATGTTTTGTGAATACGCGGCGTTCTCTTACTTTCATGAACGAGCTGACCTGTAGCCTGACAAGACTCTTCGGTGCACCGACAGAAGCTCCGACAGCATCCTGAATCTTGTTCAAAACGTGCTGTTCATCGTACCGAACTGCTAGTTTTGAGGCCCAACTTCTTAGCGACGTGACTCTTCTGCTCACGAACCTGCCGGACGTTGCCGCTATACCAGGAGTTGACTAGCGTTTTTCCTAGATTGCACGGCCTTGAGAAGCTCCACTCTCCGTTCACCGTTTACATCACTGCTAGCACTCACCACGGAAACGTATTTTCGTAGACTGTCAAATAGCGGTGCTCGTCACGTTTGTTATAGCTGTTACCATAACCGTTACGGTGTGGCTTGTTCTGAATATGGTTGGCACCATGTGAAGGCAGCGATTTTTTAAAATTAGGGCTATTTATAGGCGTTTCAGAGACGTGCATGCTTGTCGTTGCGTGTATATGGATGTGCTTCTGTGACTACAATGCGCGCATAGAAAAAATGTGACATTAGACTCTGCGTTACTTAGTCAGAAATATGTGCTTTATATATATATATATATATATATATATATATATATATATATATATATATATATATATATATATATATATATATATATATATGTATATATATATATATATATATATATATATATATACATATATATATATATATATATATATATATATGTGTGTGTGACTGATCGTTCATAAGTGATATTTGATCTGGTAGTTTTAATATAAGAGAGACAGCACAATAAGAAATCGAGCAACGGTTACGTGTCGTCTGCTCGATTTCTCTTGTGCAATTTTCTTTATGCTTCCATATTTCTACTTTTCTGACGTTCTTTCCACGTGTACAAATAAAATAACTCACCAGTTACATATTGGAATTCCACATAACAATTTATAAAATGATTTACAGTGATACGTGTGTTTACTGTATCTTAGGATGTGATTTAATTATTTATTTACAGGATTCGGACTTGCTTATGATTACTTTACATCGTAAGCTTGTCTTCATTCATAGCAGCAGTCTGCCGAGTTTGGCATCCTTCCTTCTAAATAATTAGTTGTTTTAAACATGATAAATGTGAGCTATTTTACGTCAAAAATACTTCGGTATTAGTAGCAACTCATCAATGAGAGTTGATTAGTTGATCGTGAAATTTGCACTTTCCTCAAAGATTGGAGAAAACGTCCTCTCACTTGAGTTTTACTTACTCGCTCATGTATACACACGTAGGATTTTAGTACAATTATGAAAGCTTTAGATATGCATCCAAAACTTTTTTTCTACTCGTAAACACTTTAGTTAAATAACTTCTAATTAACTAGGACATCAGGTCAGATTGCTGGAAAGTCTCCTCCACATGTATATCGTTGGCATCTTCAGCAGTACAGATTGTACTGAGATTGGTATTTTTTTTTGCGTGAGGTTCGGGAAAATGTTTTATGCACTGAGGTTGGTACTAAATTAATCAAACGACAGTATACGCGGCTATAGATATAGAGGTGAGCTCTGTCTGTACAGGCTATGGTGCTATGCAATAAAGTACGGCCAAGTGATTGGCATGAGTCTTCTGCCTTTTTGTCTCTTTCTCACTCTCTAATATATATATATATATATATATATATATATATATATATATATATATATATACGACACAACATAAACAAACGCGATGGGTACGCGCGCATATTCGTTTGTTCTGAACGGCCATTTAACTGATCTTTAAAATTGTTAGCAGAACAGTCTAGTAAAAATGGTTGACAGGTTGGCTTGGTCCTCTTGGAACTCTCGATCACAGGACGTGTGACTGTGATTTAGAGTCTGGCCTGCAAAGGCCCCGAGTTTAGTGCCGTTGACACGTCAACAAGATGGCGTACTTTGAGTCATGGGACTCGATCCTAACGTGTACGATAGGTTCCGGAGATTTATTCCATATACGACCCTGTGATATATTGAATTCACTTATTTCATATGTTTGTTCTCATTCAACACACGTCTCAGCTAAGACATCAGTGATTTTCTGAGATAACTGCAAGCGTAGTACATAAAAAAACTGGTTGAGACAACCATAAAATAATACGCTAAAAATAACGTTAATTCCATATTAAGAATAATTATTTTCGTATTAAAGAATTTAGAATAGAGCGCATCCATTTAAAAATTAGTGCCGCGTAGACTCTGATCAATCGAAGGCCACTCAGTAGGGCGTATAAAACTTTTCAAGCTGGAGGAGGCGCGTAGTTCGTCAGAAAAATTCCATTGGTAAGCTGTACCCAGATCTGTGGCTTTTCTCTGTAATCATATTTGCCTTTAGATATTCGGAAGATTTTGGTTTGCCGTGTGCACCGTGGGCTTGTTATAGCGTAATACGAAGTCTGGGAGTACGAAGGGAGTACGTAATATGAAGTCTGGGAGCTTATTTAATGCTATTACAGTTCAGACTTGTACGTGTATTTCACATTGCGAAGCTTTACACGGGTGTGTAAAAAGCGTACATTTTCGAATTAGCCAAACATTGCCCGTAACCCGTGTACCGTTCTCTTGTAATCTGTAGTACTTAATTAAGTAATCCTACTTGAATAATGAATTACATACTTCAGTGTATTGACTAAATTATTTATATATGTTATAATGAAGAGACAGAGAGAGTCATGTGTTATACCAGCGGATAAGACCTGTCACTGTTATACCCGCGGATAAGACTTGTTAATGCACTGTATTTATAAGATTTTGGCATCGGTCCTCACAAAACGCCTTTCTATATTCTTTCATCACCGTAACATAATACCACAAGAACAGCATGGATTCCGTCAAGGAAAATCGGTCATAACAGCATGCACGAAGTTATTATCCGAAATGAAAAGAAGCCTGGAACTTCATAAGTCAAGGGGAAAGTTTCTATATGCCTTATTTGTCGATCTGAAGGCCGCTTTTGACACTGCTCCGCGAAATGTTGTACTCCAGAAGCTCGCCAATGCAGGTGTTGGCCCCAAGACACTAACCCTAATTGTCAGCATTCTTCAAGCAAACCCGATAATCCTTGACGATTCGATCTGTGAGCATGAGCCCGTTATCCAGACCACAGGTTATGCTCAAGGTGATAATCTTAGCCCACTGCTTTTTTCTACCCTTCTCAGCGATCTGCCGCCAATAATTCATAAAGAACACGATACGGTCGGCATCAAACTATATGCTGACGATATCGTCATGTACAGTCGTGACAAGTTGGAGTTGCAGCGAAGCATACGCACCATGGAGGGGTACTGCGAGAACAACGGCCTTAAGATTAACGCCGAAAAAACAAAAGCTATCAAATTTACCTGAGGGACCGCTTGCTCGGTCCGATCGCTTGAAACTCAGTACTGGTGCAGTCGAGTTCGTTAACACCTTCTGTTACCTCAGGGTTAACTTTTCGATGAAGGGCACAACCTTTGGACAACACATCGCCGAACGAACTAGAAAAAGTCTAGTCGCGATGTCTACAATCGAAAAGCCCCAACAATTATCCCTGACCACACTCAAAGCACTTTTTGACCTGAAAGTTGCTTCGGTGGCGGCCTACGGCATCCAGGACATGGGAACACCTCAGCCTATCACAGCTAGAAAAACTAGATAAGGTTAAGCCTACGTTTTTCGAGCTAGCCATTGGGTTGGCACGAAATGCGAATAACCGTCTATGACTTCTACTCAACCACTTGTAGAAGATCTAGTAACTAGATTTCGTCTCTCAGAAACCGCTGCTCTTATTCAGTTTAGAGAAAACTTTATAAAGAAAGTTCGAGCAGTTCCCGGAAGCTTCTTTAATTCGCCAGCAATGGTCACACAGAACTGGCAGAGACCACTACAACCCAACCGACATCTCGTGACCCGCTATTCACTTCACGGGTTTCACCATAAACTCTGCCATCGAAGAGGCTTCCACGATCCTGATGTCGGCTGTGTGTGCCGTTTATGTAACCAGCCGTGCCCTATCTACCATCTCGATACCTGTCAGAGAGCTATTTCTCTTACGCAGTTAGCTCGATGATATTTTATTACTTATCTATAAACATGTGTTTTATTACAATGATATTTATATATATATATATATATATATATATATATATATATATATATACCATACATATGGTGCAATAAATAAATGATAAATGATGAATGCACTGTTTCATAAAATTATGTTGTCTAGGTCTTGAGGCTTTCTTTGCTAAGGGGATGTTGAACTCGCTAGCTATAGTAATCTAAATATCACGAGGGCATAATAAATCATTAAAACTAAATCCAGGAGATTCAGTAAATCGCCGCCACTATTAAAACGTGATAAAACGCTTAGTTAAGTGATATAAAGCGTATACAGTAACCAGAAGAATTTTAGTGTTACTACTTCACAGTCGTTTAAAGTTTTAAAACTAGACGTAAACTAGACGAGTCGCGAAGTTTTAAGCAACAATTAATTAAGTAATTCGTAATATCGCAACTGCTTAGGTAAGATATCCATGTGAGGAGCCGTGGTACATAGCCAGGCAGTGACGGGTCAAAATATTCCGGTCCTTGAGCAGGGCTGCAATGCTCCCTGCAAGTTTTTATACAAACATAATCGTTCGTTCGTGCTTCAAACGATAAACGAAATCATTGTCTACGCATTTTGTCTTCTTTAGACTGCCAAGAATGCGGTTTTCTTATTAAAATGTCTCACGGGTAGTGCTTAGGACACCTCTGGGCACGATAGGCCAGCAGTGGGCCGCCGATACGTCCTTGATTCACTCCAACTGATATGTTTTCGCATCCGAAAATCTCTGCCCAATTTGTACCAATTGCTCTCCCACTGACATAAAAACCTAATCAGGATTGACACGCTCGTCCGCAACGTAGGCTACAAGTTTCCTGATTACGATATTGACGTCGATGGTATTGAACGCCTGTATTACCTCACGAAAGGGCGACTGTCTTTTCGAGACTTTGACTCTTCTTTTCGAGACTTTGACGGAAGTCATCTACAAAGCTCAATATAGGAACGGTGGTAGACACTTTGGGCGGAATGCTTTTGCGCATGCTTTAATGATGATGCCTTTATCTCGCGGGTTTGTGCACGGATGGTACAGAACATTCAATCTGTTCGACAAAACATGTGAAGGACGTCCAAAACCAGGAACAAACGAATTCCGTTCTCCAATATAGTTTACTCTTTCCTCGCTTAAGCTGACCGCAAATAAATCGATGACCTAGCTCCCCGAATGGTTAAGGAAGGTCGGACATGTATGTGTATGTATTTATATGTGTGTATATATGTATATATATATGTATGTATATGTATAGGTGTATGTGTATGTATCCATACAAATGCAGATCACCCGGTGATAGTCTTGACTCACTGTCCTTATAATTGTTAAAGTGATCTATTTGTGGTTATAATCGCTACTCAACCTGAGTGAATAAATATGAAATGAAAACCAGCAACAAACGACGAAAATGTCACGAAGATGTGAGGGCCCCGATTACCGGATGAACATATGTGTCGCTAGAGGAACTTTTTGTGCCACCAGGACGAAATCGCGCCAGCTTACGCTAGGCTGGAAACACATTTGCCGCATCTGGAATAACGCTGGTGAAGCACCCAGCTTCTTCATTCGACTTAGCACCGTAAGATTTCTTACTTTTGTCGAAAAAACACATGTCGGTGCTCAAAAGCATCGAGGTGGAGCTAAAAACATCGGAGAACTTACACACAAAAATCTAAAGACAAATTTGACATTCAGAAAACAATTATCTATGTATTATATCATAGAAATTCAAAAACATTGCCAAGATTGCTCAAGAGGAAGAGAGTTCCGTC
The DNA here is from genome assembly GCA_003439945.1 of Dermanyssus gallinae. NCBI lineage: Eukaryota > Metazoa > Arthropoda > Arachnida > Mesostigmata > Dermanyssidae > Dermanyssus > Dermanyssus gallinae. The sequence continues at coordinate 137,060 of QVRM01005533.1, read as the reverse complement.
TCCCGAAGGAAGTAGACCTCCATCAAATTTGAGACGCTGACTTGCGTACTTAAGAAGAACTATGTAATTCGAAAGTTCAATAACTGGTCTTCCATAACACTAATTGCAGAGAGGCTTTTAAATTCGTAACGAATCTTAATGAACCTGTCCTTGTTCGCCTCATTCTGCGCACTTGCTAGCAGGATACCAAGTTGATCAACGTGCGTTTAGAGATCAACAATTAGTGACAAGGAGCCTTCATTAAGAGTCTCGGTGGCGCAAAGCGCTGCACCAGGTCATAAAGAAGCATGACCAGCCGTTGTACTTGTGAAATAGGCAGCGTCGCGTCGTAATCACTGTTGAACGGACGAAGTACAACATAAAGGTCATGGACGAGCTGTTCTTTATTGGTTAGCAGCAGGTCTAATAGAGTATTCGACCTTGGCCTGGACATTTCCGGAACGAACTGAGCAAAGCTATTGACACAAACAGACGCAGACAAATATTTTGGGGATCATTGACTGTCTGACAGACAATTCCCAACAACTACGTGTAGGTAGACCCTGAAAGGACTAAGACCCATGTTGCAGAGAAACAAGGCAGGTGTGCGTGTACAACAATCAAGACCTTTATTGAGGTCACCATTTGGCATGAAAATGATACTATACTAGATTTCAAAATATTAGCGTCTACAACAAATGGGACACCGGTATATTTTGAAATACGACGCCAGCCATCGAGCATTGAGAATATATTAGGGCTACAAAAAAGTCTTTTCGGTTTTGGCGCTATAATGAAAACACATATATAGGAGCCACGGGAGGTCTTATTTATTGATTTATATATTCTCCGCCGGAAGATACAACCTCTGCCCAACGATTTACAAGGTTTTCGATTTCTAAATAATCTTCCAAATTTCCAAAAAAATCCAAAATATTCTTCCCGTCCAGAACGCACGTGTTCGATAGAAGTGCATTTTGTACCACTTAATTTTTTTTGCATCGATCTGAATAGGTGGTAATCAGATGGTGCTAAGTCGGGGGAATACGGTGGATGTTCCAAAAGTTCCCATTTTAGCTGGGAAATTTTCGAAAGGGTCTCCCTACTCACGTGGGGCCTTGCGTTGTCTTGGTGAAACAGGACACTCTTTCTTGAAATTAGTGCAGGGTACGACTGCTTTAATTTTTCGTGAACCTTTCGAGTTGTTGAAAGTACACGGCCGTATTTATCGTCTGGTTTCGTGGTAAAAGTTCATAGTGCAGAATTCCGCCCACATTCCACCAAATACACAATAAAACCTTGTTTTTAGGAACTTCTCAAACCACTGTTGGCACATTCTGTCTGTACAACAGGCATCTCCAAACGGTTATGACAACTTTTTGTGAGCCTGCGTTGCACTCAGTCCATTTTTAAACTCACGGAGTAAAATCGCCCGAATTTGGCATTTTTCTACCTCCATTTTGCAGCACTTTTACGAACAAACGGCTAAACAGATTTCAAAATGGTTGAGACTAGCAGATTCCCCGCTCTGTTTCACATGAAAGCAACAAAGAGTGAGCCAATGATCTATGCCTAGGCGCCGGGGCGGGCGCTGTGAAAGCCGCGCAAGCGCCAATCCAAAAAGACTTTTTTGTAGACCCTATACATACATGCATATACAGGGTATATCAAAACGTTATGTACTTATTGTTAGGTTTGGTAGAAATCGGCAAGATAATTATCGCAATAGAAAGCGCGGTCTTGTTTAGAGATAGGCATGCATTTTATAATAGTAGTTTTTCCGCTTTTATTCTTCTACATAGTTGTGTTAGCGAAATGTGAATAGTCGGATTAAGGAAAGTCATACACAGTCGATATGTTGTTTTATTTTACGTTGAAGCTTTTACGTTCGGGACCTTAAAATTGTTTCATAGTGCCCAAAAACGGCTATATTCAGGCAATAGCACTTTAATAAAGTGGCTATCAAGCAATAGCAATTTTATATCTATAATGTTTGTACCAAAGTTACGTAGTTGTCGAGTAACTAAGCTCTTTTGACTGCCATATCGAAAGTAAAGGCATGGATACCTGCTGGTATTTTGACCTGCTTCAGCGAATTAGGCGGATCAAAATGTTCGTAGCATGGAATGCAAGCGATAGGCGGATAAAGACCATCTTTTATTGTTCATACAGACGTATATTTTATTGTTCATACAGTCCTCCCGAAGCTCAGTAATCTAGTCCAACGATCCCCACAAGCCTTTATACCACGAGTACAATATTCCGAATCTTTGAACCAAAATTACTCGTCTACGACGCATATCACATTATTGTTGCTCTGATATATTTTCCGAAGAGATGTTTCTTGGGGCTTTCAAACAGATATTAGTTGCAAGGTGCCAGGTTAGGTCTAAGGAACTAGTGCGCTAGTCATGGTTGTCATCTACCGGTTCCCGGTTCGATCCCTGTTGTTGATCGATTTTTCTTTGAGCGATCCTCATTGAGATTAGATGTTTAGCCATACCGCTGAGTGTCAGGCGGCCATGCTGCCACAAGGACTGTTAGGGAAACCTTAGATATCTTAACATGTCCGGCCCTCGGTGCTTTGAAGATATACCTCAGGTTGAGTTCCAAACCTGTAGGGGACGGAGGATAGTCTAGGTTCGGATAATACAGGGGATGCTATTTGAATAATATTAATTAATTAATTTAAACTACAGTTTCCGTAATCTAGCCACGGCAAAATGAGACGTCTGGGCGGGCACATTACCGCGGTGAAACAGCATCGTTTTTTTCTGCAGCGTGAGTCGTAATGCTATGAAGCGTTTCTTCAGCTAGTCCGAGAGTGTTGCGCAGGTCACCTCAGTTATCTTGGCGCTTTTCCTGTAGAAAAGTAGCTAGTTACTAGAATATGTTTTGCATCCTAGAAAACGGTCGTTAATGCCTTCTCGGTCGACATGTGTCTCCTTGCCCTGGCGGGAGTCTTTTCCCCGCGTGCGGTTCACTTCCTGGTGGCATTTGATTGTACGAGTTATAAGATTTCAGTCATTACACCAGTTCATAAGAAGGTGTATCAGCTTTTTAAAGCCACCGTCAAATCTGAGCGTAAATAAGCCTACTCCGGGACCAGTACGTTTCGTGTGTTCGAGTGTAGTCTCCGTTGTTCCTTCGCAGTGCTTGCAGAGTGCTGTATCTATTTTTCCTATCGGAAAGAGATAGCTCTCAAAATTTCGTGAGCGCTTGGGTCACGTAGTGCATCAATCCGCCGTCAACCGGGCCGGTTAATCCACGCCTTGTTGTCTGGAATCAAAATCTTCACTTGGGCCTCAGGTGCCTTGTCCGGTATGCCGTCCCATTCGTTCAACCAAGAGACCAAAGTTTTATCTCTTTTCTTTTTCTTCTACCTTATCGGTTCCTCTTAGAAGTGACAACGTTCGTCTGCCTTCAGGTTCCAACCAGTACAGAAACAGTTTCCCCGTAGGGACCGTTGTGTAGGCCATTGTAATCCATAAAGGAACGATGCGTGCGTCCTAGCCGATCAAGATTAGCTTCGACGGGGGGGGGGGGGGCACGCCTTCATGGGTCAAGCAAGAGGGCTTTCTCGCTTTTGGTTGGAGCCAGCGTCGAGCCTGCTCCCGTCATCCACACGAAAATCTCGGCCAGAGCGTCATTGCCTCTGTTTGAATTGCTGGGGGGAAGACACGCTGTACTACAGCGGCAGGGTAATTAGCACACACCAGTAGCTCTGTTTCCTCTGGCACGTTACTCAAGTGCACACCAGTAGCTCTGCCACACCAGTAGCTCTGTTCCCTCTCTTCCTATGTTACTCAACCGAAGGACGTCGTCGTACGCTAAGTTCCATGAGAGAGGACTCTGACAATATATTTGGGAATGGTACTGTACGCCGGTGCATCAGCTCCGTAAACTGCATCTAAATTGGCTTTAATTTTCTCTACGGTTAAATCTTTAAAATAATGTGTTGTCACCATTGTCACTCGATTGTCCGACATGTTACAGATGCGCAAGTTAGAAGACCTATAATAGCTGATACATTGCATTCGTTCAAACAGTGAAACAAGCCATGAATGGACTAGTTGCAATTCATAGATGGAAATGGCTTGAAGGTTAACAAGGAAAATACAGTAGCCATGAAAGGGGCGAACAGCCATATGCGTTCGGTTCATGCAGAAGTCGCTCTTTTCGGGATACAGATAACACCTATCGCCATATATAGTATTTCACTGATATGGGATAAGTTGGGCGTGGACGAATTACGTTTTAATTTACGGGGCCTGGATTGTTATTCTAAGAAGGGTTTTTGCGCTATCAAATACGTACAGAAATTGAGTGGTCTACGTGCTGGGAGGGGGTCCACGTGCTGGGAGGTGGCCCACTTGCTGGGAGGTGGCCCACTTGCTGGGAGGTGGACCACTGCTAACGAAGGATCTGCAAAACGATGGAATCTGCAAAACGATGGAATCTGAATCAAACGTGAGTCTTAACCGCTTATATGCGGAACTGGAAATATAGCTGGGTAGAATGAGCTGTGGGAAAACCCGGAAGCCGCAGTTTTTATAGCTTGCGTCAAGGCCTTCGACAAAGCACCTTGAGACTTGGTAAAGTTTTTCCGATAGGCAGGACTTGGTGGCTTTCTTCTGAGCGTAATTTCGAGCCTATTTGATGAGAGCATTTTCCTGGTACAAGGTACGCTGCGGATAAGGCAAAATGCGCCTCTTTCATTTTTCTGCTTCCCGATTTTGTCAGCTATACTTGATAGGAGTATCGACAGGCCAAAGTTGTGATGTATGCAGATGACATTGTGGTGGCTAATTTCTACCGGGGTGCCATCAAGCATATCACTTCTTTAGTAGAGGTGTTCTTTTGTGAAAGAAATGCCACGCAAGTCCGAGGAGGGTGGGAAGGAGTACTGCCTTAGTGGGTATGGGACTAAAACACTAGTTGCTGACGGCTACTAGCGACTCATGTACAATATACATTCCTAAACCTTCCATAATGGGGTCTTCGGGTATTTTAGGGGTCTCCGCGATACTGAACACGTGCGGCGGGCGACGGAGAAGGCAATCAAGACAGCTAACATCTTCGCACGGCCCATGCCTAATACTTATGGACCACGACAATCCAAACGGCGCAAAATCATATCCGCGACCGAGTCAGTTGCCCTGTACGGATCTCCGGCCGGGCCCCCGACACTCTTAAGTTCGCCGCTTACAGGACCCGCCTGCATCGGGCTCAAAGTGTCGAAGCCCTCAAGGTAATTGCGGCGCACCGAAGGGTCAGAGCAGTTGCGGCTCTCGTCGTTGCTGGAACGATCCCCTGGGATCTAAAAGCAGCCCAACGCCTTCGCTTATGAGGTAAGCCTAAGCGCAAGAAGAACGAGAACAATAAAAGGGGGTGACCCAGGCTCCAGTCTTCGCGCCGTAGGCCCCAACATTAATGACTGGCTGTACCGCCTGGGGAGTGAGCTCGCCTTATACACGACCCAGATTCTGACAGGCCATGGCGATTTCTAGTCCCACCTGTTCAGGATCGGCAAGGCTCCCAGCCCCAAGTGCATCTGCGGCGATGGACCGGAAGACACCCCTATGGTGTCTTCCAGCTCTGAGGTGTCCAGCATGGGCGAAGTAGCGCGCACCCCTACCGCTTCTAATGAATATACAGGCTTATAACTCACGTCACTTCTGCAAAAAATGACGGAATCGCTCTTATACTGGAACATCAAAGCTGAAGCCTTCAAAGCCATTTTCCCGAAGAAAACGAGCGCCAACCACCTAAGACGCCCCCTCCTCGTGGCTTCCCGCGGAACACACCCGTCAGAAGTAGTAGACTCCCCCCCCCCCCCCCCCTGTCTGTTTGAGGGGTGTTTCTTGTCTTAAAATGGCTGGAAATAAACGCTATGGAGATTAACGCTATGGAATTCTGAAAAGGGGGTCGATTGGCTGCGAAAGACACTATACATTGCGGCGACCAATCCTTGAAATTTGTCAGCTTTTTCCGGTAAATGTGACTTTGGCCCCAAACTGGGACGACATTCACTTGTCACATCGTTGAGACAGTGCGCACAGCTTTTGTCTCTTCGTATAGAAAAATAGACAACGTCCGGCGACCATCCGTCCCGACGGCAATATCACTCTTCTACAACAAGATTGTTTCACAAAAGACTGCGACCTGCTCTTAATCCACATTAAAAGCAGATTTATATTTCTAAGATCACCGTCAAGGTAAGTCACCACCAAGAAGCCAATTCTATTAACATAGTAGTTGATTGACAATTTACACTCGATTCAAGTGTGCTTAGCACAAACTAACAACCACAAATGGCAGTCATATTGTGTGCAAGTTGTGTCCAATTTGCATATTTAGCGAAATAAGCTGTGAACGAAGATATCGCAGGGCGGTGTACTGTTGATACTGCTTGGAATGATTTCATTGCTGAATCATTAATCAGGTCCGACATCACCTGACCCCTCTGTTACTTACCGCTTATGTGTATATTGGCCCAAAAGAGCGCCTTAGTGCATACACCATAGGCCGGCAGATCTAGAAATCATGGTAATATTTGTCACGATAGAGAGGAAAAGCTTCTGTGTCACGAACCCTTCTTTCAGTTAGTAGCTGCACATTTAAGTTAGACAGGAGTGACAGAATGCATCTTACCTTGCATAGGTTATAGATGGGTTTAAAGCAGACAACTTATAGCTATTTTTGCATACTAAAAAATTAAAATATATACATACAACGCATGGTACTTGGCCATTCAAGTCAGAGATTAGAAATAATAACAAAAAGCTAATAAAAATGATGATGATTATTATAATTCAAAATACGGAAACACGCAAACAATTTGGTCGCAAAGTTCCCCCTTTACAGGCGTGTACCGGGCAAGCGTTCGGATCTGTTTAAAAAGTGTACTGTCTCGTTCCTGGTCCCGCTACAACTTTACGACGTGTCTCCTCATCGACTCTCTAGAGGCCTTGGCGGAATGGCGAACACCTTTGAAAATGTCAACGAGACCCAACTATTTCAGGCCATGTCGGCATATCTTTCTAGCCAGTGCAGAGTGCAGCCATTTCATCGACTATGTTAGGTGCCCCCGTTAGTGACTAGCAGGGATTTCTGAGTATCTACGGTGGTGGGACGCTCAAGTACAAAATACCTCAACATAGGCGTTAGAACAGGTTAATCGCGACACGATGCAAGATCGCCATGATTCATGACAAGGTGAGACAGTGAGAGAAAACGAAACAAATATATTGTATTGTTATGAGACAGCCCTATATGTACGCGCTTGTTTGAGAAGGCATACGCTTCGTGATCGTGATCGCATTGAATAAGAGAACGCTGCACAGTAACCGATAATGGTGGTTTACATTTCACACTTGCATTAAAAACGGTGAGATATCGACACTTGCCCATGCATGGTGCATCCACTATGTACGTAGACACGTGTGCTTAGCTACAAAGCACAGCCAGACATCGAGAACACATTGCCGCCGCATTTTCGTAATCAGCGTATTGTTCTTGTTTGCTCAATTGTTCTTATTTTTGTGTCCGTTTTTGTGCCACTTTTTCTCGCTCTTTCTCCTTGAACTGAGCGTTCTTAAATTTGTCTAACACGTGTGCGTCTAAATCTTTTAGGTTTGCCCAAGCGTCCTTACTATTATTACTGCTAATATTAACTATAGCTACAATTTTCAGTGCTGACTTGTATATATATATATACATATATATATAGACAATATTGTGATGATTTATTAATCAATTACAATACGTTTGCACGCTCGCCTTACATATACACACATACATACATATGTATATATATTTAGCCTGTAGGTGTGGCCAATTGTAGTCGCTGTTGTTGTTGGTGTCGCTGTAACGTTGTCTCCGCAGCAACAGCCCGAAAACAACCTTTGTACCTCGTAGGCTGGAACTTATATAGGTGAGTGTGTGTCTCTTAACGCTCGACGTTGCTTGCCTGCTGGCTGTCTGGTTGACCGGACGGCCGGCTGGCTGGCCCAGCCTATTGGAAGTGCAGCCAGTGACGGTGATGGCATAGTGTAAATAAGAATTATGTCAAGTCGGGGCAGGGGGAAGGGGCTCCATCTATCTGTATATATCTATGTATCCGCGTCGGCCTATCCAGCTAGGCCATGTCTGAGGCGCTTGACAGCGTGGTAGCGAATTCACTCGACGCAGAGTATGGTGCCCTTCAGCATTACCTTTGTCTATTGTACTTCAATAGCTACGCTATATATATATATATATATATATATATATATATGTATATATACGTGCATGCTTTTCCCTGTCAGCAAATTTTCCTGCACTTTTTGGTTCTTCTCTTGCTTTGTTCCTCCTTCCTCGCTGTGCTCTTTCTACCTGTCTCTCGATCATTTTCAGGCTGCTTCTATTGTTGTTTCCGTCTCCTCTTCGCCGCGCCTATGCGCAGGGTTTCCCGCTGCGTATACTCGCTGCTTGCGCTGGGACAACGCGCGTTTCTTCCGTTTTCCCCTTTCCGGCGGCGGCGGCAGCAGCAGCAGCGGCAGCGTAGGCAGATGGCGTCCTGTTGTTCGTGGTGGATTCTCTTTGCTCTCCATAGCCTTCTTGATGATTTCCTCTCCTTGTCATCTCGTCGTCGTCGTGTGAGGAGAGGAGTAAAACAATTTTTCGTTCTCCCAGCTCGTTCTGCCTTTTGCTCGGCTCACGGTAATGTGCTAATAGCCTTAGTAATAACAGACGTAGTAGTAGAATTTTGTGTTGTTGTGAAAGTAATGGTTACCATGGCCCGGAACTAAACACTGTTCTGGCGCAACGTATGAGGAAGACGGCATATACGTCAATCTATATATTTGTTGTTGTTGTTGTTGTTGTTGTTGTTGTTGTTGTTGTTGTTGTTGTTGTTGTTGTTGTTGTTGTTGTTGTTGTTGTTGTTGTTATTGTTGTTGTTGTTGTTGTTGTTGTTGTTATTGTTGTTGTTTTTGTTGCTGTTGTTGTTGTTGTTATTGTTGTTGTTTTTGTTGTTGTTGTTATTATCATCGTCGTATGCGATTAACTTTCGGTCTGTTTTGGGTTTAGTACTGCATTCAGCAAGAAGAGGTTGTTGTGTGCTTTAAACAGTTTCGGCTTGCTCGGTCTCAACTAACCACTCTGCGGCCATCAATGTTTACTGTCACGTAACTAGTGGGCTGCGGAAGAGAGGAACAGGGTGATTGATGAATCACCTTACCCAATTTGGACTCATGATACTAGAGTACCTGCCTCTTCAGTATAGAAGATGGGCTCATTCCTGGCTCCATTTTTGTACTTAGCCAGGTGGTAACCTGTCAACCGAGTGACGAGTCAATCTGAGCGCTTCTAATATGACTAAACGCGTAAACTCCCTCCTATGGATTATTGGGAGCGGTGGTACTTAAGAGAACTCTAAGAGAACTTGCGCTCTCCTTGCACAAGAACTCTGAAAGAACTTGCGCTCTCCAGTATCGGACGAGTTCAAGCAGACGAGCGGAAACATCTAGCATCTAGCACTTACTCATCGATACCTCGTTTCCGTTGCCGCCGGAGAGCGATTCACAATAAAGAAGAATGCCTCAATTTGCCTTGCTCGCTACGCCTCACAAACGCCGTTACACTGGTTGTTGACCAACTGTAACGAAGATGCTTTTAGTTTTGGAAAACATTCTCAGTTTATGAACGAGCTACATTGATGACCTTGGGAGATCCTCAACGAAGTCTGGCATTGCTGATTCAGCAGACGCGCTCGACTCCGAGCGCTCAGTGGCCTCACAATCGATCTACAGCGGAAGATGGAGGAAAAATAAATCTCTAACCGTACAAGGAACGACACAACCTTAGCTTAGTCAGCAGGCAGTTCATCGTTACTCAGTCGGCACGCGTTGATACTCTCCCCTCTCTCTATCATTCTTGCTCTCTCTCCTTTCTCTCTCTCTTTCTCGGTTTCGTTCTTCTTTCACTCTATCTCTCTCTCTATCCAGCCTGTTCTCGTTACGCCATGATCTACCACTGCGCATTCCAGACGGCCTTTGACGCCGGCAGCTAGGCTGTAATTGTTGTTGTTGTTGCTGCTATTGCTGTAATTGTTGTTTCTGCTGTTGCTGTTGTTCGTGCTGCTGCCTGTTGTTGTTATCGTTTTTGTTGTTGTTGTCGTTGTTGTTGTTGTTGTCGTTGTTGTTGTTGTTGTCGTCGTCGTCGGCGTCGTAGTCGTCGTCGTCGGCCACAAAAGGCGATTGATTCATTGTTCTCAAACTACAGTCATAATTGCTATTGGAGTCGTTCTGGCAGTGGAGTTGTGGAGGTGACATAAATGGTAATGACCGTAGAAGCCGCTCTGCGGTGCGACGCGAGGCTGCCGCCTGCCGCGTCACGTCCACAGCGGGGGCGGCGGTCATGGTGGTGGTGGTGGTGGCGGTGGTGGTAGTACCAGCGCGACCAAGGCGTAACGCAGCGAGAAACCACCAGAGAGCAGTGTTGATTGTTTGTATTTGACCCGCCACTCGCGGTTAGCGTAAGCAGCGTCAGGTCTCCGCTATCGAGACCACCACTACACATTGGCGTCACGTACGTAAGCCTGAATGGCTGGGTCGCTTTCTCGTTCGCTCGGCTCAGCTCAGCTCAACTGGTTCAGGTGGTTTGCTTCGCTTGAGCAACCGAGTACAAGCTTGGAGGAGTCGCGCACTTCTGGAGTCGCGCAGTGTAAGTGAGTAGTGGTACGCTGCGCCGTCCTGAAGCCGGCTTCTTCGACCGACTTCATGGCTTCATGACACGAACATGCCATGAAACGGCCACTACCACGCTACCACGAAACGGAACAGCGTAGAGCGTGCAATAATTGTGATGACGATGGCTGTGACGGTTATGATGATGGTGATGGTCATGATAATGGTGATGGTTATGATAATGATGGCGATGGTTGTGATAATGATGGTGATGGTTATGATAATGATGGTGATGTGGATGATGAAGATTATGCTAATAATGATGGTGATGAGTGGTCGCTCTGACGTGCGCTTGCCGATGAATCGTTCCGTTTTCCGTTTCGTTTATGTTGTCTTTGACTTGCAAGGTGATGGATGACTTCGACTTCGATAGCTGGTCTTCTCGATCGCTCTTCGCGCCACCTTGTTCTGTGGCCGTGACTCTTCTGACGCGTGACGCGTGAAGTGACGCTTCCAGCAGTGTTAGTAAAAGTGTGGTTCTTGTCGTTATTGCAGCTACTATTAATTTAGTTGTTGCTGTTATAGTTGTTGTCTTGTTGTCGTTGTTGCGGCTGTTGCTATTGTTGTTGTATTGTTGTCGTAGTTGTAGTGGTTTTTGTTGTCGTCGTCATTCCCGCTGACGCTGCAATTGCTGTTGTTGTTGTAGAGGGGGTGATACAATCCAAGCCATCAAGAGAGCGTCGAGCTGCAGTGTTTGTCTGACGGATTACGTTGCGTCGACGGCGGCGGCATGTCGTGGAACGGCCGGCGGGAGCGGCCGCCAACGCCCTGCGGGAAACTCTCTCGCTACATACTCATCACGTTCAACGTTCTCGCATGGGTAAGCGTGATCACTTTATGTATCGGTCATTGCCTGGGCCTGCATTGCTCATCCGATAACACAACCACAGCGAAAAAGAACGACAACAAAAAAAACAATGACAATAGCAACATTAGCAACAACAACAACAACAAAAATAACTATTACTACTACTATTACTACAAGAACAACGATAATCATGACTAAAAATCACTACTAAAATTCCAGCGAGAATACCAGCCACAACAATAACAACGCGTTTGTATTTGCTCGACGCTCACTGGCTTGAGGCGAATTCATTTTGTTCTCGCGTTACCAGTCTGAGTTTGCATTGTCACCATATTGCCCATATAAGTCACCACCAGTTTGCCTATTGGTTTGTAGGGACACTCACCAGCCACGTCTGTTACGGCTCTTGCGGCTACAGCAATGTTTTCAATGCCCGATGTGGTTTACGAGCACTAACGCACGTAGAAGCACCGAGTTCGGAATGCTACTATGTCGACTTGCTAACAAGTTGTTTATGAGAAATAGTTGTTGACCAAATTATATCTTCTCTCGGAAGATGATTTTTGGTGCTTAATAACTCCTGTCTGCCCTACATCGTGTTTACTACGTTGCGCTTATTAGCAAAAAAAGAACGTAGATTACATTATGCATCGTGACTTTACAGAGAAGAGGACGAAATATGACCAAAGAGGAAATATAAACAAAATACGAAAACGACGAAACATCCAGCTAATGGCCATGATTGAGCGTCTCTTACGATTCTGCTTCAACTTTTAACACGCTTACACGTTGACGTGCCCTGGTTGTAGGCCAGAATGTAGTTAGTCATGACGTTGTTAGTTTAGCAAACGCTTCAATAAGCAAGCGTTTTCTCTCAGAGATCAGTACCAAATAAGCGGGTCCACGTGCTTAGACCTAGATATATGTCCTTGTTCAAACGTTACTAGCACTGCAGTGCTTTTATAAATTGTATTTACATATATTCCCAATAAGGCAAGACGTTCGCACTGCAAGAATGGACGAAACAAGGATACGGTCAAGGTTGGAGACATGTTTTCACTTGGCCATGTTTTGCGCTTGGCTTATGATATCATTATGAGTGCAAAAGCAGTATACATTTTCTCTACAAATAGTGTTACCCGAGCAGTATTATTATTATTATTATTATTAATTATTATTATTATTATTATTATTATTATTATTATTATTATTATTATTATTATTATTATTATTATTATTATTATTATTATTATTATTATTATTATTATTATTATTATTATTAATTATTATTATTATTTTCTTCGGGCGAGCTAAGGCAAATTAGTTTAACTAGTCATCGGTTTTTCAGCGCCCTATAGGTCGAACGTGCGATTTCAATTCTACGTACTTGGCTTCGATCGAAACAATTGAGATTAATTTGCTTGTGACAGACGACGCGATAGCTTACCTCGCATTTATTGGTTGTCGACAGACTTTCCACCGTTGGTCGGAACAATGATTGATTCGATCGTATCAACACTATGACGCTTAGCTACTGCATTATGGGTATTACAGGACAGGATAAATAAGGTCTGATTTCCTTTTTGCGTCTCGCCCTTAAGGTTTTTCTCCCAAACCCGAGGCCGCCACGGGCAGGTCTTCTATAAAACACGCGGCATTTCGGATTGGAAATTTTGCTTCCTGTTTGATAGAACTAGATTAGCGAAACCACGGGTATTGTCGTATAGATATTCTTGTATCATCCGCTCTCCTTTATGTCTACTAATTTAAATTGATCTGAGTGAGACTTTATTGTGGGTCCAACCAGCTGTTCCTTTGCATTTCTCGCATTCGCTTTTATGACCGTGTAGTTTAGCGCAAAACGTGCAAAGATGACTGTGATCCAATGTCATAACACGCAAACTCCCTCACAAGCTTCTCTGTTGGTAAGCGTATATTTATTTAACTTATAATGGGGTCATTGGTAATAACTTATAAAAGGGTTAAAGGTAAACGATTGTTCCTGAGTGAACGCGACGACGAGTTACATCAGTCCTGCATTTAGACCTCTATATACTTCTTAAGACCATCCCAGACTGTGCGCATGCAGTTGGTGCTTGAGTACGTCAACATCTTGTCTTCAGACAGCCCTGTACCCATCTAGATTTACTTGGGTTTGACAGCTTAGTAACAAGACAAACATATGCTTTCAAGAGCCCGCTGAACCTCTGGTACCTTGACGATGGTCTGTTAGGAGGAAGCATTCTCACAGTAAACTGGGACATTTTGCGGGTTCTTATCTTCGGTGTAACATCTCGGTTAGAGTTAAATCCGGCCAAATGCGAGGTATGCCTCCTGAGCTCTACTTATGAGGCCTTCTCCGATACGCAGTTACTTCGAGACCCCTGCCCGACCGCAAGATGACCGTCAAGGACGATCTGGAACTACTAGGTGTGCCAATTTGCCCCGAAGGGCTCACAGAAGCAATCGAGCGCTGGAGATTAAAGCGGGAAGATGCCGCCGCTCGCCTTCCTTTTCTCCCCTAGAAGCCCATAGGGGACTCTTCTTACTCAGGTCTTCTTTCTCTTCCTTAAGACTTATCCACCTTTTTTGAGGGGCTGATCTATCTGATCGAGCCGACGACTTGCAAACGCTCAACAAGTTGACACTGTCTACCCTCGAGACTAAATACATCTCTGCCACCTAGCGCACGGCAACAGGCATTACTACCCGTCTCTAAAGAGGGCCTTGGAGTTCCGAGTTTGGAGATCCTTGCCGGTCCTGCCATAGTTTCATCAATGCTATGCGCAGAAAACAGGGCGATCTACCTTTTACATATAGCGGGAGTCGGTCAGTTTAGAAATTGTTTACGCCAGCTGCAGGAGAACCTTGAAGCCCGGTGCGGACGCAGACTTGACAAAGTACTATCCCAACGTGAGTGGAGTGCCCCTTCGCACCCTGAGGTACAACGACGTCTCTTGATGATGCTGCCGACGACACGACCAGTGCTCGCCTAAACGCCGTGTCCGGCAAGGATTCAGGCGCCTGGTTACACGCGCTTCCCAGTGCACCCATAGGTACCCTTCTTGATGACGAGACGATTCGCATTGCAGTAGGTTACGACTAGGGGCAGACCTAGTTAGTCTCATCGGTACCAGTGTTGTCACCCCGTCGACAAATTGGGACATCACGGCCTATGGTGTATCATCAGCGCAGAACGACGCCCTAGAAAAGCCGCTATTCACCTTCAGCAGAATAATTAGGTTATACGGTCGTCCGTGCACTCTTGAACCCCCGAGCCTCGGCGCGGGGTCGGCAGGCGTCCAGACGGGATGACACTTGCACCATTCGAGCGTTTCAGAACGAATTCTGCCCTCTCGAGTTAAAGACCTTGGGTGCTCCTGGTGTTAGGCGTCAGGAAGCTGATCCGCAATATTGACACTTTATTAAATCTGTCAACTGGTGATAGAACATTTTTAAACAACGTCTGGATCTTGACATACAACGTGAGAACGCGGCCTCCGTTCTGGGCACCCTTCTGAAGTGGTGTCGGCATGACCTAAACGAAATGGACACGTGATACTCACAAAACACGCTCTCTAGGCACATTGGCATAGCTAATCCTCCGTGATATGGGTCCCACATACATAATGTAATATCGGAAAACATATGCTTACTTTTCCTGCGAGGCTTTTCCATGTACCTGTGACGGATACAGCATTCCCAAAGCTTAACTTGAGAACACTATAGTGCACACTTTCTTGAGTTAACTATTTATCTTAATTTATTTATTTAACTAAGAGGGTCTCCCCAGTGCTCAGTTAGGCACTCTATTAGATGACGAGACTGTTCGGATTAGTGCGGGGCTACGCCTGGGGACAGCTCTCGTAATCCCCCACCAATGTAAATGCGGCGATCAAGTGGGGCCACAGGCACACCATGGCCTCTCTTGTGCTCAGGTCTCCCTTAAGCTCAGGTCGTCGAGCCCGACACGCCGCTCTTAACGAGACATTTAGCCGAGCTTTGAGGTCGGCCGTTTCCTTGCATTCTCGAGCCTCCTGGCCTCTGCAGGAATGATGGAAAGCGACCGGACGGGCTGACACTAACGTCCTTCGAGATGGGTCGCATGCTGGTATAGGATGCAACCGTTACTGACTTATTAGCCCCCTCAATGGTCAGTGCGGGAGCGGAACATGCTGGACACGCGTCTATGTTGGCGGAAGCGAACAAGTGCAGAAAGTATGCCAGTATCACTTACCCCCACGACTTTCGTCCACTGGCATTCGAGACATTAGGCGGACCTGGCCCGAAGACGCATACACTTATTCAACGTGTCGGCAAGGCGCTCAATCGTTTGACAGGGGACCCTAGATCTGTCGAGTACCTGCACCAGAGACTATCGTTGGACATTCAGCGGGGTAACGCCGCCTCTGTGCGTGGAACTCTGCTAGACTGGACCCGCCCGAACCTGGAGGATATGTGACGTTTCCACTTGATTTATCTGGTGTACACGTTCATAAGGATACAATTGTTGCCGCTTGCATATAAACAAATAAAACTGTAACAAATAAATGCAAAAAAAAACTAAGAGGCTAGTTCTAATGGTTTTGTCAATTTGCTGTGTCTTATATATATATATATATATATATATATATGGTTAGTTGGGAGTACACTCGATTTCAACAACTCGGCTGGTACTCCTGATTCTCTGGGCGGGTCATCGCTGGGAAGGCAGGGATTTCGGGGACGAAGCAATCTAAGTTCCGGGCATACCGAAATGCCCACTGAGTTGAGGCTTTCGCACGTGATGCGTTATCACCCTGTTGCTGATGATCCTGTTACTAGGTATAATTGCTACCCACAGTTTCGGAAGGACAGCGGATGGGAACAACCGTTTGTAAAGTGTACCAGCCGCAAACAAGTAAAGCACTGGGGCAAATCTTCGGGGGGTGACAAAGTAGGAGCGGAGCCCAGATGTCGGGGGCGGTCTGTCAAACTCTCGTAGCATTCCGTGTCTGGCACGGGTTTCTTTGACGTTTGATCTAAGTAAGAGTCCGTTACTTTACTTTTTAGGGCTTAGCCTGCGTGAGGGCTGGGCTCACCCTAGCATCTAGTTTAGTTCTCCGAATCCGTATCGTCATTGTCTTCTTAGCTGAAAATTCAGCAGCAGCAGCAGCAGTGCAGAAATCTATTTGAAAAGGCCAAGCACACCACATTTCATCAAGACAGTTCGTTGCTCTTCTGCTGTGCTCCTCCAGAGGATCACTTTAAACATGATGGATATTTAGCTATAGAAGCTTTAGCTTTGTCAACATATTTTGTAAAGCCTACCTACCTAGGTAGTAAAATGGCGACATAAAACATGGCAATTCCTAGACTAGAAGGCCGTAAACACACAGTGACTAACTAACTAACTATGGTACAATATACTTGTTTATTCTAACGCGTGTGCACGTACACTTTGTGCATGCGTGGTTGTGCGATGGCAGCAACAACAACAACAACAATAACAACAACAACGACAACGAGAATAACAACAACAACAACATCAACAACAGCAGCAGCAGCAACAACAACAACATCATATACGTACTATCGTAATTCATATGCATGCACTATTCCAGCTGTTCGGCATCACCCTGGTGGCGCTGTCGTTGTGGGTTCTCTACGATCCGGCCCTGGTCGAGGTGCGCGAGAACCTCCAGCTCTTCGCCGGCTACAAGGCAGGCATCGTCATAGCCATTTCGGCGGCCGTCGGCGTCTGTCTAATGAGCCTGCTTGGCCTGCTAGTGTCCTGGCATCGGTCGCCGAAAGGCCTTGTGGTTTACAGCTGCCTTACTCTGATTGTCGTCATCACGCAAATCGTCGCGATGGCCTATATATTCAAATACGCGACAGCGAACAAGGTGTGTTGTTGTTGTTTTTGGGTTGTTGTTGTTGTTAAGGGCAAAGTCTCATTGCGTTGTGTAGATTTCGGCAAGCGAGCAAAACGGAAACAACTCGATTACTTAACGATGATTACTAGTCACTGTCTTTTCAATTAGCATGATCTTAGCGAATACGACGCCCACCTGTCCCCGGTGTCGCACAAACCCAGACGATCTTTTCTATTAGGATTTGCAGGGTTCAACTACATATGTGCCTGTATAGGGTTGTCTTAAGTTATAATAGTTATATACATATTTCAAGGAAACCGACCATGATCATATGAACTGAACTGCAAATCTATTAGTTATATATATATATATATATATATATATAGTATATTTATTTATATCATGGTTATATTGTTTACATACAATACATACAAAGTAGAAAAAGTTGCCCCGTCTGCAAGTGCGAGGGAAACCGTCCATCACAAGTTACTTTATTGGAAAATTTCAATACATAAAAATCACATGCTATTATCATAAGATAAACTATATACCCTATTTTAAAAGTGTCCGGAGAAATTCTGTTTAGATATATGTCCTAAATACAATACAATTAGAGGTTATTAATCAACAAATATATATATCATATATACCTATTATTACAGTATCCAGGGAAGTCCCGTTAAGATCTAATCTAAATGCAATACAAATACATGCCAAGAATCACAAATTAACCATACATATCCATTTTGTGAGTGCCTGGGAGAATTTTGTTAAGATATACTCTAAATACAATACAATTACGTGTCAGTAATCAAAAATTAACTTTATATACTTACTTTGAGAGTATCCGGGAAGATTTTGCTTAGGTGTAGTCTAATATAACGTCCGAATGATCTTCCCGACTGAAAACCATAAAATCTGGAAAATAGGATTTTTCTATTCACGGGGCCATGCAAAAGTAGTGAATTATCCGTCGCCAGGTTGATGTAGTGATGACTAAATTCCATCATTTGTGGCACTACTCGAGGCGGTATTTGTTTTTTCTTATTTTGATTCTGTATATTCGTTTTATGTGCTGTTTCTTTATAGAATGTTCCATTTGTCAGAATTAATTACACAAGCATAAATAAATATATATTAGTTATCCCCTTAGATTATAGTTATTAGATTCCTAAATATTTTTTAACATCTCACATCATTTCCTCGGTTCATCTTCCTTGTCTCGAAACCATATTTTCCGCAGTTATTTACTTACTTTTTCTCAATAAACTTTGTAATCTAAGTATTAAGTACTTCCTCGAATAAGTTGCTATTTAAAGTATATACTTAAATTGGGCGTAGGTTTTCAGAACATTAGGTCACTCTTATTATGCAAAGGATTACAATATGTCTTTCTCCGGTCGTTTTACGTTAGCTGGCACGAAGAAGCAATTTGGGTTTCCGTATATATATATATATATATATATATATATATATATATATATATATATATACGGAAACCCAAATTGCTTCTTCAGGGCACCGGGACCGTGGGCAGACTGTCGTACATGTGCAAGTGGTGAACCAAAGTGAAAAAAACTAGGTATAATTAGCTAGATAAGGCTATGTACTGGATATACGGTCTAGAACAAGGCATGATGTGGATCTTCTTAAAACACTAGATTGTATTGTGCAATTTATTCTAGAGGTTCCTTTGTGGTGTAACGACATGTTCAGATCGTTACGTTGTAAGTAGCTACTATGTAAGATGGCCTTTCATTGTAATGCTCTGATTTAAAAGAGATTGTGCAAAATAAATTATACACCAAATTTACTTATATTTTCTGTATATGTTAGAGAAAGCAAATTGTTTGCGAATTGCAGCCTTTTAGCAACTGTATAAGTTGCTTCACTGTCTTCCAGAGAGGTATAATTGCTGTACATATAATTTATAACGCATTTTAGTATATAATTCCAACGCTTATGCTTCTATACCGTTGGATATCTATGCATACAATGGCGATATCCATATGACACAAAATGTGCTGCTACAATGTTTTAAGCTGGTTATAAGTATTTCCCTAATAATTTCTACGGTATAAGTAGTCATAGTTTGATCCGTTTATTTCAGTTACGGTCATGGCTTTCCGAAAAAATACGCGAGGTAATCATTCGGAGCAAGTTGATGAAAAAGGACGCCGTCAAGTTCCTTGCCCACATCCAGGAGCGATATCAGTGCTGCGGTGGTTTCAGTTATATGGACTATACTGAAAACGAAATGGACATGCCCTGTAACTATATTTTCGCGGTATCTCTTATACGTAGATGAATACGATGTCTACATCAATATAATATGATAATTAGCGACTGAAGACGTCTTTTAATCGCCTGAAAAACCTGCCCAGCCTCTAAAGTCGCAAAAGGCATGCAAAAATTGGGCCTTTTGGTTGAAGGAAGAGAGTTCAACTGTACTTGATAAATGCGAAGAATCTTTAAAACCCGTCCCAGACCGCGCAAACCCTGGTCATTTTGGAGTTTCTAATATTTTTTAAGGAATGGTATATAATGCAGGTGAAATTATGTGAGACTGTTTTCATAGGAGTTCTACCTAAGTACATTAAGTAACTACCTTAGTATGTACCTGCACTCATGGAGCCTTCCACACGATTTTACATCAACGCACTCTGTCATTTTCAAGCTAACTTAACGATCTGTTCGTCGACATATTGTACAGATTATAAGGACATTTATTTTGGACTTCTCTAACAAAACAACTTCCTTCAGCTGCAATAGTTTGTTTGTTGCGAATACCTTGAATTGAAGATACTTCCTATGAAAAGTTAATGAAGCTTTTGTTTGCGCTGTGCGAATACCCAGGTATTTGTTTCTCGTTTAACGTGCCTATCCGAATTTGAACTGCTCACGATCTATAAAATAGCTCTAGGCACGTTAGCTAGAAATGTTGATATAAACTCCATACTCTATAGAGACTCTAGATCAGACCGTAAAACATAATAATAATAATAATATTATTACGATAGCGATGCTTTACGATGACCACTTGCTTTCATTTAATTCGTTCGCTTCGCTGCTGTGACATCTTCTTGTGTTAGGGAGCTGTTACGCCGATCAAGGCGTGGTTCTACGAGACGGGCTGCGGCGAGGTTCTGGTCAACCGTCTGCAGGAGCATGGAGTGCTGATCGGCTTGTCGCAATGGCCATCCTCCTCGTACAGGTACAGCCACACACAGCAGACGACCGAGCCGTAGGGACCAGTTGCAATGCCTCTCTGCCTCATCCCTCCCCCCCCCCCCCCCATCACCTCTATCTCTTGTCCTCGCAACCTCACAATCTCATCTCTGTTTCGCCCTCTTGTCTTCGTTCTCCATGCATATTGTTTCATAGGCAAACGTATTTACCACAGCAATGGTCATTTATATTAGTAGCACCGTCTCGAGCGGGTTGGCGAAAAAAATTGCAGCGTGGGATTGAACCTCGAGCACAGAAATGATTTCGCCTTCCTTGACAGTTAATATTGGGTTAAGCATTGCTGTCCTGCTGTCGCATTTCTCTCCCCCCGAGAAAACCCCGAACAAAACCGGTAACGACGAAATGATGCTTCTGCTAGTTTCGTACCAGCCAATACTTCAAAGCCATTACGCCTATATATTATGTTCTTCCCCCAACCTATATATGCCTATAGATATTAAGCCCCCCGGACAAACTTTGAAGAAATTACCTATACGGATGCACCGAGGAGAGTCACTTACTAATATGGGGCTTGTGCTCCCCAGACGCATCAGCCCAGTGTAAAAACGTTTATTCGGGTTTTACTTTCGTTTCGTCTGTCAAAGCTGCTTGTATCGTGTTATGGCACCGTCATATGGCGTCCTACATATATCGCTGTTGTTTTCTTGATGTGTTTAAGTGATGTTCTTGGCATTATTTTAATAGCAGTTGTATGCATGCTATATATATATATATATATATATATATATATATATATGCGACACAACTCTCCTAGCCAGGTTGCATTAAAACTAATTATCTCCTATTGTATATCTGCGTGACGCAGTCCTCAAGGGTCGCCCACTGTGTAAGTGGTATCCTGGGAAACCACAGCCGGCCCGATCAAACACATGTTTACTCATACACAATGTATGACGCATTACGTTGCTCGAGCCATCACTATAGGATAAAGCATGTTCCACTACCCGCAGCTTTGTATGGTAGCACTCGACACCACAAATGATGTTATACACATAGAGTATATATAAGAATATAAATCACCATATGCTATGTATATATATATGCCATAAACTTGTTGTTTTAAAAAAAAGCATTTAACTAAAATATATTGCAAAATAGCCATAACACAATAATAACCAATTTCGTTCTAAGGCAAATGCATGTTCAAATGTTTTTTTTAATGTAAATTTAATGTAATTTAATAGTGTATGTTTACCAGCGCAGCCCAAGAACAGCCACCATGCGATTTAGCACTAATCCTAGTCAAGTTATCAGTGGATTGCTTGTAATATTTCTCCCACTTTACGCATATAGCATTCATAGATTGCGGAAGTGTTGCTTGTAGCTGGAGCAATTTTGCTCTAGCTCGTTGTGTCAGCATCTACCGTCACATACAGTATATTCGGTGGGGCTCAGGCCGGACAAACATGCTGATCGCCAGATGATTCAGCAAATTCACCCCCCAACAAGTATCGCAACGGGAAGTACGGCCTAGTATTGTCATGCATGAAGATGAAATTATTACCAACAATCGCCTGCATAAGGCGCGTCGTGTAAAAGTCATCACAATCTCATCAGCGTCGGATAGCTCTGCAACCTTTTTCTCCCCGATGGGAATTGTTGGCCTGCTATTACCCTGCGGGGCAATTTTCGTGGTCGTGCGCAAACCGCAAACTGTGTGGTTGTCGAAGGGTTGTGAGCAGTTGTATTCAGCACATACAGCGAGCCTGGAAAGCCTAACATAATTGTAAGGCATAACATGTTATACAGTCTTCGTCGTACCGCACGGGCCCACTAACACTACTCGGAAAGCACTACAAAGCTGTTGGGTTAACTGGGCAGCAGCAAAATCAAGCGGCTGTACTTTTAATATACTATTGATGAGTTGTAATTCGCCCTCCCACCAAAGCTGCCGGTAGGTTTATACCACGGACAAACAATGAATACTCTGAAAATGGTAGAAGGCTGATTTGTGTTGAAGGTTTGGATAGGTGAGGAGCCACAGGACGTTGACTATAGACAAACTCTATAGATCTGGTCGATCTATCGAGCTGGCGTAGTATTCATTTTTACACAACTCGTTGCTGGCTATGCGATGGGCGTTGCAAATGTTTTTATACTGAAATGTACATATACTGCTGTATGAATTGACGTTGCATGTCGAGGTCTGTTGTGGCTGAATTTCGGACGGGACGATGTGGTCCGATACATGATAGTGTTACCGATTATGCTGAGGCATTACCAGTGGCTGTTTTTAATTTGTTTGGGATGCAGCCTAGTCTTCGATGAGGGAAGCCAAGCCAATCTTATTAAGCGGCATACGTATATGTAGAGATAGATCAATACATGTACTCCATGCATACATTTATGAGAGAGACTATAAGATGTTACAACATAATAAATGATTTGTTTTCAGGTCGGCCTCTGCGCATGCGCTTGGATTCAGTTCTTCAGCAAGCGAGTGGTTCGACCACGTCTAACGGCGACCACAGTGTAGGTCGACACGCAGATCAGCACGGGCCTGTCTGAACTCATAAGTCGCACGGGGCGTCTGTTAAGCTTTCCTGCGATTCATCGGGTCATTGTCATGATCATTATCATCGTCGCCAGGATTGCCGTTGTTCCAATCACTGTTGGTAATCAGCGCAGGGGCCAAAGTTTAAACCACAATCTATCCAAGAGTGAAGCCGTATACGCATACCAATAAAGGAAAAGCACGACGAAGCACGCCGATGTCGCAGACACTTCGAAGACACCGAAGCTCACCGGCTCGGCATGCGACTGTACATTGTAAAATAGGCTAATAAACAAGAAACAACCATTCTATACATGCGAAAGGAAACGTTATTATTGATCAAAGAACCTGATAAAGACCAATAAAGGCTGTCTGTCTTCTGTAAAATAGCACTGACTGCTCTAGTAAGCGATCATTATAATGCTAATAAAAAATCAAAACTAAAATAAAATCAAAATAAAAAAACAACCTGTTTCTTTAGTTGATTCACTGGTATAAGCGTCGGCGAGCTGGCTGCACTCTCATTTCAAATATCATGATGATTAATAGTGTGCCATATCAGTATAGTGTGGATCCTCTGTGTATACCATACCTTGTCGTAGTAATATGCCTACCTAAAAGTGATTGCGACATACCACAGGTATATCTAATGGTTCTTCGGCACGTGTCCGTAGCCTGCACCACAGTCTTAGCTGACTGATTTGCAAAGGTCGTCTTCCTGTAGAGCCGTCCTCGTGCGCATCCTTTCTTAGAAGAGTCAAAGATTAATTATAACTTGTCATCAGGACTAACCAAGTAATCGTTGGCCATGCACCTATCTCCAGGCGGAAACCTTCTTAAGAATAATCAAGGTTTTACCGCCGGTGCTGACTAAATCGTCACCGCAGCGACGGAAATGGCGTTATGGTGTATTTGCGACATATACTATAACCAGCCGAGCACTAGCAGTAAATGGCTTGTTGCCAGACGATCATAACGCTCATAATGTCGTTCTGACTAATGTACCGAAGGTGTAAAAAGAGGCATTCTTTAAGGTTCTTCATGACACTCGGAACACGACAGCACACGACGCAGCGAAAGTGCCACTCCCTGGGTGCAACTCTCTGGTAGTAGAACCCTTAGGAGCCAATGCAGTATTCCGTAGTGATTCGCTCCCACCTACCAAAGCTTTGTGGCATCCGCTCAGATCTGAGGGCCAATGCCCACCGTTCCACAGCAGCTATGTTACTACCCGCTGATGAGATTCGGTCATTCGTTGCCAAAACCCCGTTTCTTTCAAATTGGTATCTGGCGGAGGGACGTCTAGCGCAGACATTCCTCGACGGGTCGGCTCAGCGACTGTCTTCAGAGTACGCAAGTCAACCATCATTCCTTGCAAGGCTCACACACAAACACTATGTAAAAAGGCTGCCGTCGAACCGGTTTTGACAGACAATCTTTGACACGTCGCGCGATACAGTACAGCTTACCTGCTTCCTTGAGCCAATAGCATGCTGCAGACGAACCTAATCATTGCTCGACGGTTGTATTACTGTCCATTCTGCTTTCACCCAGCCCTCGGGGTTTCCATAAGCTTTCTCTCTGCTCTTCTCAGTGTTCGTAGGCGATCTATCTCGCCTGCTCAAGAAGGAGCACAAGTGTGCTTCTATCATCATCTAGGCAGATGACGTGGCACCTTGCCGTCGAGACCATCAGAAGACACCTCTTGCCCTGCCGAGGTACTATGCTGTTAATATATGGTAATAAATACCGAGACAAAGGCTATAAGTGCTGCTAAAACGGGCCTTACCGCAACTTAAGAGCGACTAGCTCTGGATCTCTATACGCTCGGGTTTGTATTCAGATTGTCCTGCTTGAGCGGTTTGTCTACGCCAAAACTATCAGTTGGCTGTTTTGATTTCCAACTGGGTCTGAACTGCAACTACAACGATGGCGATCCCTGTTCGAGGCCCTAAAGTGCTATACGTTAGAGGTGCGAGCATGCCTTGCAATCTGTGCGTGGTGTCGGTTGCCTTGCTTCACGACACTTCAGATGCCTGGGAGTATCTCAAGGCGCTGAAGATAACCAATTTCAATAAAGTTAATTTCGCTCTTCAAAAATTACAAACATAATACTTGTGTAAATACTTCCCAACGTACCAGCAGAGTTCTTCGTGACTCAGTGACGACTTATTATGAATGGAATTAATATGACTTCTTTTAAAACAGAATAAAGCGAACGAATTCGGCCTCTTTGCCAAGCGATATCTTCTTTCTAGGCAAATAAATAATATGGATTTCTGAAGGATCGATACGAAGTAGCTAAAGCTTTCCTCATTTTGGCAACTACCTCACCTGAACAGAAGCAGCGCTTGCCTGAAATGGTGTAATATTGATAAACGACGAGTGCAAACATACGACATAGGAGTTAAGCCATAGGTTGCCTCTTTGGTGAATCCTAACCATTTCAACGAATTCTGTTACAATTAGTCTATGTCTAACATAATATAAGCGTATAAATAAATTATAGACAAGTTGATAAAATCGGTAGAGTTAAGACACGTTACAAGACGAATGGCAGCGAAAATTGACTTAAATATCGGTATCACACCAAACTAGAATGGAATGAGGTTGTTTGGCTTGTGGACCTTAAGCTTGCCGGGTTAGGACTTCTTAAAAAAAACCGCTGAAACTAGTATTTGTCTGGTTTCGCCTA
The DNA here is from genome assembly GCA_003439945.1 of Dermanyssus gallinae. Taxonomy (NCBI): domain Eukaryota; kingdom Metazoa; phylum Arthropoda; class Arachnida; order Mesostigmata; family Dermanyssidae; genus Dermanyssus; species Dermanyssus gallinae. The sequence goes on along the minus strand of QVRM01005533.1, from coordinate 111,250 downwards.
AATTTTTTATTTTTAATTTGTGTTTCTGTTTAAATTTAGTTAAACAGCCACGGCATCGCGAAATAGGTCGTATGCATGCAGATAGAAATCCAGACGATATATTGAAAACATTACAAACCCTATCAAGCACCGACTGGTGAAGTGTGTAATTTATTTATTTGTCATATATATATATATATATATATATATATATATATATATATTATCTCGTCAAGCGTAGCGTAACGTCGTCCTTTCATGGGCCTCTTCAGTTTAGGGAACAAGAAAAAGTCACAGGGGGCCAGATCTGGGGAATACGGTGGCTGCGGCATCATTAGTGTGTTGTTTTTAGCCAAAAACTCGCGCACAAGCAACGATGTGTGAGCAGGGGCGTTATCGTGGTGCAAAAGCCAATTTTTGTTCTTCCACAAATCCGGGCGTTTCTGGCGGATTGCTTCGCGCAAATTGCGCATAACTTGCAGGTGATATTCCTTATTGACCGTTCTACCCTGTGGCAAGAACTCATGATGCACCACGCCCCTGCAATCGAAGAAAACTGTCAGCAAAACTTTCACATTCGACCGAACTTGGCGCGCTTTTTTCGGTCTTGGTTCGTGCGGCAGCTTCCATTGAGATGATTGAGCTTTGGTTTCCACGTCATAACCATAAACCCACGATTCGTCACCAGTTATGACCCTCTGGAGCCAATTTGGGTCGTCGCGGTATTTTTTTTTTTTAATTAGAATGTGTGTAACTTTTTATCTTAATTTTGCCTAATGCAGTTGTTTTGTCCCGCTACGCTAAGAGAGGTGCGTACACAAAGAAAATGATACGTTGTACCCACATAAACACAAAATGAATACACAGCACACGCGCACATCAGTGTAGTGTAGATATATTCCCGAGAACTGCTGAAAATGAAAAAAGAGACAAAACCAAAAGCAACATTTGAAGATGTTGAAGTCTATAATCGATGACGTCATTGGTTGTCACCAGAATTCAGTTCGAGCCATCAATAAATACTTGTCAAAAAGGTATCGAACTGAATACTGCGTAAAAGTCCCGCAGCCCAATGAACTCGAATGTGCATTCGTGTCAGGGTGATGAAATATGACAACGCGTTACGCGCTTTGTCAAGCGCAGCACTCGAGATAAGCCGCAGAGCAGCGGATGACGCAAAATAGGCTGTGCTTAGAAAGAAATCGGAACAAGTAACGGATTTACCCACGATCGAGCAACGCGGTTCAATTCGTGGAAACGACTGGTTATCACGATAGGTGTCTATCTATAGTACTACTACCTATGACGTAACACTCAATATAAGAATGTATAAGCATATGTGGTAGCACATATTGAAGCATGCATGTAGCCCAACAGCACCCACAAACTTCATTACGGAGGCTAGCAGTCTTCTCATGCTATTGTTGTCTCCTGCCCCTGCTCTCTATACAACTTGGGCTTATCTTTCCAATTCCAATTTATATTTATTTCACTCAGATTGAGTATAATAAACAATTCAAGATGTTTTTTCATAATACTCTATCTTCTTCACGCTTTCGGCGAGAGAAGTAGTGCAATGATGTTTTGTCCAGCGCTGTGCATTCCACTGCATGATACTTGGCACACCTCTGCAGGCAGAACCGGCAGGTGCACAACTCGTACTCCTCGTGAAAGGCTGCGTTTGAACATACCAGGTAGTGATAACCATGCACTATGTACCTGGTGTATACGTGGCGACTGTCACATGCAGGACCAAACCGAAGGTACACGGCATTGAAAACGTTTAAACCACCGACTTCCCGTCTGTTCTGTTCGACTTTAGCTTCCCATTCAGAAATGAAACATTCGTATGATACTGTACGCGGCATCTTCAGCCTTAGTCGGATTGTTTCAGTAGCCGGTAGACAACCTGACATGAGATACACAAAGCGGCTCCTTGCTCGAATAGACAAGCAAAGCACTCGCTTCATATATAATGAGAAACACCTCTCAAGCTGATTAAAATTAGCCAATGTGAGGTGGCTCCACACCCTGTCAAGGCCATACATCAGCCCCGGAACAATCTTAAGCATGAAGAGCCTCACTGCTGAAAAAACGGACAGTCTTCGGACATTGCCTACTTCTCCGTAAAGAGAGACAAGAGCCTTCCGTACTGTTGCGTTTATGTGCGCTGTGAACGTCGTTCCCGTATAATGAACCCGAAGGCCAAGATACTGGAAAAGTTAACAAACACCAATTGTTGGCCGCAGCAACGTATAACGTCTCTGGCGGCCAATCGACCTCCACGCCTGAATTTCATGGCTTTGGTCTTCCTGGTGTTTATCTCAAGTCCCTTCGAGACAAGGAACGCATCTATCATAGAGGTAATGCGCTTGATGGCACCTAGGTCGCGATGAGCGACCACGATATCATCTGCATACATATTTTTGGTACTCCTGTCGGACGTAACCGACGAGGTCAGCAAGGAGAAGTGTAAACGAGACGCAGCTTAGCGGGTCTCCTTGCGAAGTTCCCACATTTTCCTTAATCTCCAATACACCCTGCTCACCGTCTACCAGCAAGGTGTCCTCCTCAGAGAAACTTGCTATTACACTCAGGAGAGAGCCACCCACTCCTGCTCGTTGGAATGCTTCAACCAGCAGATAGCGAGGGGCTTTGTCAAAGGCCTTGACGCAGTCAATAAAGACTGCACACAGATGACCTCTAGGTTGTCCACAGCTCGCTCGATTTCTGACTGGAGAACGTGCATTGCATCACGGTTGCCTCGGCCTCTCCTAAAACCGAATTGCTCAGGTGGAAGTGCCCCTTCAGCCACGTGCTCAATCCGCCGAATAACCAACTTACAGAAAATCTTCTTCAATGTGCGTTCTGACGCCACTCCACGGTAGAGATTTTAATCCTGATGGTCATCACCATGCCTACCCTTGAACAGAAGAGAAAGCCTGGCTACATGCCAGACTTTAGGCATCCGCCCCCTCTTTATAATTTCATTAAAGAAATCACAAAGAGTTTTTGCCAAGAGAGGGAGTGATTGAAGCCAATGCTCATAGCAGACCTGATCGGGCCCTGAGCTCTTTCTCTTCGGGAGTGACCGTAGGACCTGGCTCACCTCCTCCACCCCGAAAGACAGATTCATGTTGTGCTGCTCCAATGTAAGCGGATGCTGTACGATTGGAGATACGGCTGCAAGTCACGATTGAATAAAATATTAGTTAGGTGGCTCTTTACCTGTCCGTCACTAAGCGGATTCCCGCCCTACGAGGTCGCACGATGTAAGCTGAGGGCTCTCGTTCTGCTCTTTAAGCAGCCGTTGTTCCTCCCGCCTCGCGTGTTCCCTTTTATGATCATAGCAGAGTCTTATATAGGCCTTTCTCTCGCACGCTCAAAGTTAGTCCCGCCTGGCTTGCAGTGATAATGGTGCTTTGGCTTTTACTTGGCGCACTCGTTTCGAGCACTTCAAGGTGGGCTAGGTAGCAGGCTCGAGAGTACCACGGGCGTGATCTCTTCTGCCCTAATCTTTTCCACTTCACTGCACTTCTCATCGTCCTCTCCAGCTGGTCACAGGTGGTATCGATGTCAGGGCGTACCTCAAGACCGCCCACCGCTCTGTCCAGAAGAGAGAATAATCCGTCTCATTGCAGACCAGCGCGGCGGATTATATCGGTCTCGCCAAATACCGGGAACATCGACAACGGCCAACACTGGTTGGTGTTTTCGGGCCGCTTCATCGAGAACATTGAAGCTTTCAATTTCACGGCTGACAAGGTTGTGAAACAACAGGCCGGTATAGTCTTCGCGCGCGTTTGCACATCTTAGACCAATATTTTCCATCACCTGAAGCAGCACCTCGCCTTTATCATCGTTGGCCCCACAATAGATTCTGGCATTGAAATCACCGCCGACGTTAGTTGGCATGGTCAGGTTTAACTCTAAAAGTCCAAAGCTTACCGTCTCAGCAACCTCCGCAGAATCGAATGTGGGTGGGAAATAGAACACAGCGACGTTTACCCTCTCAGACGGAGAGCACCACGCAGTATTCATCTTTCCTGACGCATTGCATCGGTGGTAAGCGTTTATGTAGGTAGATAGATAACCCACCCACAGGTCTTCCCCGACCTCCCGCAGGTAAGACAGCCAGCTGGTGAAAGCCCCGCATATCATTGATATGCAGTTCGTCCCGCTGAAATGTCTCCGTGAGGAGTGCAATGTACAACCAACTTAAACATGTCATCACGTGCAAGATCCAGCTCGTTTTTAAAATAATTATGTACCCGAGACGTAAACGATATGGACTACCATGGCGCGTCACGTAAATACTTCACCTGTGGCTGCGTTCTTTCCACCTCCTTCCTTCTCAGTCGCATCATCATCGTCATCATCTGCTTAATTTTTTCTTGCCTCACGGGAGAACTGCAGTCTGCCAGTCGTAAGGTGGGGGTCTTCCATATAACTTCCCACCCTCTCCAGAGCTTCGGTGGTCTTGTCTTCAAGCTCTACCTTGTTTAGTCCGACCATAACCGGAGCCAGGTCGACCGTATAAGCGATCGTTCTCGTTTAGCTCTAAAACAGCATTTAATGAAATCGAAACTTCAGAGGACTGGCCCTAAGCTAAAGCCCGGGGCATCCCGCTATGTCATCGCTATACATACATACATGTAGTTAAATTAAATGTTTTTTTTTAACTTTTAAATAAAAAACTAAAAACTTTATTTTTAATTAAATGATGTAGTAAAATGAGTTCTTAGATAATTATTTATTCAAGAACATTAATATTATATGTAATTACTCATACATAACTGTATATACATACCTCTTTTGAGAGTGTCGTGGGGAATTCTTCTATTTTACCTACAACAATGTTAACTACAGCTACGAGTCACATGGGCGAGAAAGATGTTACTTCTATGGGCCACATTATAGATCCACAACTGCATCTTCACCAATAACGTTCCTGAATGAACTAAAGCATTGTATAATGCAGTTCCTAATAAACCACGATTTGAATCTTGAATCTTGAATCTTCCAGACAAGCACAAAATAGGCCAATTGTGCTCCAAGGAGTTCGTAGATTTCAAACAGTATGTTCAAGTACCAGTATAATTCTGGTCCGATTTACTACCATTACTGATACAAGTCGATCATCAAAATCAGTTCCCCCCGCATCTAAATAGCGTGAGTAGGAAGGTACAATCTTCGTTAACAACCTTCTCCACGTCCCTTTCAATTATTATCTGCCTTTTCTGCTTTGCGTTTCACTTCCGTGACTGGATCAACTTGAATACTAGGTACTGAAGTGTCCTTCTTCATCCAGACGTAGCTTAGTTAAGGTATAAAAGTTAAGGTCGCCGAGGAATGTACGAAATCGTTCTATAATTTTATTCTGTGGGCGCATAGCAGCTGTAAATAAACGTACTGCCAGACAGCTTGATCCAGGTTGCTCTTCTCACTTCGGTGCATTGCATGTCTCTGAACATCTACTGGTCGATTTATAACCCAGATTGCCTTATTGACTTCTTCACCCAGCAGTCACTGCTGGTATTTTGCTAAAGCCCAATTTGACTCACCAACTAAGCACACGTCAGTGTTTAAAGCGTCTTCTCGCGCATAATAGTGTCTATGGAATAGACTCCTGCCGCCCATGTCGGCGGAATCCTCCAGCATATGACCAACAATATCGCGTGTCGATCCTTCTTAGTAGTAGTAGTAGTAGTATGTCGATTTTCCACGGACCGGGCCTGGGCGAAACAGAACGAGACCGTACATGGTCTGGTTGCCCCGACGTGCAAAGCGTGCACGTGTCCACCAGACTTCCCAATCCGCACCATACAGGCTTGGCAGTGGCCATGGCCCGTAAGTGCCTGGATCGAGAAGTACGTAAGTGGCTCCTGGCCCGTCATACCAAGGTCGGAGGTCCGGTAGAAGCGACCGGGTCCTGTCCAGCTGCGCCGCACAAAGAGCCGTCTGATACGAGCGTAGGGCTAGATTGGCCTACGCCGGTGCGGCGTAAATCGCCCAGGATTTTGTGACAAACGCTAGCAGAAAACGGGATCCGTCCGTGGGCTTAGAACTTAGCCAGGTTCTGACAACTGATTTACAGAATAATCTAATACTGTCGTCCAAATAAAAATAAATCATCCGCCGCAGTCAAAGTGAAATATCCCTATGGTCCAACGTTGTTATATTCACCCCCAATGCTGTATTTAAATCGTTCTTCACATCGAAGCGAATAAGGAAAACGAACAATCGGGTTTTTGGAGATTTCGGCTCCAGGAGCAATGAACCACGATATACGAACAGAGGTCTGGTGCGTAGCACGGCCGAGAAGAGAATGATTTTCGGACATCCTCCATTGGTCTATATCTTGGTTTCGTGAGGCAAGCGTGTTGGCACCCCAAAGGCAGTCAGACTCCGCTCTCAAGTCGGTCGAAATTTACGTCGGCTCGTGTTTGTTTTGTATAGGAATAAAGGTTTTACTTTAAATCCGTTTTTATTGCATACTATTTGAACACTTCAGCGATTATCCCGCCAGGCGAAAAGTGCAAAGACCGCCGATGCGTCTGGCAGCTCTCTGCGTGGTATTAGCGCATATCCGCGAGCATGACCGGCAACGACATTGATTGCCAATTTGGTGAAATCCTTGGGTCAAATGTACCAAGTGATGACAGCCGTGCACAATCTACCTTGTGTACAGGTGCCGGCTAGTGTATGCCGTTCCACCCCAAAGCTCCCTGACGACGTACACATTTAACTTAGCTACCCATGCCGAGGCCTCGGTCACTTTTTCCTGCCACTCCAACAAAAATTGCTGAAGTGGTCCTGTAAAAGGTGACCTAAGCCGGACTCTGATTATTTCAACTACTGGTCCGCAACCCGCTAGCAGGTACACGAAGCGGTTTCTTGCCGTCCGCGGCAAGCAAGAACACGTTTCATATACATTGTGAAGCATCTTTCGAGCTGCGCAAAATTTGCCGCTGAGAAACACCCTGCCAATGCTGTAGCTCAACATTGGCACAATCTTAAGCTCAAAAATACGCACTGCCGCACTTAGAGGCAGTCGTCAAGGGTCTCCCAGCTCTGTGTGAATAGAGGCAATAGCCGCTCGACACCTGTCGCCGATGTGCTGGGTAAAGGTCGTTCCCGTATAGTGCAGTCGCAGACCTTAAATACGGGAAGGAGTTTACAAACTCTAGCGGTTGGCCACAACAGGGTATTACGTCTGCTGCAACCAATCGACCCCACGGCGAAACTTAATGGCTTCCATCTTCCGCGAATTTATTTGCAGGCCCTTACGGTGAAGGTAACTTTCTACGTCGCCGACAATTCAACGAGTGGCACCGCGATCCCGGTGGGCCATTACTATGTCATCCGCATACATGACGACGACGGCGTCTTTAAACTCCTCCCGCCCATGGCGGGCTAGGTCTGCGATGAGCAAAGAGAAGACTAGGCAACTGAGAGGATTCCCTTGAGGGGTCCCTACGTAAATCAGTCTTAAACAATCCACGTATAACGCCCACAGCTTTTCCGCCAACGTTATTCAAATAAATCCTAACCAACCGCGTCCAACGGCCATCTGCATCCGCGCCAACCTCAACGTACCCAACGATTCCAACGTTCACCAGCCGACACCTGGTTTAACCAGCCAGCAGAAGACGGCGACAGCCTTCGCATCGGAACCCCAACGTCCTCCACCGTTCAAACCAAACTATTCGCCGGCCGATGACAGGAGGAAGTCGACTTTAGCCGTTCAATTCGAGTCAAACCTTAATTAACCTGCGAATTCCTATACGAAACAAGTACAAACCGCTCTACAGTTTTGACCGATTTGAGAGCAGAGTCTTACACCCTTTGGAGTGCCAGCACGTCGCTGTGCCTCGTAATTCAATACATACATCGACGGAGGATGGCAGATTCAATTATCTCCTTGGCCATGCAACGCTAGCGTTGGTTAGCAAAATAATATTAATTCTATTGAGCGCAGTTTGAAATTAGTTTTCAATTCAATTCATTTCAGTATTTATCTTACCATAAAATTGGTAGACAGTTGATTAATGTTTCACAAGGTGTCCCGATGTGACACTTCGGTCTCACAATATGTATCTAACTTTGGATGATAAGGACGTTACGCAAATTTCTGCACATACAAGTATATTATAGCGTCCAACACTCTCCACAGAAGCTACAAACACAATCTTCAATATTAAAACAGCTGGGCTTCATGCATATTCAATTTCCATTATTTACACTGTCTGTGTAATACTCTATCTAGTTAAAATAGGAGTACATAAGTGTACTCCGGTTGTTCAAGAAAGTTCCCTTAGTTTACTCTTAAATTTCTCGAGGTGATTTAGAGACTGCGGGTATGTATAAGTTTGGGTATGGTACAGATCACAAGGGGCTTTCGCAATATTTACAAATACAAGACTCGTCTGGGTCGTGAAACAACTCCGTTCGACAGACCACATGATGATAGCCGTGGGTCGAGAATTTGACCTCCACGTGCCTGTTCGCCCGATCCGGATTCTTCCATGTGTCGTCTGTCATTGCTGGCGAAGTGAAGAACTATGGGCTCACGTCGCTGATCTCCTTCCCTTTTCTTGTTCATGAAGTTCACAAACTGCCGTCGTCTCTTCAAGCTTGAACTTTTGTTGGGTCTCTTCCACGAATCGCTTTTCTCCCGTCAGGAGGTATACCAGACGATTTCGCGTAACTGTGTGAACGCCAAGAACTCTTTTCAGGAACGTCAATTTGGCTCTATTAAGTGTTCGGAGGTCTCGCTCGCTGAGATGCTTCCAAATCAACTCGACTCCATAGGCAGCGCATGGGGCTAGCTTGAGCATAAAGAGTTTAGAGGCGGTGTATCGATGAATGGGCCACCAGAGTTTTCCTAAATCGCTTCTCTATGTGTCAAGAGAACGACGATTCACTCGTCGTGAACACGATTTCAAGGTACGTAAAGTTGTTTACGAACTTTATAGGGACTCCGTTCGCCTGGATCTGGTCGCTGGCCGCGAGCCTCTTTACCCGTCGGAATTTCAGAGCCTCGGTTTTCGAATCATTTATGGTCAGACCTACGCGGCTCGCGTACTTCTCCTGCGTTCTTGCCGCTTGAGACAAATGGAAACAGCTGGTACTGTAGGCGCATACGTCGTCGGCGTACATAAACGTCTCCACAAGAGGGTGCTTCGTTGATAGGAACGACGGCAAGTCACTGATGAGGACGGAAAATATCAAGGGTGAGATAATATCACCCTGGGCAAAGCCCGTGGTTTGCTCGATTGGCTCCCTGATAGCCACGGCATCATCGATTAGAATCGCGTTCTTCTGTAAGATAGCACCGATCAGGCCGAGGATCTTCGTCGGGACACCACTTGAGGCTAGCTTCTCGATAACGATTGATCTTGAGCCGGTGTCAAATGCGCTCTTGAAGTCGACGAAGAGTGCGTAAAGTGGCTGGCGGGATTTCCTGAGAACTCTCTCGACCTTGTCTTTGAGTATTCTGCAGGCTGTTTGCGTAGGTATTTCAGCTCTAAAATCATGTTGCTCGTCAGGGATTACGTTGCAGGCTTCGAGGAACGGGGTGAGTCGGCGTGTGAGGAGAGCTGACAGAAGTTTATAAACGCACGACTTTTTGGCGATTCCCCGCCAGGACTTCGGGTCGGACGGGCAGCCTTTCCCTTTCAGGATGAGAATCAGAAGACAATCCCGCCAGTTCTTACGGGATCTTCCCTCTTCTCAGACACTCGTTGAACAGGGCGGTCCAAAGGGGCAGGAGTTCCGTCGCGCCGCTGATGAATTCGTTGTAGACCACGTCCATTCCACATGCTTTTCCGCGGGGAAGGTGGGTTGCTGCCTCGAAGACCTCGGCGATTGTGAAGTCTGCCTGAAGTCGTGATCTCCACTCTTGCATCAATCGGGCCACTCTGTGTTGACCTGGGGAATGCTCGTTGGGATCGTATCCTCCGCGGCGAGGATATTCTTGAAGTGACTTCTGGAGGGTTTCCTGCTGTACGGGGCACGCCGTTCTCCTCGCTTTTGATCCTTGAAGCCAGACATACGGATGTTTCTCGACCTCCAGCACGAGCTTCAGTTCTCTCTTTAACAGGAATTCCGTCTTGGCTGACCTCAGAGTGGAGTGGTAGGCAGCCTTCGCCCTGGTCAGAAGAAACCTCATGTAGGGTTGCAACTCGCACAGAATCTTCACCCGGATCTGTCTGCGTTTTATTTCTGAACACGTCGTAGTCCACCAGGATCGGCCGGCTCTTCGTAGAAACGGCTCAGCGCATTCTCTCAGACTTGCGGTGAGCCGTTCGCTGTAGACAGAGAGATCGTCATTGGATCCAATCGGAGTTACGGTGGTCGCAACCTCGAGGACCTTCGCGATGTTCAGTCGCCGCGAAGGTGGCTGGCTTCTTGCCGTAGTCCAAAGCAATGCTCACCGGGATGTGGTTTGTCAGGAGTCTGCCCTCTCGCAGACTGTTGCTGCTCCCTCGAAAGCGAACCTCCTCTCTCGTGAGGTTCGTAGCGAATAGATCGATCGTCAACGCCCCATCGGTCCTTCAAACGTACGTTGTTTCGGGTCGTTTGCGATCATCCACAGCCCGAAATCAGAGAGCGTGTCCACGAAGCTGATAGTTCTTCTCTCATCCGCTTTGTCGTAGCGGACGTTGAAGTCTCCTGCGAGTACAGTGTTGCCCTTGTCGCAGACCAGTTGAGGGCAGCAGATGAGCTTCTCCTCAAGCTCGATCTCTCCCTCACTGCTCGGCGGTTGTATATACATTGCGACAACGTTAATGAGTTCTCCTTCAATCACGATATAGGCTAAAAAATCTTTAAAAAAATGGTTTAAACTTGAACTTGTTGTCCAATTCCACATGGGTCGATTGAGAGACACGATGCATCCTTCATCCAAGGTGATTTCATTGCAATCTACCATAGTTTAAAAATGATTTTCTCATCAAACTTCATACTTTTGTTTAAAATACAGCTTGTGAAGTCAATGACGACTGCTGCGGAAGGTGAGCATAAACACTGAGAGGAATTGTCTGGTGTTGCGTTTCAAGAGTTTGATTCCAATGTGATACACCATCTTGTTGATCCAGGACTGAGGACCGTGCAACGTCTTAAACCTGCTGAGGAAGAGCATTGTTGTAAGATGTATTGTTGTTACTTGTAGCAGCTGTATGATGCACACATATTGTTTGAGATTAAACTACATACGCTTCGAGTGAGCGGACGAAGCACTTCGAGTGAGACTGACAATGTTACTCAGAATTTTCAACGACTAGAGACCAGATACTAATCCCCATGGACGAAACTATAGCTACGTAAAGGTGACCTACAGTGTGTACAAGGATGCTCAGCGACTAAAACAGATTTAGCTTGTGCATTTTTATAGACGTTTCGCCTCAGGTAACGTAATTGTGTCGTCGGAAAAACGAAGCACCAGTGCAATGTTGTGTTGTTACTTGTGAGCTGCGAGAATTTATGCGGCAGCAGTGCTGAAGTTGATACGGTGAAGCAAAATTGTCTTCAGTGAGTGTGTGTGTGTGTGTACAAAAAACAGAGAAAAAAAACAAACAAGAAAGAAGGGGGTTTGAGCAAGAAAGCAAGATAAACACTCGGTCCGCCCTGGTGTCTGGCGTTGACGGTGACCACAATGGTCTTCATCGACCCCGACCTGGGCGCTTCGAACTACAATGCGGCCCCCAATAACCAAATGATGCTATTGAGTTCCGCTGCTGCTCTGGGCCCTCAATACGGGTATGTTCAACAGGAGCCGCAGCAGCAACAACAACAGGAACAACAACAACAGGAATATCAGACACCGTCGGCGCTGCAGGTACAGCAGATACAGCAGATACCAATCGAACAGTATCAGCAAGGCGTGGCCACATACGGCAACTGGCAGTACGACCAAGGTTACGGCTACTACGATCCGACACAGGCTGGCGCGATAATAGTGGGCACCGTAGAAGCGACGGCGCCTACGATTCCAGGATACGAAGTGCAGCAGGCAGAGGCGGCGCCCGGTGCTGCGCCGGCGGTCTATGCGATCGAGATGCCGCAGGCAGAGGTGGCGCCCGGTGCCACGCCGTCGCTCTATGCGATCGAAGTGCCGCAGTACGTTATGCCGGGGGTAGTAGACGTGCCAGCAATAAGTGGAGGCGCAACCGTGTCCCAGGAGGGATATGCGTCTGCGCAGATGGGAGCGACAATGATCGCACTCGAAATGCCCGCAGAACAACATACAGGAGTGACGCAGATCTTAACGATAGAGATCCCACAGCCATCGGCCGCAGTGGAGGCGGCGCCGCCGCCATCGACCGTCGAGGGATACGAATTTCTCAACATGGTCCCGACGACTGTCGGACAGGATCCGACACAGTACGGTGTGGCTTTGACCGGCGACGGTAGCGCAGCTCAGTACCCAAATCAAATCATCATTCAATGTGACGGTTCGTACGAGCAGCAGGATCCACAGTACCAGGTCGACTATCTGCAAGCAGGTTCGTATCCTGGCGACGTACCGGCCACGGCCGATGCTCAGTCTGGAGGTGAACTCACTGCTGTACTCTCAGGTCAGTATCAACCAGCTGCAGATGGTGATCAGGAAATGCCGGAAGATGCAGGCGGAGCTGAGCAAGTCGCTGAGGCGGGCGGAGCTGAGCAAGTCGCTGAGGCGGGCGAAGCTGAAGCTGCCCTTGATGAGGTTGCTGCATTGCCCGACGATGGTCTGGCTGCAGGCGGCCTAGCTGAAGATGGTTTGGCTGCAGATGGCTTACAGGAGGCCGAGGAGCCCGCAGTAGCCGAAAGAGAAGAGCAGGCCGCAAGCGACCAAGAAGTTGAGGCCAACGCTGTTGCGGAGGCGCCGGCAGGGTCGTCCCGGTCTCCAACTAGTCCGTCGGAGTTCATGAGTGCCCAGCTACAACAGCTGGCTCCACTTCGAGAAGTAGCTGGGCCTCGAGTTGTGCCAGAAGGCGAAGGCAACGTGTATGGCTTTGAAGTGCCGCAGCAGTCAGACAGGTCTCCGTTCGGCAGTATCGGCCCAGCCTCCGAGGAACCCAAATCCCTTCCGTTCCCTCCGGCAGCTACGCCTGCCTCCCCAAAACCTGCCGCGGGGACCTCAGAAGCCGAGCCAGCGTTTGCTGCTTGGCCGTCACCCGCGCCAGCACCACCTGCCCAGGCAGCTAGCGCTGCTCCGGAACCGCTACAAGGCATTGTTATTCCTGCAGCTCCACCGCCGCCGCCACCAGCTCAGCCCGTTCAGCCAGCTCAGCCCGTTCAGCCAGCTCAGCAGCAGGTGGAGGTTCAGCCGCTGCCGGTGCCAACAGCCGCGACGGCAAAAACGTTTGATGTGAAATCTCCGACTGCACAGAAACCCGAGGCAAAGTCGGCGGCAGTGGTTAAGCCTGAAGCTCCTGCCAAACCTCTGCCAGCCGAGCCTAAGGTTGCACCAGCAGCAGCAGCAGTCATTCCTGCTGGTCCAGCTGCAGCGAAAGATGCCAGTAGTAAAGCGGCTAAGGCTGACGTGCCTCCCAAAGTTGCTGCTGCTGCTGAGCCAAAGGCTGCGACCACAACGCCGGCCAAAGCGGCTGTTCCCGATGCCGCCAAAGCGCCAGCTCAGCCTAAAGCTGCACCGACAGCTGCACCGGCAGCGGTTCTTCCAGTCGGTAAAACTCCAGCTGCAACGAAAGATGCCAGTAGTAAAGCGCCTGTTCCTGATGCCAAGTCTAAGGCTGACGTGCCTGCCAAAGCTGCTACGGCTGCTACTACTGTTGACCCGAAGGCTGCGACGGCTAAGGCAGCTGCACCGGTTCTTCCTGTCGATAAAACTCCAGCTGCAGCTGCAGCGAAAGATGCCGGTAAAGCGGCCGCTCCTGATGCCAAGTCTACGGCTGCACCGACGACGGGGACGAAACCTCCTGCAGCACCCGCTGCAGCTAAAGCTCCGACGGCCACACAAGGCTCTCCGGCTAAGACCGATGCTGCTGGAACAAAAGCTACGACAGGTAAGTCTGAGGGTCCGGCCAAAGTTGCTGGTCTTGCAGCGAAAGTGCCAACCGATCCGAAAGCACAGGCCAAAACGGTTGAGCCGGCTAAAACAGCTGGTCCTGGTGCAAAAGCCGCTGATACCAAAATCCAGGCCAAAACTGTTGGTCCGGGTGCGAAAGCTGCCGATCCCAAAGAGCAAGCCAAAGCAGTTGGTCCGGGTGCGAAAGCTGCCGATCCCAAAGAGCAAGCCAAAGCAGCTGGTCCGGGTGCGAAAGCTGCCGATCCCAAAGAGCAAGCCAAAGCAGCTGGTCCGGGTGCGAAAGCTGCCGATCCCAAAGAGCAAGCCAAAGCAGCTGGTCCGGGTGCGAAAGCTGCCGATCCCAAAGAGCAAGCCAAAGCAGCTGGTCCGGGTGCGAAAGCTGCCGATCCCAAAGAGCAAGCCAAAGCAGCTGGTCCAGGTGCGAAAGCTGCCGATCCCAAAGAGCAAGCCAAAGCAGTTGGTCCGGGTGCGAAAGCCGCCGACACCAAAGTCCAGGCCAAAACTGTTGGTCCGGGTGCGAAAGCTGCCGATCCCAAAGAGCAAGCCAAAGCAGTTGGTCCGGGTGCGAAAGCCGCCGACACCAAAGTCCAGGACAAAACTGTTGGTCCGGGTGCGAAAGCTGCCGATCCCCAAAGAGCAAGCCAAAGCAGTTGGTCCGGGTGCGAAAGCTGCCGATCCCAAAGAGCAAGCCAAAACAGTTGGTCCGGGTGCAAAAACTGCCGATACCAAAATCCAGGCCAAAACAGTTGGTCCGGGTGCAAAAGCTGCCGATCCCAAAGCACAAGCCAAAACGGTCGGTCCGGATGCGAAAGCTGCCGATCCCAAAACGCAAGCTAAGACCGTTGGCCCAGGCGCAAAGGCTCCAGCCGATACCAAAATCCAGGCCAAAACAGTTGGTCCGGGTGCTAAAGCTGCCGACCCTAAAGCGCAAGCCAAAACCGTTGGTCCAGGTGCAAAGGCTCCAGCCGATACCAAATCCAGGCCAAAACAGTTGGTCCGGGTGCTAAAGCTGCCGATCCCAAAGCGCAAGCCAAAACGGTTGGTCCGGATGCGAAAGCTGCTGATCCCAAAACGCAAGCTAAAACCGTTGGCCCAGGTGCCAAAGCTCCAGCTGATACAAAAATGCAGGCCAAAACAGTTGGCCCGGGTGCAAAGGCTGCCGATCCCAAAGCGCAAGCCAAAACGGTTGGTCCGGATGCGAAAGCTGCCGATCCCAAAACGCAAGCTAAGACTGTTGGTCCAGGTGCAAAGACTGCCGATCCCAAAACGCAAGCCAAAACAGTTGGTCCGGGAGCGAAAGCTGCCGATCCCAAAGCTAAGGGCAAAAGCCCAGGTACAAAAGCTGCGACCGACCCTAAAGCTCAAGCCAAAACCGTTGGTCCCGGTGCAAAAGCTTCAGCCGATCCCAAAGCTCAGGCTAAAACTGTTGGTCCTGGCGCAAAAGCTGCCGATCCCAAAGCTCAGGCCAAAACTGTTGGTCCAGGTGCAAAGGCTGCCGATCCCAAAGCGCAAGCCAAAACAGTTGGTCCGGGAGCGAAAGCTGCCGACCCCAAAGCTAAGGGCAAAAGCCCAGGTACAAAGCTGCAATCGACCCTAAAGCTCAGGCCAAAACCGTAGGTCCAGGTGCAAAAGCCCCAGCCGACCCCAAAGCTCAGGCCAAAACTGTTGATGCGGGTAAAAAAGCTGCCGATCCAAAAACTCAAGCCAAAACTGTTGGTCCAGGTACAAAAGCTCCAACCGATCCTAAAGCTCAAGCCAAAGCTGTTGATTCGGGCAAAAAAGCTGCCGATCCAAAAACTCAAGCCAAAACTGTTGGTCCAGGTACAAAAGCTCCAGCCGATCCTAAAGCTCAGGCCAAAGCTGTTGATTCGGGCAAAAAAGCTGCCGATCCAAAAACTCAAGCCAAAACTGTTGGTCCAGGTACAAAAGCTCCAGCCGATCCTAAAGCTCAGGCCAAAGCTGTTGATTCGGGCAAAAAAGCTGCCGATCCCAAAGCAAAGGCCAAAACCGTTGGCCCAGGTGCAAAAGCTCCAACCGACCCTAAAGCTCAGACCAAAACTGTTAATCCTGGTGCAAAAGCTGCCGATCCCAAAGCCAAGGCCAAAACCGTTGGTCCAGGTACAAAAGCTGCAGATCCCAAGGCGCCGGCACCTGCGAAGGATGCAAAAAAACCTTAAAGCAGGCCTGACTGACAAAAAGCCTCGCCGCTGCGAGCGACCGGTCAGCCCCTTTAACGTGACTAGGCCGCCTGCGCCCGACAATACTACATCGCCAACAAACAAAGGAGGCGAGGTTAAGCGCAGTTTTACGCAAAATGCTCGTGAATCGGTAAAGATGCGCTGGTATCTAGTTGCCAAAATTCCAGCGACCAACATATCTGAAAATAAATTCTTGTCGAGGTAGCAAAACACGCTGTGTGAGCTGTAATTTATCTTACATTACTGTAATTCAATGAAATCACCATGGTAAGTAATGGCACATTGTATATTTTAGTTATTATCTGCGAAATATATGTATGTATATATATATATATATATATATATATATATATATATATATATATATATATATATATATATATATATATATATATATATATATATATATATATATATCGTAACGTCACACACAGCTGCCTTTCTTTACAGGCTTGTTGGCAAGAGAAAGCAAAATTGTCGTAACGAAATAGAATGCAAAAATCGAGATGTTTTAGTATCTTATATTTAAATAACTACATTCAATAACTTAAATGTTTGCCATTACGATAAAGCATTACTCCACTGTGCTTTTTAGTACTATAGACTCAATTCTAACATTGTCACAGTTAAATCCTTATCATTTCCCAACCACGAATCGAACTTCAGTAAATCTAATACCAAGTTAATCCCCATGTATTCAAAGTGTTGTGAACGTTTGTCTGTGAAATTATTTGCAGTCTATTAAGCGTAAGGTACTTTGCATCTCGGACGAAGCAGACTATTCTTGCAGACACGCCAGTATTGAAAGTCAATGTCTGGCCAGCTACCTCGGTACAACATCTATTTTATTATGACGTTTTCGCTCCCTATTTATTCCATTGGAAAAAATAATGCTTATTTAAACAGGATTCAGGTGTGCGTGACAGCGAGTCGTGCCCTTGGCGTGTCATAAGGCTACCGTTTTACTGATTTTAGTTCGGAAAACAAAACCTGTACTTTCAGACAAGAGTCTTTCGTTCTGATTTCGCGCTGGATTTCACGGCAGACGTTAAAAAGGGATTATACAGGGCTCGGTTAGGCTTCGACTCCGCAGACCGGGTACCACTCTTCTAGGCTTAGAAAGTTGCTGGTCTTGCAGCGAAAGTGCCAACCGATCCGAAAGCACAGGCCAAAACGGTTGAGCCGGCTAAAACAGCTGGTCCTGGTGCAAAAGCCGCTGATACCAAAATCCAGGCCAAACTGTTGGTCCGGGTGCGAAAGCTGCCGATCCCAAAGAGCAAGCCAAAGCAGTTGGTCCGGGTGCGAAAGCTGCCGATCCCAAAGAGCAAGCCAAAGCAGCTGGTCCGGGTGCGAAAGCTGCCGATCCCAAAGAGCAAGCCAAAGCAGCTGGTCCGGGTGCGAAAGCTGCCGATCCCAAAGAGCAAGCCAAAGCAGCTGGTCCGGGTGCGAAAGCTGCCGATCCCAAAGAGCAAGCCAAAGCAGCTGGTCCGGGTGCGAAAGCTGCCGATCCCAAAGAGCAAGCCAAAGCAGCTGGTCCAGGTGCGAAAGCTGCCGATCCCAAAGAGCAAGCCAAAGCAGTTGGTCCGGGTGCGAAAGCCGCCGACACCAAAGTCCAGGCCAAAACTGTTGGTCCGGGTGCGAAAGCTGCCGATCCCAAAGAGCAAGCCAAAGCAGTTGGTCCGGGTGCGAAAGCCGCCGACACCAAAGTCCAGGCCAAAACTGTTGGTCCGGGTGCGAAAGCTGCCGATCCCAAAGAGCAAGCCAAAGCAGTTGGTCCGGGTGCGAAAGCTGCCGATCCCAAAGAGCAAGCCAAAACAGTTGCTCCGGGTGCAAAAACTGCCGATACCAAAATCCAGGCCAAAAACAGTTGGTCCGGGTGCAAAAGCTGCCGATCCCAAAGCACAAGCCAAAACGGTCGGTCCGGATGCGAAAGCTGCCGATCCCAAAACGCAAGCTAAGACCGTTGGCCCAGGCGCAAAGGCTCCAGCCGATACCAAAATCCAGGCCAAAACAGTTGGTCCGGGTGCTAAAGCTGCCGACCCTAAAGCGCAAGCCAAAACCGTTGGTCCAGGTGCAAAGGCTCCAGCCGATACCAAAATCCAGGCCAAAACAGTTGGTCCGGGTGCTAAAGCTGCCGATCCCAAAGCGCAAGCCAAAACGGTTGGTCCGGATGCGAAAGCTGCTGATCCCAAAACGCAAGCTAAAACCGTTGGCCCAGGTGCCAAAGCTCCAGCTGATACAAAAATGCAGGCCAAAACAGTTGGCCCGGGTGCAAAGGCTGCCGATCCCAAAGCGCAAGCCAAAACGGTTGGTCCGGATGCGAAAGCTGCCGATCCCAAAACGCAAGCTAAGACTGTTGGTCCAGGTGCAAAGACTGCCGATCCCAAAACGCAAGCCAAAACAGTTGGTCCGGGAGCGAAAGCTGCCGATCCCAAAGCTAAGGGCAAAAGCCCAGGTACAAAAGCTGCGACCGACCCTAAAGCTCAAGCCAAAACCGTTGGTCCCGGTGCAAAAGCTTCAGCCGATCCCAAAGCTCAGGCTAAAACTGTTGGTCCTGGCGCAAAAGCTGCCGATCCCAAAGCTCAGGCCAAAACTGTTGGTCCAGGTGCAAAGGCTGCCGATCCCAAAGCGCAAGCCAAAACAGTTGGTCCGGGAGCGAAAGCTGCCGACCCCAAAGCTAAGGGCAAAAGCCCAGGTACAAAAGCTGCAATCGACCCTAAAGCTCAGGCCAAAACCGTAGGTCCAGGTGCAAAAGCCCCAGCCGACCCCAAAAGCTCAGGCCAAAACTGTTGATGCGGGTAAAAAAGCTGCCGATCCAAAAACTCAAGCCAAAACTGTTGGTCCAGGTACAAAAGCTCCAACCGATCCTAAAGCTCAGGCCAAAGCTGTTGATTCGGGCAAAAAAGCTGCCGATCCAAAAACTCAAGCCAAAACTGTTGGTCCAGGTACAAAAGCTCCAGCCGATCCTAAAGCTCAGGCCAAAGCTGTTGATTCGGGCAAAAAAGCTGCCGATCCAAAAACTCAAGCCAAAACTGTTGGTCCAGGTACAAAAGCTCCAGCCGATCCTAAAGCTCAGGCCAAAGCTGTTGATTCGGGCAAAAAAGCTGCCGATCCCAAAGCAAAGGCCAAAACCGTTGGCCCAGGTGCAAAAGCTCCAACCGACCCTAAAGCTCAGACCAAAACTGTTAATCCTGGTGCAAAAGCTGCCGATCCCAAAGCCAAGGCCAAAACCGTTGGTCCAGGTACAAAAGCTGCAGATCCCAAGGCGCCGGCACCTGCGAAGGATGCAAAAAAACCTTAAAGCAGGCCTGACTGACAAAAAGCCTCGCCGCTGCGAGCGACCGGTCAGCCCCTTTAACGTGACTAGGCCGCCTGCGCCCGACAATACTACATCGCCAACAAACAAAGGAGGCGAGGTTAAGCGCAGTTTTACGCAAAATGCTCGTGAATCGGTAAAGATGCGCTGGTATCTAGTTGCCAAAATTCCAGCGACCAACATATCTGAAAATAAATTCTTGTCGAGGTAGCAAAACACGCTGTGTGAGCTGTAATTTATCTTACATTACTGTAATTCAATGAAATCACCATGGTAAGTAATGGCACATTGTATATTTTAGTTATTATCTGTATATATATATATATATATATATATATATATATATATATATATATATATATATATATATATATATATCGTAACGTCACACACAGCTGCCTTTCTTTACAGGCTTGTTGGCAAGAGAAAGCAAAATTGTCGTAACGAAATAGAATGCAAAAATCGAGATGTTTTAGTATCTTATATTTAAATAACTACATTCAATAACTTAAATGTTTGCCATTACGATAAAGCATTACTCCACTGTGCTTTTTAGTACTATAGACTCAATTCTAACATTGTCACAGTTAAATCCTTATTATTTCCCAACCACGAATCGAACTTCAGTAAATCTAATACCAAGTTAATCCCCATGTATTCAAAGTGTTGTGAACGTTTGTCTGTGAAATTATTTGCAGTCTATTAAGCGTAAGGTACTTTGCATCTCGGACGAAGCAGACTATTCTTGCAGACACGCCAGTATTGAAAGTCAATGTCTGGCCAGCTACCTCGGTACAACATCTATTTTATTATGACGTTTTCGCTCCCTATTTATTCCATTGGAAAAAATAATGCTTATTTAAACAGGATTCAGGTGTGCGTGACAGCGAGTCGTGCCCTTGGCGTGTCATAAGGCTACCGTTTTACTGATTTTAGTTCGGAAAACAAAACCTGTACTTTCAGACAAGAGTCTTTCGTTCTGATTTCGCGCTGGATTTCACGGCAGACGTTAAAAAGGGATTATACAGGGCTCGGTTAGGCTTCGACTCCGCAGACCGGGTACCACTCTTCTAGGCTTAGATGTCTAGATACGGGGAGAAGATCCTTAAATAGTCAGGGTAGAGCAATGCCCGGAGTTGCGAGGATTCTCGTATAATAGACCCATGGTTAGCCTATAATAGAGCTAATTAATTAGATAATCTATCTAGTTTACAATCAACGTACATGCAAAGAAACAATACAAAAAGCTCCTGCAAAAAAAATTATGGACATGTTTCGCCCGCCACCGTCGTCTTGGCAAACATCTAGAGAAAGCCTTTATCTCTAAGGAGTCTATGGAGGCGGCCCTAGCGGACTGCCTGATGGTCATCGCAGACTTGAAGAGTTCTTACCGCGTTAAAGTGCGACGGACAGGTTTGGAGCGGAAGTAAATGAAGTAATACGAATCATACAAAACTCATCAGTGGTCAAGCAGACATGTAGACATAAGAAGGAGAACGTTTTTAACTGGGTTTCGATACCGAGGGTCGAAGGTGCCAGTGCTCTCCCGAAATCATCAGCTTTACAAGGGCAAGCGAGACAGATTAGCAGCATGTTCCAAAAATGCATAACTAAAAAGGACTCCCAAGAACGTCTCTAGTATAAGGGTTACGACTTTCGGTGCTAGTATCCTGGCACCTTCCTGCGGATTTTGGTACCTAGAGGAAGCAATGTGTCTAATAATGCCGCGTGAAGTGATATAACTCTATCGTTAAGACGGAGAATGGCAGCAAGTTTTTGGAGCATCTAGGCCCATAATTAAGTAGCTACCGCCTTTATTTTTTAGACGCCTTATCTGCTTTTCTTAGGGAAAGGCTCTTAAATTACTTGTCTTTTTTTAGGGATGGGTTAGGTTGACTAACTTATTCAGGTCAGTCTAACTTATTCAGGATTGGAAAGACTCCTTGCTGCATGTGCGCACATAAAAAATTACCATGGACTCGACCACAACCAGAAAAAACGATTTTGAGGCGTCTAGCGTGAGAGGACCAGCGCTCTCTCGTGTTAAAGACCTGAGCCGTCTTTAACACGGAGAACAGAACTGGACACGCCGAGACAGAATCGCACGCCACTCAGCCTTAAGCAAGACATTTAGCAGAAGCAGGCTACCCATACACGTTGGAGCTTTCTGGTTTAGTCAGAGACATTGGGAGGAGACCTGATGACACGACCCTGACTCCCTTCAAGCGTGGCCAAATGCTGTTGCGGGTCGCGACGGTAATACCTGCCAAGTGCAGCTGTATATCCAAATCCCAAGTGCCCGAGTTAGCCGTGGACAACTTCAGCACAAGATACGGCCGAATTGCCCTAGTTGTATGTCAAATTTGCCAAATTAAGTGCTGCCTCCTACTGTTTGGGCGGCGAAGGACCGCTGCTGTGTAGTTCGCGGTTACTGTATCTCCTTTCTTTTTCTCGCCGTTGTCGTCGTCGTCGTTGCTTCAGTGACAACGGAGGAGCGGCACGGCGAAGAAAGGGCAAGTGACATCATGGCGGCAGTAAGAGAAATGCAGCTACAGTGTGCTGCTACAACTGTGCCTCTCCGGCCGTTAGGCAGTAACGTGAACCGCTTCTCTGGAGTGAAAGTGAGCATGGACAAGGTAGCACTGAGAACGAGAGGCGCCGGAGTGCAGCGCCGGGATGCAAACGCCGGTGAACGGATGCAGGGAGTTGAGCAGAGGAATTCGAACGAGGGTGGAGCTTACCACTCCGCTTGCCATCACCAGAAATGGAGCTGACACCGAGATGCGGCTTATGCCAAAGAAATCATCTTATGATTAGTTACACAGGGCATAGATGAAAGCATTTTGGATGAAGAAGATACTTCTGGTGGTGCCGTTGGAGACAGAACGGGTGCGCGGTCGCTGAATGCGCAGACGGATATCACTGCCTACACTATTAAGGCAGATCGGTGTGAAGCTTACCGAGCAATGGTAGCGCCCGTAAGACCGGTCGAAATCAACCGAAACTTCACGTGCGTCCACTGTGAAAAATGAAGGACAGCCGACGGAGACAAATGGCACTACACAAAGGCGGACTCCTTGCGAACGGTTAGGCTGGCCGTCGCCAATAACACCCTGGCCATCAACCGTATTGAGCGACAAACTGTGTTTCCATGCAGCACCTCGGCTTGTCCTGTGACGAAGCCACTCAGCAAACAACTGGAGGTGGAAATGGACAACCAGACTGCATTACTTCTATGGCCGCAAAAGCTTAACCTCCCGTGACTCTTTACCTGGCGCCGGCAGTGTTGATACTGCCAAGGAGGGCAAAAAGGCCAGGTCCCTAAAGACCGCGATGCAAGGCGTAGAAGAAGAAGCCAAATAAAAACACGCAACAGAAAAGTGACAGATTGCCGACTTGTTGAGCACGCCAACAAACATATATATATATATATATACACACAACGTATAAACCATCACACCTGTTTCTGTTCGAAGCGACTTTATTTTGAGTTAACATAATGTGTAAATGTGTTTTAAGAATTGCGGCTGCCAGATTGGAAACGCCAGATCGTATGTTCTAGGGGCTCTGCGAAGGTTTATTTGGAGTATTCTTATTGTTACTGGTAATTTTGTTTGTGGTTTCCTCGGAGGTTTGTGACCCGTTGTCAGCCTCGACTTGATTGCCGTAGCGTACGGACGTGTTTTGCGAGTGCTCCGTGATGATGGGTCATAAATGGTGGGCATCGAGCATCGATTTCCAGACTACTCATCCGGAACAGGAGCAACTCCTCGGATAAGAAATGCCAGATCCAATGTCGTACTTTTAAATATCTACGATAGCAGGCGGCAATTCGAACGACACCACGTGCGGCAATCCGAACGCCGTTACGTGCAGATTCAAACCGCCGCCATGTACACCGATCCGAAACACCGCCGCGTGTAGCAACTCGCCACGTGCGCGACAACTGGAGTGCGGAAGCACGCCAAAAATGTAAACGTTGCAAAACGGCTTCAACCCGACCCTGTAGCAAATGTGGGCAATCTCCGCACATTAGCTACCGAAGGACGGGTTTATCCGATCGCGGTCGGTCTCAGATCTAGACGGGAGCTCGGGAGAATGACTCTGGAAATCCAGGTTAAAGGCCGGTAAATAGAAGAAACTCACAAAAAATAAGAGGAAGAAGCCTGACTCTATCTTTGCAGTTGTCGTGAAATCAAGAAACAAGTCCTATGCTGACGCTTTTATATCTATATCTATCTATATAAATATATATACTTCTAGAGTTCGTTCAACAAACTTCGGAGTCTAGAACAACTCAGCGAAACATAATGTTTCCCATTGGAACAAGGGGGATGTCTTATTTTGGAGTGAGAGCGAACTTATCAAAAGTGGCTGCATCAAGATTGTTATGCTGGCATACATTCATTAAATATGCGATTGCAAGAGCCCTAGTCATCCTATCGACCTACTTGTTTTTGGAGTATATATATATATAAATACTCCAAAAACGAGTTGGGTCCATTGGAAGGCCAGGGCTCTCGGAATCGCAATTTATACATATACATATATGTATAAATATACGGTATATGTATATAGATATATATATATATATATATATTATATAATATATATATATATACATATATACATACACATATATAACTGCGTCGTACGACTACCAATCATCTGCCCGAGCCATGGAAAAGCAAAACAATCCTGTCCGGTCAGGGTGCCAAATGCTCCAGAAGCCCCTCGTTCGCGCTGCTGGACTGATTAATTTACCTGCGGCTGCATCGATACATTGGCATACACTCTCGAGCATGGCTGGTGCGATCGAATTGCATCGAATAGCAGCAGCATACAGCACACGCGTGTCGCACTATGACGCGAGCGTGGCCGACAACCCGTTACTGCGTATCATCGTCTAGGACAGCAGTAGTAGCAACAACAACGACGACGACGACGCTGACGACGTTGCAACACGATACCGCAGCAGCCCCCTTGACTGGGGCTAATCTGAGACTATTCCGACTAACTACCCGGAACAGTGTGGCTGTCTAAACGCGAGAACGAGGTGGAATGAAGCAGAGAGAGAGAGAGATCGAGAAAGAGAGTGGGAGCTATGCAGGGCAGAGAGAGAGAGAGATTTGTATAAACTCGTATATGAGGGGAGCGAGAGAGATCTGCACAGAGATAAACGGACAGCGCAGTTATAAATGTAAGATCATGGGAGGAAAGAGACAGGAAAAATACTTCGACCCGGCCTGTTATTTTGGTCTAATCAGATTTAAGATCAGTCTCATCGATTCTCTATATTCACTGAGGAGATGAATGATCTCTCATCAGCGTAATCATGTCTAGACGTAATGTCGATGTGACGATGTCGACATCTCCTCCATTCGATGCTACCTTTTCCCCTCTCCCCCCCCCCTCTCTCGCTCTCTCTCTCTCTCTCTCTGTGTCTCCCTCTGTCTTTTTTCCAGCAAGTCTCCGAGGCAGCGCTGTAAAATGGTGCCCTCGACGCTATCCTTTGCTTGCAGTGGTAGTGGTGACCGCGGCCGTTGCGTGTGGCTTACGTGAACGCCGTCGCACGTAGAAGAGAAGATGCCGGCTCTAACTAATAAATTGTAACAGTCAGCATCTGAAAAGAGTAAATGGTACTAGTATATCTGTAGTCGCCTGTTCCAGCCTCGGCCAGCGGCAACTTGCCTGCTTAACTATTGCAGATCAAGTAATCAAGTAAACGCGAAACGCAGCATATTGATTTAACCCGGTCGTGTAGACGAACATCGGTGACGCGAGCCCTGCTCGAGCCTAGCGCAGCTGTGGCAGTGAAATTTAGCAATAGCTTTTGCGCTACTGCTAAATTTCAATTAATAGCTAAACAATTATTATTATTATTATTATTATTATTAAAGGGTTACAAGGATATTTCAACTAATTAGATCGTAGTGTTTTTAGCGGGGCAAATATGAACAGAACGCGGCACGTGCCTGTCCGAATATTAAAAGCAACAAAAATCGTATGTAACGTGGCAACATTGCAGCTAAGACTTCGGGAGGTGAGACTACAGTGTAGAACTATGGTGCTTAGGTTGTCCAACGATCGCCTTATTGGAGGAGATGCAAGGAGACAACAGTCTGGACTTTATTTGTGGGCAATTTGTCAGATGTAGAATCTTGTTCATGATAAACATGTATTTCTATAAATATTACCTGCATTATTATGTTCAATAACAATGAAAAAAAACTCGTTTTAGTTTTTATTAAAAAAAATACAGATTACAAGTGAATGATTACGTTTATATGGAAGCATTAGAAGTTCTTTATATATAACATTTTATTTTAAATGAAATTATTTTTAGATCGAAATTGAATGTAATGTTTAACCTATAAAAAGCTATTGTATTTAGATAAATATGATTTTAATCAATTTTTCCAAACGCGATTCGTAAAGGATATGCACACACGGAGTTGAGGACTTCAATATGAAACACGTTACAGAAGAACATATTAAACCATTCTTACTGAAGAATATTAATGTTTTCACCCAGTTTTCTACCAGCAGCAACGACTGATATGCCAGTGTACGTTTTGATTATAACATCAGCAAACAACTGAGAAAGTGCAACGGAAACATCCTGGGTGAGCAAGGACCTTAATATGCCAAGGGCGTCACATGATTTTTAACCATAAATCTAGATGCGTTAGCATTAATGTTATTTCATTGTGTTTGAGTTGGGCTGTCAGGGAAAGACCTACAATCCGTGTGCCTGACATTCATACTCTACGTTGAAAGGCAGACTATAAGGAGAGGAAAAAAGGCAGCAGTAGACGGGCTAAGCTGTGAATTAGGTCACAATTACGTAGGCCGAAAAATACCTTTCAAAGTATCTAATCAGATCTTAAATTACTTCTAACAGCTAGCTAACAATAATGTTTGTTCTTGTTACCTGCTGATGCTGCTACTAATCTTATTGTTATTAGAAGGATGCTGGGCATAGCAGTTCTCGCGTCTTGCACCTAAATAACGGTTATGGCGTTCTCCAAATGGAGGCATCTGTGTGGTCATTAATACTAATGTTGAATGTTAAACAATGTTACAATTTTAAGGTCTGAACGTATTATCGAAATTCGTTTGAAGAATCGCTTCACTCCATGGCACATAAAATAGATGCCGCATTCCTTTTGCAAATGGCCAGAAACAACGCTTGCCTCAATAATTGACTCTTTCTTCGATCGCTCGTGACTTCTGAATTAGCTGACTAAATTTTTTGAGGAACTCTTCAGTTCCCTTGCTGATTAGTTTTTGTTTTTTTTTATGATAATGGCCACAAAGATATATTTTTTCCAGTCAAGCGTATTTATTCCGTTTTCTGTCGCGTGCTTCGCCACTCTCCCCGGCCCAACTGAGCTATGATGTAAGTAGGAAGCCGCGGTTGTGCGCGAAACCGTTCCATCCCAAGCTAAGAATCCCATCGGATAATAACTTAATGGTCGCCCCATCAAGCCTTATTGCGCCAGCGGACACCAAACCTCTCGGTTCAAGTGCAGATGGTATACCGGTTTTCCTAAAAGACCTTATAATCACACTGTTTAGTTCAAGCATGTCTGGAAGATCTACCGGCGCTCTTCAGACAACTCAGTGGGTGTAGGCCACTGAAATCTGCCACCACACAATTGAAGCAGTGTCCTTAAGGCTTTAAGCCAACCCCGCTAAAGGTATCTTGTCTTAATATAAACACGGCGCAGTCCCTCCGGAAAATAAGCCCCTCTAAGATCCCTCAGCTTTGTTTTTTGCTTTTTGGGCTTATATAGGTACTACTAACTGGGGTGTTCTTCTAAAGGGTCCGGATCCAGCATGGTTCTGATCGCGTCTCCTGCTTAACTGTTTTTTTGTTGTCTTTGTTTGTGGTCGAACTGTGTCCTTCACCAACGAGGCTGCCACCGGACCAAACTAAACAAGTGAAGAAGCGCAGCAGACACGGGATAGGTCAATAACTCTTCTGAATCTCAGGACATGTGCGCAGTATGTAGTTAAATCTTGAAGGCCCCGGGCTACATATTCAAAGGCAAAGCGCAGCCTAAAAATACATCCTTGTCAATCGAGCACGAATTTTGGTAAGGGCCAATTTCTTCATAGAGAGTGTATGTGACATTCCGTTTCGCCTAACGGGGTTCCCAAAACTTAAGTTATTAGATTTACACACGTGGTGCCAGGGAGTATTTCTATGACCTTCTGAATTGCTTCTCCTGTGAAGTAAGTTCCCGACAGCAGCAATCTCGTATTTTAAAACACTTAGTGTCCGTCACCCATCTCCTTAAAACTAAAGCATTGTTCTTAATTCTGTCGCTTTGGTATTCGCGGCAAGCGTGACGTCGTCTAGATGCAACGCGCTAAAAGAGCTCTGTAATTCCGATACTATTAGGGCTACAAAAAAGTATTTTTGGTTTTGGCGCTATAAAGAAAACACATATATAGGAGACACGGAAGGTCTTATTTATTGATTTATATATTCTCCGCCGGAAGATACAACCTCTGCCTAACGATTTACAAGGTTTTCAATTCCTTTTCTGTAAAAGTCTGGGTTTTTAGTGGCAAAATATTATTCCAATCCAGAACGCACGTGTTCGATAGAAATGTTTTTTACCACTTACATTTTTTTGCATCGATCTGAATAGGTGGTAATCAGATGGTGCTAAGTCGGGGGAATACGGTGGATGTTCCAAAAGTTCCCATTTTAGCTGGGAAATTTTCGAAAGGGTCTCCCTACTCACGTGGGGCCTTGCGTTGTCTTGGTGGAACAGCACACCCTTTCTTGAAATTAGTGCAGAGAACGAAGAATTAGAGACAATTTGAACGGACAACGTTTCAAATGTATATAAGGGATAAAGAACATTTCGGAGGAGCGACTCAACTCGATTCCGAAAGACGCCTTAAAAAATATTTCGACAAGTGGAAAAGAAGGTAGGATAAATGCATTTCAGAGAGCGGGAGCCATTAAAAAAACAAAATCATTTTGGAAGATTAAATAAATATTCTTTTCTGCTTTAATTTTGGTGAACCTTTTCGAGTTGTTGACAGTACACGGCCGCATTTATCGCCTGGTTACGCAGTAAACTATTCCGCCCACATTCCACCAAATACACAATAAAACCTTGTTTGCGTGTATGGTTTTTTGGGCTGGGTGACGGAGGTGCCAGGTTCACCAGAACCCTTTCCTTACAGGAGAGTCGTAGAAGACCCATTTTTCACCGCAAGTAAACAAAACGATCGAAAAAAGGCAAATTTTGATGCCTGCTGAGCAAAGAAGTGCCGACGCGCATGCGCGTCATCTTGTTGAAGTCGCTGAGCCCGTGAGGTACCCATTTGCACAGCCTAGAAGTTATTCCGGGGCGTTTTAAAGCTGTACTAACAGCTTGTTTGGTAATATGAAGCTCCTCGGCAAGTTCCACAGTAGTTATATTGGGATTTTCCTGGATTTTCATTCGAAAAACCTCCTCACTGACAACACTTGGCCTCCCTGATCTAGGCTTATCTTCGAGGTTAAAATTTCCCTTTCAGAACTTCTCAAACCACTGTTGGCACATGCTGTCTGTACAACAGGCATCTCCAAACGATTTTAGCAACTTTTTGTGAGCCTGCGTTGCACTCAGTCCATTTTTAAACTCATGGAGTAGAATCCGAATTTGGCATTTTTCTACCTCCATTTTGCAGCACTTTTACGAACAAACGGCTAAACAGATTTCAATGGTTGCGACCAGCAGATTCCCCGCTCTTTTTCACATGAAAACAACAAAGAGTGAGCCAATGATCTATGCCTAGGCGCCGGGGTGGGTGCTGTGAAAGCCGCGCAAGCGCCAATCCGAAAAGACTTTTTTGTAGACCCAATAGATGTAATATACCGAGACTGAATAAAGGACCAAGCGGGTCACTCTGTTCAATGCCTGCTTCCGAACGCAATGTTGAAGTTGTGCCCCAGGTTAAAGGTAAGAGATTTGTGTAACTCTGCCAGACCATAGACATGAGCTCTGGACTTTTCCTCATCACCGCACCCAGTCTCTCCTGTCTCTCCGTAACGTATTAAATGCATTGCAGAAATCAAATCTAACCAGAACCCCTACTTGGCCCTTAGTCTCCAAGCTATGTAGCATGTACTAGTGCTTATGCGCTGCCTTTTACAGCCACTCTAACATGATGTGGCAGGATCGCTTTCAAAATTGCCTTCTTATTTGTCGCTATTGCCATCTTTGCAGCAGTCCTACGCAAAGTCAACCCACAAGCTATGGCCGTTAGAGAAATGTATTTTTCTTAAGAGCTGTAAGACTTTTACCATAGAATAGTGATAGACAAAACTTAGATAAGGTGCCTTAACACTCTGCCCAGGAATATGCTCAGATCAATTTTAGCAGGCAGTCTAATGAAGAAACGGTTTGATCTAACATATTGCGCGGATGACGTAGTCGCAGTCCATCCAGTCCGGGTTCGCTCGTAACAGAGAATGAGTGAATTGCTGTCTAAGATTGCAGACTTTTTGACGCTCTCACAGGATCCACTATAGGTTGTGGTCATCGCGAATATTTTAAGGTTGTATACTGTGAAGAGATTTATATTGTGTTTATACTACCTGGCAAAGGTGAATAAATGTTTGAATGAACTATAGGTTGTTCAAAGTTTTCTAAACGCGCCTGACAGACGGCCGGGGGTGGTGGGTTTTTTTTCTTAATTCGCGCTTTCTGCGGGAGTTACGTCGTGCAAATGTGTCTAATGACAGCAGGGCTCTTGCGACAGAGCGTACATCGCCTTCGGCTAGTTAAAGTTGGAGCAGGCATTAGACTATTCCGGCTTACAGGATCCAGCTTTAAGTTAAAATTATTCAGCGCCTTTGCCTGAGCTGCTGTACAGGCATCCCGGGAAGATGCTGTTATAGGATCTCCTAGTAACTAAAAGAAGTAAAATTTATTTAGATAAAGATCTGGATCTTATCAGGGCCAGGAGTGCCACAAGGAGACCTGGCACGATAAATGGGCGCAGGTAAGACCCGGTGTGACCACAAGAAGCCGGACCAATAGTCTGATACCGTACCTCAGGTCGTGGTACGACCGCCGACTGTCAGAGAAGCAAGGAGTGCAGGACCAGCCGCTGTGAAAGACTGGCCCATCAGGGAGGTGGTCGCCCGTATGATTACTTTGGCGGAGTCATGGAAGACAACGACGAACTTGATCGACGCCGTTTTGACCCTCAAAACAGTCAAGCAAACAGCCAGACAGGACAGGCTTGAGCGGGGGAGTGGTCAAAACCAGGAGCTGAAGGAGGAGGGAGCAACCGGGTTCTCATGGTCTCGACGCACCTTCACAGGACGGTTTACAAATTGGCAGAATCCCCCTATCCAACCGCAGGTAAGCATGCGGAGTGAGTTGAGTGTAGGAGAACGGCAGAGATTCCTGTCTCACGGTTTCCAAGTAATGCCACAGTAATGAAAACCCATTAATAAGTTTACCTAAGTCCAGAAATCCAATCCTATAAGCAAAGTTTCGCCTGGACAAGATACCGCTGAATCACTATAAGCGAGACACCCGAACGCAGCAGCTGAACCACCAACAACCGAAGCCGGATCCACAAACAAGGAAGACATATTTGCCACAGTTCGATCCTTTTGATGAAGTTCCTCAGCAGGACTATACTTAACCCGTTCAATACCATTAACCGCCGTGGCAATGTCTTTAGCTAAGGTTGTTGACATACCGAAATTTAAACACCCACCAGCGGAGCTTTTACTAGTATTTTTTTAATGAATGCGGCTTGGTGCGGACGATAGCATGCCTATGCTATCGACCAGAATTGCTCAGAAGGTCAGCAGTAAGGGTAACATAGGGCCGCTTACATATCGAATAAACGATTGACACTTGAAGTTCTCGGTTGTAGTCGGGGTAAAGATTGATAGAGACGTATAGACGTCCAACTAGTCGCACCTAACTAAATTGTACTACTCAAAACAGGCATACAACATAAAGACTCCATGGGTCCACGTTTGTTCTGTCTAAATTTGTTTTCGGGCTGACGCTTAGCCAACATTTAACGTCCGTGGATTTGCTTTCGCATTGCCCATAAATACAAATGTGCAACGGTGGGGATTGAACCCATGCACATATGTGTCTCCGTTGGTCACAAGGCGCACGCGAATGCACCACGCTACCGTCACTGATCAAGCCGACAATGAATCTATTATACTAGGGCTCGGCTTAGGGCAACCTTCGTAAGTCTTGCAAGCGATTGGTTATACGCCCTACCGAGCGCATAATTAAGAACCTTAGTGGATGAAAGTTTCTCTGCAAACATATGTTGGCCTTAAACTGGCACGTCTCTCGTTCACCCTTACGTATGTCACTGCGGGGGGCCGGTGGGCATTAGAGCTCACCACGCTCCAGCATGCGCCCTCGGAAACGACCGTCGATAATGCCACAAAGCAATTAACACATTAATACATTAGCAAACCCCTTTAGGGCCGCAGGCTACCCAAGCATGTTGTAACCTACTGGACCAACCACAAACGCCGGTAAGCGTTTTGACGGGATGATCCTTATCTTTCTTGAACGGGGCCGGACCCCCTATTTTATGCCAGAGACTTGCCACTGACGATTAGCTATGTCAATGCTATAAAACAATGCTGGTTATATTTAACGCTAGCACTATACGAATATACCCCGTTATTTACTATATGCAAGCCTATCTGTTTACAATGAAGTCTAAGAGAAACAATTGTATACTGGGCAGTTTTCGAAAGTTAGGCACAAAGTTACTAAACGACGAAAGAAAGATTCGAAATTACTGTACAGACAAAATATAAAGCCTTTTAACGAGGAGAGCGCTCTTACACTATATAGAGAGGAGGCGATGAACACGTGCTGATAATAGACCTATGATGGTAGCCCCAGCTGACTTGGTGAAAGCGCGTTAGCCAAGAGACACAGCATACTAAAAAGCATTGGAGGAAAGCGAAAGTAGAAAAATGCGCCAAATCTATACGGATGCTAAAGTGACCACAAGACGGCTCCTACAAATGATTAAGAAAACCTAATGAGGTGTATGGGAAAATTCGTGAACGGCCATAACAAGTTTTTGAAAAGCGGGGTCTAAGATTTGTATCTAGCGCTAGCACTACACGAATACTATAATTTCGCGTAGTAAGGGGTCTTCTCCAGTTTGCTTCTATAGGAATTTCTAAGCATGGTTCCAACGTCAAGCCGTTTCACATTTGTTTGCCAATTTTGCCGTCATTGTTCGTAAAAGTTAAAGTCCCGTTTACACTAAACCGCGTGAGGTTAATATAGAAACAGATGAAACGGCGTATTAAAGTCTCCTTACCGGAACTTCTAAATACACTGGACGGCGAATAGAGGTTGGAAACCATATTTTTATCATTTGAGGACAAGATAAAAAGAGCTAGGGCAAGCTGGATACAAGCAGTAAAGCGCCTGGACAAGGAGATATCACTTTTAAGGCTTTTGCTGCTACAGATAGTAGCCGACAAACCACTAACTAAGCAACGACTTAACAACTAGATCATTGATTTCCTAGAGGAAATAGCAATTAGATGTATGATTATTATTTATTACTGGGTATACAGAAAATGGGAAACGATCTTTCTTTTTTTTCAGGGATAATTACAAGAGCGTCTGCAGACTAGAGAGAAACATCGTACATGGCAATCGATCTAGCTGCGTGCGTAATTAGACGACAACTTGGATGACGAGGTACATTGGTGTAGGGCTAGACAAGTTTTCTGGAACTAGATCAAGGATTGACGAATTTTCCCTTGAGAAAGACCAGAATGAGACTTCAATCTGCTTCCATTTCGAGACGTTGCTTAGTGTCTGTCTTTCTTTGCACATCGGTCCAGCTGATCCCGTACACAGGCCCGGCCCCTAAAACCAAAATTGTTAGGTTACGAGGTTCGACGCTCTGCTAGATTTTTCTGTGAGGTAATCGCCAAGATAGCATGGCGGCCGTCTAACGTCGGACGGCCATGCTATCCTCGTGGCGCGCACGAGACTCGGAACGCCTAAGCGAGATCCGGGCGGAATGACTCCTCGGTTCAGGCCACGCAGAAGAGAGTCCACCTCGTCCTCCACGTCCTCCTCGTTCAAACCCTCAAGGGTTTGAACGCGGCTGAATCCTTCGAGCCGCTGCCTCCCCTCGGCATTACCACGGTCGTCTGTTCAAAGCGTTTTAAAGAATAGTTCTAGGCATAATTAAACCCACATTTTTGGTCTTCTATGGTTGAGGTTACTGTGTGTCATCGTTTTCCTTCTTCTTTTAGCTAGGCAGAAACGTGCTTTGATGAGTTATTAGAGCTTTCCTCAGAAGGGGTTGTAGCAGACACTGCGCGTCTAAAGTTGCGCCTGGTCCGTAGTCTTTACTGAGGACGGGAAGAAAGGCCGTACTCTCTCGTAAAGTCACGAAAGCGTGCCGCCGCGGTAGACGTAAAGCTTTTTGCCATAGAATTAAGGAGGCATAGGGTGTGGTAAAAAATTTGAGCCTTTCGGGATGAAGACTATTCTTGTCCATTTTCGTCAACTAACAAAGTTTCTTTGAAGCATTCCCAATGCGGGGCGGCAACCACGTTCGTAGCTTGGCTAAGAAGTTTTTTCTAAGCATGGTGTTTTATTCTATGGTATTTTTCTAAGCATGGTATTTTCTTCTATCTAAGACATTTCAATATCTTGAGGATCGTCCCGTCGTTCGTCGAATGTGAGGTAATTTCTCCTCTGCAGCCTAGGATATCCATGACCACCTTGTGCATGCGACTTCCAAAGCTCCACAGTATTATCCAGTTCTAAGAGTCTCCAAAAGCTTTTGTTGTACCTGGGGACTTACCTGAGAGTTCGTTGTAGTTGGAATCCTCATGTGAATAATTTAAGTAAGTAGCGCGCGTAAAAACGCGCGTGTGGGCACGTATTTATTGGTTTAAGGAACAGTTCTTTGAGCATCTAAGGAGAACTGTCTTAATATTAAAGGATGCGTTTGTAGTCTTCGTGGAGAGTATGAAATTGGATGCTACCATATGGCTGAGGTACAAATCCGAGTTGTGTGCAACAACAATTTGCGGAACGTTCCTATCATTCAAAGTTAGATACATGCTGTGAGACCGTACTGCCACATTATGACATGAATCAACTGTCCTACCAATTTTATGGTGAAATAAATACTAAATTAATAAATTAATACAACAGTTCTTACGGTCCTTCTTCTACCATGCCAGTTGCTTTGTTCTACGGTTCTTTGTTCTTCTCTTTCTTTTTTGCCTAAAGCAAAAACACGAAGCGGCCGTCCGGGACCAGTAATATCATTATGGTATATGGATTTTGTGACTAGGTTACAGGCACTTTATATAATCAACTCTCGCTGCTTGGAGGCTTTCTATATGATTGGTTTTAGCTCTGGGCACACTTCCAAATGTGGGTTGAAGTGGTCTCGTTAGGGTACGCCAATAAATGTAAAACATTCTTTTGTAAGTTGTTCATCGAAGTATCGGTTTAAAGCCCTCTTTTGTTTCGGTGATCGGATGTACATATAGCTACCCTGTTGGAAATAACTAGTGTGTTGTCCTGACAGAGTAGTCTGTTCAGATTGATCTATGTTAGCGTTACATTGTCCGGTATCAGCCATTGTTTCATCACGCCTCGTGGGCCGTTAGCTGTCCGTCACACCTGAAATGGACGCAACTCCAGTGTCAAGCATGTGTGAAAATCAAGCGAGTCTACCATTTCTGGCGGGTGTAGGGGGAGCGCCTTAGGGATTGGCTCTCGTTTTATTCTGCAGTACGGCTATGAAGACTTTAGATGCGGCGTTCCAACATGAGAGCGTTTCCTCATTGTTTTGCAAAGCTCATGTACGTTCCGTCATTTTTCTGCAAAGCTCATCTAAGCCGATGTCTTCATTAAGAGCTGTTGAGATGGGCGCCGTTCCGCCCATGCTGGGCACCTCAGAACAGTGTATTCTAGGGTGCCCTCCAATTCATCGCTGCAGTGAATGCACTTGGGGGTGAGAGCCGCTAGACAAGACACGTCAACTGTATGGTATCGGTGGGCCGGTCCGGATTTTCGAACAAGACAACTGACTCGGGCAAAACCAATATTAATCGCCGTCTAAATTGTCGGGGCCTGTGAGTGTTAGGCATGCGCCATGCAAAGTTTTAAGCTCTTTTAATTGTCTTCTCCGTTGCTTGCTACCGTACTTGTGCGATTTTCCGGTTTTCTAGGCGGGGGTGGAGAGCAGGGCAGTTCCCCCGTCCCATCAAGATGGTCTCGCTTTTAACACAGGCAAGAGCGAGCCTCGCCGCCTGCGCCTAGCAAGTACTTTATTCTACGACATCAGCAAGTACATCATTCGTACGGCTCTGCATCATATCCAGTGTCCGGGCTTAAACGATGACAACGAAGTCGTCGGTATAGTCTAGGAGGTCAAGCTCCGGGAGCAAGGTCTCTTAAGCGCAGTACATCACGCCGTTGATTCATCGTGAGCAGCGCATCATGCGCAAGTTATGTTCCATAGCAGGGAACAAAGTACCGAGCCCTGTGGCACCTCCCAGTCGTGTTAAAACTGCAGGTAGTTTTATATGATTTGGCCTAGGTAAAAAAGAGCCTTTTCCCTGTAAAGGGTTGTGAGAATGGGACGTCGGGAAAAGTACAACCTGGATTTTTGTGGCGTTGATCTTTATGCGAAGATTGCAAAAAGCATCACAGGGGACTGCTAATGCTTCGTTTGCCATATCAAAACTAACCCGTAGGTTATCTTTAGATAAGGAGACAATCAGAGTGGAGTCATTAGCATAAGATACCGCACGTATACTAAATAACCTATCTAGACTCTGTAGAGCTATATTGTTATAAAGTATAAACAGAAAAAGCCTCATTACAGATCCCTGAGGTATACCAAGGCGCATAGAGAACTGTCCGGATGAAGCCGATTGGCCAATCACGGTAATTACTCGATCCCGAAGGTACGACCGAAACCAAAAACAACCACTATTATTTAAGCCTAGCGATCAAATGATTAAGATCAAAATTTCAACATCGACATAGTCGAAAGCCTTGCTAATATCGACAGCAATTGCGAGACATCCATTGCTCTGAACGCAAGACTCAATAATTGTCTGGTAAATAAAAGCGTTAGCGGTCTCGGTAGATCTCCTCGCACGAAAACTACATTGTCTTGGTGAGAGGAAATTAAGAGAGTAGACGTGTGCCGAAAGCTGCATCGATAGGTCGGTTTTGAACTTGTTGATTAAGTGAATTACAGTAGTTGGTGAAATATGCCAGAGTTAGAACGAAATATCTGGAAGAGGACGTAGATAGTCGTGCAAGCTGCCACGAGGAGGGGGAAGACCTGCATCCGTCTGATCACCGATAGTCGCCAAATGTTGTGCCAGGGCGGAACAGACATTAGCGGAACCGTATACGATACTGCCGTCGAGTGTTATGATAGGAACTCCGGAACATTTGTGTTT
Source organism: Dermanyssus gallinae (assembly GCA_003439945.1). Taxonomy (NCBI): domain Eukaryota; kingdom Metazoa; phylum Arthropoda; class Arachnida; order Mesostigmata; family Dermanyssidae; genus Dermanyssus; species Dermanyssus gallinae. The sequence goes on along the minus strand of QVRM01005533.1, from coordinate 74,231 downwards.
CGAGAACGGCCGGTCTTCTTATTGACATACTTCCAAAAACCACCAGAAGCTTCCTCTATTCGTGGGCGATGGTACTCCCTGAGCGCCAGATCTTGGACGGCGATCCACGGTTATGCACATCTACTGAGGGCCTTGATTGTTGATCATAAATGCTAAATAGTTCGGAGTTAAAAGTTTCAACAGCTATATCAGGATCGAGAGAACTTAGGCAATCAGACCCGTCAGCCGTCAACAGCTTAGTGTAAAACTGATCGTAGGTAAATGTGTTAAAGAGCCGCTTGGTTATCTTCCTTGGGGCACGCCGTAAGGAAGTAGAGGCAGAGGTAGGTTTGAAAAGCAAACGACAGAATAGAGGGTATAATGATCAGATCATTAATGTTGAGATAACGATAGCGTCGTAATTAAGAAGGGTGCCACCGCCATCGATGCACACATGATCCAAAGCAGGGACTGACATCGGGCGGGTTACTTCCGTACATGTATATATATATATATATATATATTCTAGTGTTCTACTAATAGGTTTTGTCTTAGCATATAAATACTGCAAGTTTAAGGATTCCCAAACTTCATACCTAAAATAAATAGATAAAATATGAGTTTATTCGTTACAAACTTCCTTTACAATGTGTTACAAAAGGCCGCACTTTCTATCTCTAAGTAAACGTTGAAGGTTTTCGGCGCTATAAGGAATCTGATGGACTTTCGCTAAAAAGACGAGGACATGCAACCGAGAAGACAATAAAGGGATGAAGTTATTTCGGTATCGCGTTGATCTGGACAGTGAGTCGTGCATCGAAAAAGACTGGTTCACCTATTGCGTTAGTAGAGCTGTGCATCAGGTAACATAACTATGTCGCTGTGAAAACGAAGTACCACTAGGATGTGGTACTGTTAGTTTTAAGCTGCGGTTCTTTACGCGGCAGCAGTGCATCTGATAGAGCAAAATTCTTCATAGCGTGCCTACGAAAAGCGAAGAGAGGGAGAGAGAGAGGCAGGCGTTGACGGGGTAGACGATGGTCTTTATCGACCCTGACCTGGGCACTTCGAACAACTGTCCGACCATCGATACCGATATTTTATCGCTGAGGTCTGTTGTTGCTCAACAACTGCAGCAGCAACAGCAGCAGGAACAACAATACCAGTATTCGCCAGTGGCGGCCACTCAAGACGCGTCGTTCACTTATGGCACCGATCCGGACGCTGAAGCCAATGCGGAAGCCGTGCGGGATGCAGGATCGACGCCGGCGCCAGTATTTGGCGTACAGCAGGCCACTGGGGCGGCAGTCTCACCGATTGTTGTTCCGAACGTTATAGAGATCCAACTATCCCAGATGGCGCAGAACCCTCCCGCTGCCTCGCCGACGTTCGTTGCGGTCGAGATGCCCCAAGAAGGAACACAAGCGCCCGCGACTGTGACAACTGTCGAAATTTCGGCGGCGGGAATAACACAAACCGTGACCGCTGGATCGCAGGTCATAACAATACAGCTAGGGCCACCACCACCAATTCAAGAGGCATATGATTACAACCCCAACGTATATGTCGTACAAGATGCTGGCTCACCCCAGTACGCGGATGCAAACGCCGCTCAGAGTTTGGCGAGCTATTCTGGCGAGCCGCAACAGGAGCAACAAGGCGACGGTGAATATTCACAAGCAAGTCCTCATCTAGACGACGCAGCAGGCACGATTGATCCGGATCAGCATCAAGGCGAGGTCAAGCCTTCGGATGAGGATCAACCAGTCGCAGATCCTGGTCAAGCAGAAAGCGTACAGGCGCCAGAGGAAGCAGACGGCGCTGAGCAGCAAGTCGAAGCCGAAATTCCTGCAGCTGCTAATGAAGTCGCTGCGTCGTCCGAAGATGGCCTGGCTGCAGTTGACCTACAGGAGGGTCAGGAGGCAGCGGTAGCAGAGGGAAAAGTGTCGGCCGCGAGTGACCAAGAGGGCGTTTCGCCGCTAAATCGTGAGGGAATAGATGCCAACGCTACTGCCGAACTAGCGCCAGTAAAGCCAGAAGTAGCTGAATCTAGAGTCGCACCTGAAGGCCAATGGACCGTGGCCGTGTTTACAGTGCCAACGCAGCCAGCTTCCATTGACGAAACCGGGCCCTCACCGTTGCCTGAGTCAGGTGTGCCCGATTCCTCGAAATCTGCAGCTACGATTCCGAGCGACCGGTCTCCAGAATCATCCAAGTTGACAGAGCAGAGAGAAGAACAGTTGCCAGACGTTCCTCCCAGTGCTAAGCCACAAGAGCCAGTAGTTTCACCTAAGCAGGAGGCAGCAATTGAATTGTGTATGGTTCCGCCTGCCAAGGAGGCTGCGCCAATCGACAAATCTCCAGAAGCGGAAAAAGACACGGGTGTTCCACCAGGTGCCGCTACTGCCGTTGCAGCTGCTGCAGCCGCTGCTGCTACTGAGAAGCCTGCTCCCACCGCGGCCCCCGAAGCCAAGGTTTCTCCTACTGTACCCGAGGCCATCAAAGCGCCAGCTGAGCTTAAAGCTGCACCAACTGCGGCTCTTCCGGTCCCTGCTCCTGCTGCAGCTAAAATTGAGGGACAGGCTGTCGCACCTGTTCCACCTAAAGCCGATGCCGCGCCACAGACAAAATTGGTTAAAGCTCCGACTCAGGCACTTGGTCCTGGGGCGAAAGCTCCGACGGGCACTTTGCTTAGAGCTCCAACTAAGACCGATGTTGCTGGAACAAAAGCTGCTGCAGCAGAGCCTCAGACCAAAGTTGCTGGTCTTGCTGTAAAGGCTGCAGGCGACCCGAAGGCCCAGGGGAAACCTATTAGTCCTGGTGGGAAGGCACTAACTGGAACTAAAGCAAGTGCCGAAACTATTGGTCTTGACAAGAAAGCTCCCACTGAGTCGAAAGATTCGGCCAAAGCTGCGGCTCCGGATGCGAAGGCTCCGGCCAAAGCTGCAGCTCCCGATGCGAAAACTCCGGCTCCGGATGCTAAAGCTCCGGCCAAAGCTGCAGCTCCCGATGCGAAAGCTCCGGCTCCGGATGCTAAAGCTCCGGCCAAAGCTGCAGCTCCAGATGCGAAAGGTCCGGCCAAAGCTGCGGCTCCGGATGCGAAAGCTTCAGGCAAAGTTGCGGCGCCAGATGCGAAAGGTCTGGCCAAAGCTGCGGCTCCGGATGCGAAAGCTTCAGCCAAAGCTGCGGCTCCAGATGCGAAAGGTTCGGCCAAAGCTGCGGCTCTAGATGCGAAAGGTCCGGCCAAAGCTGCGGCTCCGGATGCGAAAACTGTGACCAAAGCTGCGGCTCCAGATGCGAAAGCTCCGGCCAAAGCTGCGGCTCCAGATGCGAAAGCTGCGGCTCCGGATACGAAAGCTGCGGTTCCGGATGCAAAAGCTCCGGCCAAAACTGCGGCTCCAGATGCAAAAGCTGCAGTTCCGGATGCAAAAGCTGCGATTCCGGATGCGAAAGCTCCGGCCAAAGCTGCGGTTCCGGATGCGAAAGCTCCGACCAAAGCTGCGGCTCCGGATGCGAAAGCTGCGGCCAAAACTGCGGTTCCGGATGCAAAAGCTCCGGCCAAAGCTGCGGCTCCAGATGCGAAAGCTCCCGTTGGACCTCAAACTCAGGCCAAAACTATTAGTCCAAAAGCTCCAACTGATGTCAAGGCTCAAGCTAAAACCGTTGGTCCAGGCGCAAAGGCCCCAGTTGATACCAAGATGCAGGCCAAAACCGTTGATCCGGGTGCAAAAGCTGCCGACACTAAAATCCAGGCCAAAACTGTTGGTCCGGGTGCAAAAACTACTCATCCCAAAGCTCAAGCCAAAGCCGTTGGTCCAGATGCAAAAGCTCCAGCTGACACCAAAATCCAGGCCAAAACCGTCGGTCCGGGTGCAAAAGCTCCAACCGATCCCAAAGCTCAAGCCAAAGCCGTCGGTCCAGATGCAAAAGCTCCAGCCGATACCAAGATCCAGGCCAAAACTGTTAGTCCGGGTGCGAAGACTGCCGATCCCAAAGCTCAAGCCAAAACCGTTGGCCCGGGTGCAAAGACTGCCGATCCCAAAGCTCAAGCTAAAACGGTCGGCCCTGGTGCAAAGTCTGCAGATCCCAAGGCCCAGGCTACAACTGTTGGCCCTGGTGCAAAGAGTACCGATCCCAAGGCTCAGGCTAAAACTGTCGGGCCTGGTGCAAAAGCTGCCGATCCCAAAACTCAGGCTAAAACTGTCGGCCGTAGTGCAAAAGCTGCCGATCCCAAGGCTCAGGCTAAAACTGTCAGTCCTGGTGCAAAAGGTACCGATCCCAAGGCTCAGGCTAAAGCTGTCAGTCCTAGTGCAAAAGGTACCGATTCCAAGGCTCAGGCTAAAACTGTCGGCCGTGGTGCAAAAGCTGCCGATCCCAAGGCTCAGGCTAAAACTGTCAGTCCTGGTGCAAAAGGTACGGATCCCAAGGCTCAGGCTAAAACTGTCGTTTCTGGTGCAAAAGCTGCCGATCCCAAGGGCTCTGGTGCAAAAGCTGCCGATCCCAAGGGCCCTGGTGCCAAAGCTGCCGATCCCAAGGCTCAGGCTAAAACTGCCGGCCCTGGTGCAAAAGGTGCTGATCCCAAGGCTCAGGCTAAAACTGCCGGCCCTGGTGCAAAAGGTGCTGATCCCAAGGCTCAGGCTAAAACTGCCGGCCCTGGTGCAAAAGGTGCTGATCCCAAGGCTCAGGCTAAAACTGCCGGCCCTGGTGCAAAAGGTGCTGATCCCAAGGCTCAGGCTAAAACTGCCGGCCCTGGTGCAAAAGGTGCTGATCCCAAACCTCAGGCTAAAACTGCCGGCCCTGGTGCAAAAGGTGCTGATCCCAAGACTCAGGCTAAAACTGTCGGCCGTGGCGCAAAAACTTCAGCTGATCCCAAAACTCAGGCTAAAACTGTCGGCCGTGGCGCAAAAGCTCCAGCTGATCCCAAGGCTCAGGCTAAAACTGTCAGTCCTGGTGCAAAAGGTACCGATCCCAAGGCTCAGGCTAAAACTGTCGTTCCTGGTGCTGCTACTAAGGCTCCGGCCGATCCTAAAGCTGGGGCAAAGTCTGCCGCTTCTGCTAAGGCAGACGCAAAAGCCGCGGCAAAGACTATTGCGCCTAACGCAGGCGCGAAAGCCGGCGCTCCCAAGACAAGCGCGAAAGCCGGCGCTCCTAAGACAAGCGCAAAAGCCGGCGCTCCTAAGGCAGGTGCAAAGTCTATCGCTCGTAAGACAACCGCAAAGGCTGTCGCTCCTGCCAAGGAAAGCGCAAAAGTCGGCGCAAAGTCGATCGCTCCTGCTAAGGCAGGCGCAAAAGCTGATGCTAAACTGGCCACGAAAGCTCCAGTTGCCAAAACTCAGCCAGCCCAGTCTACAGCAAAATCCGTAGCTGGTGACGCAAAGGCGGCAGATCAGGCACAGCAACCCTCTGGGAAGGACGCTGGGCCCGCAGAAGCCAAAACAGCTAAAAATCTTAACGGGGGCGGAGTTGGGAAAAAATCTCGTCCCACAGTTGTGACGGGAAGCAGCTCTTCGGAGGATGCTGCTAAGGTGAAGGCGAAGATCCCTCCCGATGCAAACAAGTTATCAGCCTCCACGGCGACTCAGCCGCCCGCACCCGACAATACTACATCGTCATCTACAAAGTAGACAAAGGAAAACGTAATTTTGCACAAAAGCTTAGGGCTACACACACACCCGCTCGTTGACCCGTGAAAATGTGTATCTGGTATTTAGTTGTCAAAAAGAGCAGTCAAAAATCCAAAAATAAAATTTTGTCAAGGAAGCAAAACGTGCTCCTTGTGCTGTAAGTAACGTGTGTTGTAATTGATTTGAGATCAATAGGATTTAACAAAAACACTAGGGTAAGTAGTGCTACATTTTATGTTTTGGTTGACGCTTCGCCGGAGTAAAGCATGTATATATATATATATATATTTGACCCGACTATATAGCGAATGTAAAGACCTAATAACTACGGAACAGAATGGGTTATTGGAAGTTCGCTCAACTGAACGAGCTTTTAGGGAAGTCCTTCGTCACGTGCAGGAACGTTTCGACAACGGACAGAATGTATATATATAAATATATGCAAAGTATCATCATACACAGCTGCCAAATTTTTGCAGTGTGGCAAAGCCAAAAAAGGCAAAACTCGTGACAAATAAGGATTACAAAAATCGAGCTCCTATAATGTTTCATTTTTTAACCAGTACCGCAAGTTTTAGCATCGCAAGTGTGCTACCCGTTGTTTGTGTGCACATAATTCCAAGATTTCGATCATTAAGCCTTAATTAATTTACAACCACAAATTTAACTATAATCCGTTTGATACCAAATAAATACCAACACTTCCAAAACCTTGTAAAAGTGTGTCGGAACTGTTAAAAATAAAGCTCGAAGCAGAATATTTTTCCGCATACGTCAGTAGTTCATATGTTTACCTATTGAAAATTAGTGCATGGCCAGTCAATTCGGTATATCACCCATTTGTGATTGGGTGGGCTTTGTTTTTGTCAACCGGATGCAAACCTCCATGTAGGCATACATGTCTGGGCATGGGGTAGATCCTGGAATTAAAAAAAAATCCTTTTGGGGCTGTCTCTCAGCCAAGATTTAACGTTCATGGGACTGCTTTTCGCATTCCTTTATAAACGGACCCCAATAAATACAAATGTACAACTGTGGGGCTCGAACCCGCGCACCTATGTGTCTCCTCCGGTCGCGAGGCGCAGACGCATGCCACCACGCCACCGGGCTCGACCGATCCTGGAATAGCCCGGACATAACAGCGTTTGTATACGAGCTTTTAAATTTCCTAAAATCTAGTCCGTGGGCTAGATGAGCTATCAGAATGCAGCAAAAATGCGTTTCCGAGCTGCTAGCGAGAGTTTTGCCGCTCTATTTAGCCCAAGGTCTAAATCCAGCCAGGAGGGTCCTCTGAAAACGCCGTTTGCTGCACTGGCCTTAAGCCGCTAATACAAAGGTGGCAGCCCTCGGTGCAGGAGTCTTCGAGACAGTCTCCTACGATGGTTTTTGTAGCTGAGAAAACGACGTGTTAAACAATGGGATATTGTCACGCAAACACGCCCCTTGACGCACGTGATGTTCTCAATAGTACGAGCAATAATGATCCAGTCGTCACGTTACCTAACGATAAACTGTATCGGCGCTTTAGGTGTGCCTTTTTTAGATCCTAGGTTGTCCTGGACGCTGGGAGGCCCATGCCGGCCACACCACAGGGCTGTGCTCTCAAGCGTGTCGTCGGTTTCGTTTTGATAGTACTTGCAGAACAGGGATGCCGCTTCCCCATTCTGAATGGATAAGACTGAAAATCCCCGCATTCAATGAATCACGTAGAACATAGCCAGCTCGCCACCTGGTCGGTACACCCGGGGAACTGATATTGGAGATAAGAGTACTTAAAGCTACGTCCGTATTGATGTCCCATTCCGCCTGCCAAATGTCAAGGGTTTTATTCCTTGCTTCTTGTTTCTCATTTTCCGTGTTTCCCACAAGCGGCCTCACTCAACGGCTTTTTAGTCCCAGGGGGGTGTACTACCTAGAACTAGGACAGCCGTTGTAATGGCTGCGACTGCGATCCGCAGAAGGGCCATTCTTTGGGGTTTGCGCCGCGTGGCCATGTTGGTGGCTGCGGACAATGCGGTAAAGGGCCACACCCGGGCTGCGAGTAAAACAATTTTTTGGTCACCAACATACTAAGGCACCGACTTGATTTTTGTGGGCACTAATTGTTTGACTATCTTATGCGGGACGTACGCAGCCTTTTCTGATGTCAGACGTGTGTGCGGTGTGCCCCTCGAATGAACAGAAGTAATGCGTAATAGGGGGGAAGAGGGGTGATATGGTAAAAAGTGGCTTGCAAAATTGAAAACTGTAAGTCTCCCTAGGCTCAACACACCGTCCTTAAGTCCTTGGCTGGTGGTATGGACGAGCTTGATGTCCTGGCTCTCTAAAGTTCGTTTGAAGAGAAACCGTTTTCTTGGCTCGATTGAAAGGATGGCCTGACTATTATTTGGCACCTCAGTTCCAGTTGCTGGTGTGACCGAGCCTAGACGACCACGGCGAGGTCGTCTAGGTAGGCTAGCAATTTGGTGCCTTCCTAGAGGTCGTACAGACAAAAGACGTTGTTATATGCCAGGCTTTATATGAGGGGTCCTAAAGTCAAGCCCTGGGGAACCCCGTCCGTCATGTCGAGCTCGAAGCCCTTGTTGACAATACGTCTCAAGCTCAGGTAGGCTAAGATTGCACAGTATTGATAAAGCGGTACTCCTTTTCCTAAGTATTATGTTTGAAATTACCTTCCAGGAAAAGCTTCTAAATGCTTTTTTGACGTACCAGTAAAGAGCCTTTTGTCGCTGGCGAAGATTGCGCAGGGCCTTTGACTTGGTAACCATCTGCTCAATGGCCAAAAGGGTTGATTAGCCCTCTCCGAATAAATATTGTGCTGACAAAAGGAAGTCGTGCTCCTCTGCAAAGCACCGCAAGTGGAATTTCATAAGAAATTATATATATTTGGCCAGCGTGCTAGCTGGATTGGCCTAATAAAATTTGTTGGAGTGGGTATAAGCTCGGAATTCTTCCAAGCATGGGAAAGGTGACCGTGCGGAGTATCCGTATGGCTATATTACCCGCCATATTCGCAATCCCTTTAAAGATTACTTCTATTGCCGAGACCCAACTTTCATCAAGACCTGGTTGCACTACCGGTTATTCCCCGTATTGAGTACTTTTCCTGAGACTAGGAAGTCGACCCGAAGAAGCCGTTCGTGGCCGCTTCTATTCTTCTCTGGGGTATTGGCGGAAGAACATAGGTATAATGTGGGGTTTGTTCCAAGTCTGGAACAGGTAGCCGCCCCAGAATATCCGTGAAGCTATGTTAGCCACCATATCCGCAAACGCTTTAACGGTTACTTTCGTGACCGATACCAGATTTCCATCGAGGCCTGGTGCCGTATCGGTTTTTCCCTCGTATTAACTACCTTCCCTGAGGTTTACTCAGAGACTAGGGAGTCGGCCTGAACACGTTCTGGGCGCCCTCAGGATCCGTCTTGAGCGCTGGATGTTTTTCTGCCTCGGTATCCTGTTTGAGATCGGAGAGCGTGTTAAGGGAATAGTTTCTGGTACTCTTGTCATTGTGCCTATTGAGCCAAAGCAGCAGACATCCTGGCCAATACCCCTGACGGGCTAGGTCAGGGGGACCAGTCGGTCCGGAATTGGTGGCAGTTACCCATCCGTACAATTTTTAGCCTTGACATTCCTCCAATGGACCATAACCAAATGACAGTATGAATTTCTTGCTATATCATGTCTTGCCGCCTATGATCGATGTACCAAGGCAATTTTACGACAGAGAGTTTACACATCTGACCAACTTTCTACTTGCGAGGAAAGTGCCCGCATCACGCAGAATTCGGACTGCTCGTTTGCATATTGTAAAACCTATGTGCGAAGTTGGAAGATGAGGGAAAGTCTACACAACATGTGTGATAATAAATCTGACAAAACCTATGTGCGACCCCATTCCACTGTGGTGGAAAGTAGGCTCTGTACCCTCTAGGCTCTGTAGGCTCCGTCTCGTGCAGCGCTTCTGTTTTTTTTCCGAAATTCTTGCGCCCTTTCTAAAAATCTCGTCCTCTCCCACTTCCGCCGTCCTCTGATAGATGAGTCGCTACCAAGGTGTGTGCGGCAAGGACCCTGTCGTCGCCGTTTATTGAATTACACGCGACAGCACCAAACCGATATACTCAGTTTTCCTGCTATTCCTTTAAACTAGGATCGCCTGACGGAGTCGGCCAAGTATTTCTACCGCGCTACAAAAAGAGTGCGGGGACACTCTCGCAGAATGCTCTTTTGAACATTGGGATACGTTGCTTTATATACGAGCTCTCTAAAATTCTTATCCAGCCCGGGTGTTAATAAATTAAATATATGAGTTATATCTGTTACGTGGGTTTGTCCGTCTGTTCTTCTTCGCCACTCGCAAACATTTATCAGCCTGCTGTCTCTCTTCCTCTCTGATCGTATTACGGCTCGTATCTTAGTCCGTCCATGGATTTCATGTTTTTTCTAGGATTTTTACGCGGATTACTATGACGATAATAGTGCAGAAGGTTCACCACATGAACCACCACTCCATGACAACACCCTCAACATTGCCTGTGCCGCACAGCTAATTATTTTCGTAACCGAGCAGCTTTTGCTCCAACGACACATGAGTAACAGTGGTTCCAGCAGCGCAGATGCACATCAGAGGTGCGCTAGATAGATCGGTGTCCAATAGACTAACAACAAAGAACCGGTGGACAGCGGCTGTGTGCTAATGTGCTACAATTTTTCCCTCCAGAGCTCTAGCAAACCGAAAGCACTTCTTCCGGTCAAGTACCTGCAAGTGGGGACGTGCGGATGATAGACGCGGAAGCGACAACTTGATAGGGGCAGCACCTTTCTGGAAACCCTACAGACCGCCAGAGTGGAGGTACACCTAGACCCACTCCTCTCTCAGGTGGCTAATAAAAAACATCATAATAACAAAGCCGTGAAGCACTGAAAACTTAACGAGGCCTCGCGGACAATATAATGCTATATCTAATGCTACTAAGGCCCACCTACTGAGGCAAAACGTCAACCTCACCCTGGACAATTTATAAAAACAATAGTGCGGAACTGAATCGCAAGACTACAGTATATCCTAAATTGATCTATTATTAATTAAACAGTATTCTCTTTTTACACATGTGTATGACAGCTTGCCTACGTACATGTCCTTTGTCAGCGGTATCTCTCATGTCGACTGTTGAAGGTGATACAGATGCAATACAAAGCCTCCTTTATTGAAAAAGGGGTGTTGAAATCACATTGTATCCTTTACACACATGGGCACGTCGCGAAACCCTCCAAGTGAACGCATTATTCACCACTTCGACATATCTCTACGAATATTATCTGGACGTACAGTAAAAAATCATCAGATCACACAAAAATTCTCCACGTAACTTGCATTAACACTCAGACTTTATGTCGAGAAACCCATTTTTCGTACCTAATTTCATATGAAATCCATGTATTGCAATCCCTGTAACAAAATGCCAATTTTTTACAACATGGACCCTTCCAGCAGCTGGTCATTATCTCTCTTGTCTTATACAAACGCCAACTAACATACGCAAACCTTAGTTCTCACTCAACAAGATGATTGTCAAAGGACTCCGTTCCCGGTAAAGTATACGTCGTTCTGAGGTCCTCCAAAAAAGGTAGTGCCGGGGCGGACATATAGATAAACCGCTTGGGGCTAGTGCGGTGAGCCACTACCGCTTTTTTTTTGAAAACTTAGAACTTTCTTGGTAACGCTGTATCAAAAAACGCCTAAATTGTACTAAAACGCAAAGTGAACGTTTTGTTTGCCTCAGAGGGCCATTTAAATTCTGCTTAGAAAAAACAGCGCAAGCCTTCATCGTCTTTTTTTTTTATCTAAAACCGTATTTCTGCTTTGACAAGCACTGGGTACTACTTTCTAATTAATCTTGCAGCCGACAATCAATGCAGATATAAATTTCTAAAGTACGCGTTTCTTTGCTATGCCACGGCATGATGAAGTTATCAAGATCATCTTCTACTTTTCGGCATTACTTCTAGTAGTATGACGTGAAAGTAGAACGTCTTAATAATTTCGTTGAATACAGCAGCGAAGCAAGGAGCCAGAACAATCGCCTGTTCAAAATGTTGGTTCCGGACGAGGTCTTGACCCGTAGCCTTTCCTGGCGGCGTCTTCATTATCCCATTCACTACCTTCGAGATATAGTGTAACAATTCGTATTTGTGTTGCATAAACTTTGACAGCCGACCATTGCTTTTGATGCTATTAAGCTAGACCTTTTTGGTAAATATATCTATCGTAGACTATTCTTGCGGATCTACGTAAGTAGCTTCCTCGGCTGTGGAAACTATTCACATACTACAAAACGTCAACGTGTTGACAAGTGCGCCTGTTCTAACGTGGTCTGGTTTGTCGATGGGACGGTTAAAGTCCTCTTGAGTTAAGGTAAACTGCAACGCAAAACACAGGCAAGTTGACTTTTTTGTTTCTGATCAGGTCCTGAATTATTTTCCGCAACATGCATGCAAGCGGTTCGGTCACGAGTGCCCTTGGCTTTAGCTTCTTTCGCCTGTATTGATCGCCTTATCTGTAAATCTGTAAAAAAAGCGCATCATTTTCAAGACTGTTCTTTATTCTAAAAAAGTTCATTGATCCCAACCTATGGGAGAATACATATAACAATAGTTTACTAAAAGCACTGGTGGTTGCCGCTTGTACTGCTCTCACAATACACGGGATAATCTTGGTCATGATCGATTGGATACGGATATTACTTTTTTTACTACAAATCGTCTTCATCGTCGGTGCTGTTTGATTTCCAAGCATATTGCTCGCTGTCGACTCGTTGGGTATGAGGTAATTGGGGCATCCGTCTGCTTTTGTACTATACTCTGTGTCATTTTACTTAGCATGCGGTGCAATTTAGGCGGGCAGGAGCCCTAAGAGGCTTTGTACTCACTATTCCGCCTTACAGTCTCTCCCTCAATGCTCTTATGACCCACATCGCCGACATCTTTATTTCGTCGTGTCTCTCAATTCGCGTCTAAGTGATCCATGGTGAGTGGTACCCTCTGTTGTTTAAGTCCCAAGCAGACCAACGCGTTAGCATTAGCTGCAAACAATACAGCCAGTTGCTTGGCTAGTACCACCTTTGACTCACGCTTGTTGCTTAGTGCGCGTCACCGTTTGAAAGCCGCCATCGTTGGTCTGATCTTCAGTTTCTTGAATTTCAGTAGCGACGGTTGTCGCTTTGCATTGCATTCTCCGCCATCGACGTTGGGCTCCAGCCCGCAGTACCCGCATACGTTTATGTCGATTATCTCCACGAGGGCTCGATGCAGAACGCTGTTCTCCAGTGGCCTTTGGCTCGCGGGATAGATCGCCCGCACCGTTGGATAGCTTAGCGCATTCAGCTGGCGCTAGCATTGATGTCGGCAAACCGATTGGCTCTGTCTCCAGCCGTTTTATCGGCGTTTGCTACAATAGCCTATCCCTATATATATATATATATATATATATATTCAAGTCATGTATGTGTTGTAGTATGAGTAAATTTGAACACCACAGAATGATATGACTCTTTCTTGCTGGCCGAATAACATTGGTATAGATGTGAGATTTGTCTATGATCAACCCAAAACTATATGATCAACAAGTTAAATCTCTTTCAAGTAACTCAACAAACTCTGCTTCTCTCTCACCCCTTGCTCAATTTGCATATATATATATATATATATATATATATATATTACATCATGATCAAACGCTAGACATGATGAACGCAGACAAAAGGCCTCTAGGCACAACGCTCTAACAGGCATTTAGGTATCGGTATGTTTGGAATCTGCTACAACCAAACTAGTAGCTTGATTTGCGTTCAGTGGAATTATGAATTTAAGTATTTGTTCACGAAATGCATAACCTTTGGTTAATGTTCGAGAATTTTATAACATGTTTCATAAATATATATATATATATATATATATATATATATATATATATATATATATATATATACAATAACAACTACACAGGCATACACCCACATTAAATGTGAGTAATGACAAACGCTTCCAATTGAGAAATCAATTGCATTAGTGCACTGATTTTGGTGCATTTTCGGCGATGCCATCGAAGTTCTGCTGCTACTGCTGTTTACCGGCGACGGCTGTACCGTCGGTATCACGATGGGTACGATGATACGCGTGAAATCAGTCTAATCAATCTGACCGACCGGACCGACGTTCGTTCATCTGTTTGACGAGCGCGAACAAAAAAGCCTGCGCTTGACTTCTGCACCGGATTGTGTGGCTGTGTCGCATCGTTAAGCTCGCCGACGCCACGAGCCTTGAGCCCCGAGAAATACGGCGGCCCCTGTAGTCAGGGAAACAGGAAAACTCAGACAGGTGTACAAAGCTCTTCAAGTGCGTATGAGATGGGTCACGCTAAATCCTGAGAAATGGCGAGGAGCCGTTGATGCCGAAATGACATGTCTTCTAAAAGCTAGAAACGCTGAGGGGCAATACAGTCACAGAGTACAGCCTACTACACATGCAGCAAACACAAAGACCTGGCTCTCTCTCCCAAAAGCATTGCAGACGCATGAAAAAACCATCTGACCACAAAGTTGTAGTTCAGCCGGAGATCAGCTGAACGTGGCTTAGCCCAGAGAAAGCTAGCTGAAGGTGACATACGCTCTGCCGCACAGGCACTGTCGTCTTGTGAGACCCTAGCCTTTCTAAGTATAAACACACAGATATAATTAAGAAAAAAACACGCAATCTTCCCAATGTCCTACCAGGTGCGTTTGAAATCATTTTATTGGGCGCGTAAAGGGTTGGCTGCGATTGATAATATTCGCTTAGAAAAACAGTTATTTCCGATTCTTCCGTTTGTAAGTGCAGCTTGATTAGGCGGTTTTCGACCATGTCATGACATGTCAATCCCACACACACCTGATGGCACTCCCTATATGTTTTTACAAAAAGAGCTGTTTTTAGTGGAGCCTTGAGAGACCAGACCTTCTTAAGCAGAGCATTCTAACACCGACATATAAAAAGGGGCCCAATAACGCATTGACAACTATCGCTCCGTGTCTGAATGTTCCATTACCTGCACCATTTTTGAAGGGATACTAGTCAGGCATAAAACCGATATATATATATATATATATATATATATATATATATATATATAAATGTCCGCAAATAATATATTGGACAAACTCCAGCACGTATACACTTCACGAGAAAAATGCTTATGATAAGGTCGATTACAGACTTTTTGTTGACAAGATAAAAATAGTCCAGGTCTATCCACAGACTCGTAAAATGCTTACCGCCTTTTTGCGCAATCAGTCGTTTCAAGTGAAATGCGGAGATGCTTTAGCCTGGCGTCACATAAGGGTACAGTATCTTTCTCCACTGTTGTACACAAGATTTGTTTTAGACATAAAATCTCAAATTCAGTTGAATGTTTAATCCCTTGTGTGCATCAGCAGCTGCTGCAGTGACAGAATGAGATGGAGTTTCTAGCTCCATCCCATTTCGTTCCGAAATGTCTCACTCTGAAATATAATTCTCCCGATCTAGACTACCAGCTCAAGGGATCAACATGCCGTGATCTAAGTGTGTTATTGTCCGTGAATCTTATGTCCCTTGCACTTGGTCAAATCTTCATTTAACTTGTAAGCATGCTATTCTAATCGTTCACCATTAAGAATTCAAAGGTGTATTTGTCCGTATAGATTATTTGTTTAATCTAGACTTTTATAGTGCTTACCTGTGTGGAAGATTGACAGTGTTCAGAGAGGACTTCTGAAAAAGCTCTATAGAAGAGGAGATATCAAGCCGACTGCTGTTAATCTTCCGTCGCTGTCAGCATTATTTAAGAACAACAACAAACTAGTTTCATCACAGCTTGTGAGCTCAAATGTTATTGACCGCTTTTTGATGTGTGAGTAAACAGCCATAGACGCTAAATAATACCGAGCAAGATGGCTTGGCAACAAAGCCATTGCCTTGCATTCGAGAGGTCCTGGGTTCAAGACCGGCAATTGGCCATTCATAAAATGTTGTTGTTGTTGACAACAAAAAATTGTTGGTTTTATGGTTTCAAATTTAGACAACGTGAATGCCGGAGTCGACTTATGATCGGCAATGATCGAACAAAGAATGCGGGAGCTACAGATGTCTCAATAAAATGGGATGGTGCATGATTACCCCCCCCCCCCCCGCGCCACTGTAATTATTATTAAATGTATCGCGAGAATTGAAATCATCGATAATATGTTTGCCTAGCGTGTAGCTCGAGAAATGTAAAACAAGGAGGATCTTAACTTTTTTCCACTCTTTATTTTGTAAAAGGTGCTTTCTTAAAAATATAGAGTGGTTGATGAAAGGAGGAATGCTTAAACGTTTTGATGTTGGAGATGACGCTTAGACCTGAAAATAATATCATCATGGTTTCAGGTCTACAAATATAAGTCCACAAATTTGACGGCCACAAAACCATTAGTCTGGTCCATTTGCATTCAATTGCACGGAGCATTATATAGATTCCGAAAATTTCAATAACTCCAACAGTGCTTGCTCTTTT
Organism: Dermanyssus gallinae; assembly: GCA_003439945.1. NCBI lineage: Eukaryota > Metazoa > Arthropoda > Arachnida > Mesostigmata > Dermanyssidae > Dermanyssus > Dermanyssus gallinae. The sequence continues at coordinate 58,064 of QVRM01005533.1, read as the reverse complement.
CCATGACATAGTTGTCCTCAGAGAGGCCAGGCTACGCCAAGAAGAGGTCGTTCTTACCATAGTGGCGGCTATAGAAAAGAGTTTTATCTCTCAGGTGACGACTGAATTCATAGCAATGGAGTTAGGTTACCGCCTACGTTCTTTTAAGGCTACTGATCCGTACGGTTTACGCGATCAGCCCCTTACCGCCAGCCATGGTGACCATGATGTCTTCTTGGATCTCCACAAACAGCATATGGTTCTTGGAGATATGGACACACATCAAAAACATGACGATGACAACGCTGGATTCATTTTGGCTTCCGCAGTTAAATTTAAATAAACCCACCACCATCATCTCGGTGTCTAATATAAAATGCCGCATATTTTGAATCGGCGTTCCACAATGACGGCAACTTGTACCGACATTAGGCTAATACCGTAAACAATTGGAAATACGACATTAGGCTAATACTGTAAATAATTGGAAACGTAGGCCTTGGTTTACTTTGTTCAACACACCGAGACAAAATACAATCTGTTCCATGAGGTAGCGAAAGGTAGCAAAAAGAGTATGAAAAGATAGTACCCATCAAAGTACAGTCGAATTAATTTAATAAAAGGCATCCTGTTTAAGTGTGTAAATACTAACATAATAAATATAACTCACATGGTAAAAACGGTTTATGGGTACTCTCGAGTGAACTGAGAGAATGACACGGATTCAGTACAGTGAGGTGATACAGAGAGCATGGACCGCCACAACGAGGGTATCTGCAGTCGTCTTGGGTTTGAGCTTGCTTCACCCGATCCAGCCGCCATACATGTGAAGTGGTTAGATATTTCCACGTCCTTGTATACCGTTGGCAGCTACGGATGCCACTTTTAGCGTGAACAATATAATGGCCATCTGAACGGATAGCTGTGTTCGGGTTCTGATACCGGTCATTGCGATAAGACGCTTTTCTACAACGCTCAGTCACGCGTTGTAAAAATGCTGTTATTACTCCGAGATAGCAAACGCTTTCTATGAACTACTATTGCTTGACATGAATACGCAGTTTTTCGGCGCGGGCTCGTTTCCACCACGCCAGAACTTTACAGGCTTTATTTTTGGCACTTCAACTATGAGGCAATTCGGTGAAAAATATTCATCAAGTGTGAGAAGCGCAGCTTGCAGATCAGTAAGAATTCTACAGGATATTATCAGGTCATCTGCGCAGAGCAGGATCATGATTGTTGGACACCGCCGTTTCACGATGCGTGGCATATCGCTGAGCAACGTCATGAATAACAATATATGGGCTCACATTGTCGCCTTGCCGTTACACAGTGGTACAATCAAACGTATCATGCTTACATACGCTATTGTTGAGAATACTCTGGTTGGCCTTCAGAAATGCGCTGGGTAGAGTGAGCATTCGTAGTCCAACTCCAGCCTGCCCCAGGTTCTTCAAGACACTATCACGGGGTCCAATGTCAATAAGAGATTTTAGATGGATAAAAAACGCGAATATAAGAATGCTTTGACGGTTTATTGAGGTGTCGATCTGCTCAAATAATACAGCTATCCACAGGCTGAGATCGTGAAACGTCTAGTCCTGAAGCCATGCTGCTCACCTGGAAGGGACGCCCGTGCGGTCAAGAAAATCATGAGGCGCTTTGTCAGTTTGCTTGGAAGTAGATTGTATACACAGCTTTTTTATATCGGGTTTGATAATACGCTTTTTCCTTGTGGAATTATCTCGAGAAAGCATTCTTGCCGCTTGGCTGGCAGAGTGCTCTCACAGAGGCATCTGTTGTGAAGAAATTGCCATCTGGGCACGAGAAGATGTCTCTGCAGAGGGTGCTCATTCTTGGCATGATCTGGTCCGTGTGCATTGTTGTTTCATAGAGAAGTGAGGGCAATATTGACTTCGTCTAGACTAAACGGTTTATTAAGAGCCTCAACAAAGAGTCTGGCCGGAGCTTCGAGTCTGTGTGAAGTAGGATGCTCTAGAGGTACCGAATCTTTTATATGTTACACAGTCTAGCGGGACTGAAGCTGCGAAAATTATTGAGCATCCTGGTGCTCCTATCAGCACACGTCCACAAACTGTAGACATCAAGTGACTCTAATAGAGCGGTAGTCCGCTGACTCGGGGGGGGGGGGGGGTGCATGCTCCGGTCGGTAATTGACATTAATTTAAGGTAATAACACCCACGCAGCTCATAGCGATGCTAATCTTCCCCACTAACTGGCCAGAACTGTCACCGCTTCCCGAGTTTGCACTGCTGTTCGTGGCAATGAACAAATTGGATGAAAGTGTGGGCGACGAAAGAACCATGGTATTATTCTCTGCATATAACAGGAGCAGCAGGTTTCACAACCTCATTGGCAGTAGTGTGATCTTCGGGGTCCTTTTCCCCGGTCGCTTTCTTTTTTGTTGAAACTTCCCTCTCTGAAATGTCTCTCCCTATTTTCATCTAAAAACAGCGCGCGACGCTTCTGGCAATTACCTGAGCTATTTCGTCTGCAGTTTTAGAGCTGCACTTTTTTATAACATTGAACAGGCTCCACATTTTGAATCAGTGTGATTTGTCTTTAACCGCTTGGCAAAGCACACGGGTCGATGTGGCAAACATTTAATGTCAAAGCTGAGTTCAACGATTTTAATCTAGGGTCGGCGGATAGCAGGTTCGTGCACTAATATACCACGCCACCTCGGTACTCAATCGTAGTCTGTCCGCCCGCGAGTCGACAAATTAGGCAGTCCCACGGTTATGATGTCGCGCCTGTTTGTTACGTGCATGGTGTGTGACACCAGTACCTTGTACACAAAGCACACTGGACCGCTACCGGTTCACATTCGGCCCTTGTTCGTGAGATAAACATATACATCACAGATACCACACACATATGCCATAATCGTATTAGTGAAATCACTGCAGACAACAGTTGCACTTGCTAACATTTAAATACTATTAATTAGCGTACTTTAATAGTATTTAAATGTTAGCAAGTGCAGCTGCTATTAATACCAAAAAACGCTAGGAATATTCCGTCTATTAAAAACAGAATACTTACTCGGTGATCGATCTGTTTGGCAACCTCTTTGGACGCTACCGCTCGGCAAAATCGGCATGTGTATTTGGTGACTGACGATGGACAATACGCCCGCAAACCAAGTACGGTTTTGAAAAAAATTTAAATTAAAAATCCAGCCACTGGCTCCTCTCGATACGCACACACACACAAAGATCTGGATTTCACTTTTTGTGCAAATCACAGGCAGTGCTGCCATGGGTGCTGCTATACACGCCAATACAGCTGCAAGTCATAAGGCAGTCAATCGACGTTTTTGTTCCGATTTAACTGTTAGATGCTTCCAGAACGGTGGGAGCTTAGGATTTTATCCAGAACCCTCTGGAAACTGTATTCACTTCTTGCGGTACAACGTTATTTCAGATACGCCACCTAATCACCGGATCTTTTGCGCTGCGTACACAAAAAAAAAAGATTGCGCTGCAGTTGTTGTCAGCTGTTACGAATTATGTTCTACTATGGACGCGTGTGCCTGAGTCGCGGCCCATGTCAACTAACTGTGTTGCCGAAGAGTTTTCCATTGCAAGGTCCTTCCTTTTTCCCGCAGGTTTCGAGAAATGCATTATGAACACACAGAGGTGGTAACCGTCAGTTTCTAGTGTGGGGCTCTCACTTAAACCTGTCTTCCTCCGCACCACCTCAATGTTTGGAATTGTGTGGCACTACTTCGAAGCCATAAGGAGGGAGCCTCTTACTTCGGTCTGCTCTCGGATCTCTCAGCTTGTTCCAGGAATCGGGAGTGCGTCGAGATCCTGCGGAAGGCTTAGTTGCGTGTCATTCCTTAATAAACCCTCCCTCGGCCATTCCTCTTGACAATTTGGGCTTGGTTCTAAACGTGTCTCCTCCCTCATAAAAGTGCCCAGGTAAGCTACTCTCCGGGACCAGGCAGCGGGTGTCTCCATCATGTGAGCAAAGATGTCGGCGGTTTAGTGGCCGGCAAACGCAAAGTCTGATGACTAGCGACACGTTGTTAGAGCGCTACATTGAGCCTCTGTGTTGTCGACGTCGTCAGGCTGGCCCGACGCGCATAAGGCGCATGTGTCTGCAGACGCCTTCCCAATCCTGACCATGTAACAAAACTGGAACTGTCCGTGGCCCGTAAACATCTAGGTGGCGAATAACGTTAGAGGTCCCTGTCCGGGCTCGTCGTACCGTTGCTGTAAGTCGGGTATAAGTGTGCGTGTCCAGTGCCCGCAGGTATCTACGGCGCAGTGACGGTGTCCTTGCGGACATGCGCCAGTCCAAGTCTTGGTCGGTCTATCATTTGCTCGCGTGCAGGGCAGGTGGCGGACAGGAAGCGAGCAACACGTCGGTGCTTACCGTGCGGTACCCGCGGCACACTCTCAATGCCATGCTCCGCTGGGCCGCGCAGAAAACCCGCCGATTGCCAGCCGTGCGAAGGGCCTAGGTCTCCCCATACTGAAGCGCTGTACATGGCTGTCGACTTGGCCACAGTAGCCAGCAAACTGTCGTCTGGCCTCCAATGCCCCACCTTCCCTAGAGAGAAATTTGCCAGCATTCTGGGCTACCTTGGACATTTTTTTGTCACATGAGCGACATGTGGCTTTCCCGTGAGGACAGTATCCAGTATAACCTCGAGGTATTTTGCTTGCTTCTTGATTAGATTCGGGTGGTCTGCCAGTTCCAACCGTATCCCACGGGTCCTCTGTTTTCAGGCCAAGTAACAAGCTTTTCCACCGATCCGGAAACCGGCTTTCTACGAGCAGTCCACTCACGTATTCTGCTGGATGTCGCATGGTGAGCATCCGAACTACCTTAAGTGGAGTTAAGCACTTTTCAGACCTACGACGACCCCCTTTCTATCGGCAGGTTTGCTGTCGCTAAGCCATTCTGTTCACCTTGTATCTGTCAGACGGAAACATCGTTGGCCTGACCACCATTAGGAAACGCAACAAATCTTGAGAAATTGCCGACTACGTGGCAATAAGTTCTTATCGCAAGCACGCAAGGTGCTTGCGTTGATAACAATGTCCAAGCTATGATATCTAAGCAGGATAGATACCATAGCTTCGGGCTCGTCTGCCACATCGAGGCCGTTTTCTGCGTCTCAAATTTCGCCACGTTCTCCCACTCGATATGATTAAAGCCTTTTTCGGGTTAGGTCTAATCGATTTAGCTTAGGCGACTCTATCCCGTTTAGAGTTCTAAAACAGTAGTATCTCCCTACGATAGCTCTTTCATCATCACATACCTTTAATTCCTTACTTACCTCCGGTGTCTTCCCTCGACGTGTAAGCTGGCTACCATCGTGCCAGTCTATAAATTTATTGTCGAATTGATTCCTCTAGTTACCGCCCCATTTGTCTATTTTCGCTAGTTTCAAAGCTTCTCGAACCATGTGTCAAATCCCGACTCTCGCCGCTTTTCGACGAAGTAGGCATCTTCTCCGCACCGTAATATGGGTTTGACTGCCGTAATTGCAAAGTCTTAAAATGACTCAAGAGTGTACCACGTCTCAAATAACAAACGCCATTTCATGATGCATATTGTGACCAGAAAGGTGCCTGTCGGCACTGCTGCCGCTACCTGGCACCGAGCCCGCGAATGACCGTAACATCAGTGTTCATATCGAATTCCGTTGCGTCCATAATACGTTGTAAAGTGCCGTCAAGATTTGTATACAGAAACCCATATGCGATTTTCTTTCGTGATAAAGAATGTTGTTTTTGGAATCATGGCAACCAAGACGGTGATTAAGGGATTCATTTTGGCACACTTTGCACTTCCGCGACCTGAAAAACGTTAGGTTGTACAAGCATTGGCAGTCTAAAACATAAATGCCCTGCTTTCTTGTATGTCGGAGCCTATCAAACAGTTTCTCAGCCTACCTGAGGGTATGCAAAAGCATTTTTTGTACATCACTAGATTTAACTATAAGTAGTTTATAAGCGCAAGGGACGAACTTCTTGCCCTACATTCTAATCTTATAGAGGTTATCACCAACATTACCTTCGCACAAAATGCAGACATGTTACTCAACGGGCTCATGACTTCCCTTAATGCTTCTTGTAACACGGTGGAACCGCTTAACAGGCTAAGCAGCATGCTGATTTAATTAACGCATTTTGTTCCATGCGTTGCCCAATCTACTTAATGCAAAAACGCGTATAGATTAAAAGTGAACATTTATCATGAAAATGGAACCTTTGTGCGGACATGCTGACGAGATCTTCGTGCCTACAATTTACGGTAGACTTAGCAGGCCTTACATTGTGAGAACACCATTCGTAAAGTGGTGCAAAAGTTTCATTAGACAGGCTCAGTACGTGCTGTGCAAGCCGTGAAAGACCACGGAGTTCTCGTTGAGCTAAAAATTCGCCAATTTGGCTTCTTGAGCAGCCGTGACAATTCTAGGACCCGTGCTCTGGAACATAGCTTACGACGGGGTGCTCGAGATCCGAGGTCTCCAGTATGGGGTGGAGACGTTGGCGTACGCCGACAACCTTGTACTCATGATAACGGCCGCCAATGAGACCTTGTCAATGGTGTCCGAGTGGATGGAGTCCCACCACTTGAAACTGGCGCCCGACAAGACGGAGGTGATGTACCTAACAGGCAGAAAGAGGACGACCGGCATTAACTTCGTGATGGCGGGCCACCTGATAGAAATCAGAAAGAAGGTAAAGTACTTTGGGGTCATGCTAGACACTGGACTGACCGAATCGACACACGTGAAGTACGTGGCCGAAAAGGCCGAAAGGGTCTCCCTGAACCTAGCGCGGATTATGCCTAGGGTCGGTGGGGTGGCTGAGATGAAAATAAGGCTCCTGGCCTCGGTGGCCGAATCAACGGCGCTATACGCAGCCCCAGTCTAGGGGGACATGGCAATGCAGACGGCGAAAAATAGGGGGCACTAAGGTCGATCCAACGAACGCTGGCAATCAGGGTAAGCCGTGCGTATCGAACAGTCTCGACCGAAGCTCTCCTGGTCCTAGCCAAGATGCTGCCATGGGACTATAGTGGCTATACGAAGTAAAAGGTATCTAGACGAAAGTCTGGATCCCACCATATCGGCCTGGCATGAGGAATAGGCGCAGGTAAGACCCGGTGTGATCACAGGGAGCTGGACCAAGAGTCTGATACCGGACCTCAGGGTATGGTATGGCCGCCGACACGGGGAGCTTTCCTACTGGACGACTCAGGTTCTGACAGGACACGGCCAGTTCCAGAGCTACATGTCAAGGATCAAGAAGGCCATCAGCGATATCTGCGTACTGTGCGACTCTGGAGAAACGGACAACGTAGAGCATACTGTTCTGCGGTGTGATGCTCTCAGGGAAGCACGGGACGCAGCACCAACCGCTCTGAGAGGCCGACCCATCAAGGAGGTGGTTACAAAATGGCATCCCCCTATCCAACCGCAGGTACACATGCGGGATGATAGTCAGGAATAGAGCTGATTGAAGGAGAACGGCAGAGACGCCTCTCCCACGGCTTCGAAGTAATGCTAAAGTAATACCGAGCCTGGGGGGTGGGGAGGAACCCGGGTTTAGTGGGTTTGCGAGTCTCACACTAGTCACGCAGGCTGCTAGTGGCGCATGTGCATCATGCATTCCCGAAACCTCCTAGAACAAAAAAAACAGCCGTGAACCCTCACGTGATTCACGAAGAGCCGTTACATGTGCCACAGGCGAGAGTCCGGTGCGGCCTCTGGTGCAAATGAATCATTAGACCTCTTTTGTTTAACTCCACCTGAATAGAGACCGTTATCGTAGCGTAACGATCTTTATTATTTTTAGCCGAGTTTGGACGGAATCGATGGGAGTGAACTCTGATTTTACCAATATTTTGTCATAAGCCATGGAGACAGAGAGACAATTGAGCTTTTGAGGACGAAGCATTTTTTAGAGTAAACCTTTATGTCACTTTAAAGATCTCATACTTTTTTTTTGCGAACACCGTATATATACGAGGGTGGATTAAAGAATCCTGATACATATCTGTGAAAAAAAATAAATATCTAATCTTTTAAAATGTTTTTGTCTCCTTTAATATTGTTACCGCTCTCTGCAATGCACTTGTGTCGCCTTCTTTTCAATTTTTTAAAACATTTTTAAACGCGCGTTTTATTTCTTTTATAGTCACAAAACGTTGTATCTTCAAAATGTTTCTAACCGTGGGGACAAGAAAAAGTCGCACGGAGCCAGGTTCGGCGAATACGGAGGTTGCGGAAGTCCAGAAGTCGAATTTTCCATTCAATAATCCAAAAATCAGTAACAGTACATGCCGCGAGTAGCTGACTGTATATTTGTATAATCTGTATAATTATCCGGTATATGCATACTTAATATGAGTGAAATAAATAAGATGATGATGAAATCAGTAACAGTTTGTGTGCCGGCGCGATGTCGTAATGGATACGTTTGTTCAGTGTTCAGGCCTCTTTTGTTGGACGTTGTTGATCTTATTACCCACAGAACCAAGTAGCACATATTTGTGAAGAATTACTTCCTTACAATAAAAAAACAGTCAAAAGAAACTTAGTGTTGGTTCTGCTCTGTTTGAATTATTTCGATCAACTCTCTTCATGGAAGCATTAGGTTTTGGTCTCGATGTCGTAACTATGCACCCACGACTCGTCTCCTGTAATCACTCTCTGAAGCAATCCAGGGTCCTAAAAAATCCCAGGTACAAAAGGGTCCCACACCCAGGGATTGACGCAAAATTTGGCCTGTGTGAAGTTGATGAACTGCGCTTCCAAATAATTAATTAATAAAATTCCAAAATAAACCGGAGAACCCTTGTAGTTTCGGTCTGGCGGCAACTTTTCACGCGTCGGTCTGGCATTCATCTGCTTGAATAACGGCTTCGAGCTGAGACCGAAACTACGCACACGCCCATTGCATCCTGTCCCGGGATCATTTATTAAATGCTGGCAAAATGGCAGTGCGCAAAGAGAAAGTGTCAGAGTGTGTAGACTGGTTAGAGTCTCATTTAATTACGCCCCACAAAAAGAAGTCCAGAGGTTTTAAATCTGGGCTGTTTGGTGAGTTTCGGCTAAACGTGTTTCGGCCAGAACATGTCAAAATTGTCGCCTAACCAGCTTTGTAGTTGGGCGTACAAAGGTTTGTATCAGCGAGCGTGCCGTATTGTTGAATGCGATGCGTACGGTCTTTTATTTGACACGCGGTCAATCAAATATCAAACGCGGCTTCACAACAGTCATCAAAACTCGTTGGTAGACTGTGATTTGCTGTGATAATTTTACCCTGTTTAAAGAAGTGTGGAGGCATAACGTCTCCCTCACTTGACACCACACTTACCACTTGTACCCCGACCACAAACTTGGCCGATCCTGTTACAGGAGCCTCCTCAGGGCAGAGGGCAGACCGCCAGCCATTTTTGTTCGTTCAAATTGGCATCAACTGTAAAAAACATTTAACCTGAGAAGAGCCGAAGCCGCCTAGCTTGTTTGAGCGAACACGCTGGCAAATCAAAGTGAACCACTTTGGTGGCTTTCCTCTCGTCTCCGACTAAGAAACGCAATGCAGATCGTTTATTGCAATCCGACGCATTGTGCCGGCACCCAGGCCTAGTAGATTCGCGTGTTTCCTCAGCGAAGTTCCGGAAACATCAAAAATCAGTATTTTGGCACGTTTTAGGATCTCGGGACTCCTTACCGGCCTTTCAGCCGATTGCGAATTTTTCCCTCCAAACGAGGAGCACTCCTCGGACTTTTGTGCGTCGTTGCGATTTTACCACTGCCACTCTTTGCTCCAATTTCGGGCCCATTATATGTGTTTCCGCCTATGTGATTACGTCGAATATGATCTAGAAAGCCATCTTGTTGGAAGAAAACTGTTTAGAAATCCATCCGACTGTTGGTGGCGCGTCAGGTTATTTATATATATATATATATATACTGCGATGCTAAGGTTACTTGTCAACATTTTAAAACCAAACACGATGCTGATTGATAAGGGGGTATTGCGGGGGAGGTAACTAAAAGGCTAATTAAGGTAAGACAATAGCCACGAAATTTCGAAATGGCGGCTACCTGGGCTTGGGTGACATGCTTTGAATCAAGGAAATGGAAATACATTTTGCAAGCAAATTTGCATACTTAGCAATCACCTTTGTCAACAAACAGTTTTCAAACGCACTTCCATGAGAGAGTCAGGAAGGCCACCATCGCACCTGCATATGCCTTCGGTTCATGCAGCAGTCGCACTTTACGGGATACAGAAAGCACCCTCGCCACATATGGCACTTCACGAATATGAGATAATAGAGAAGTGAACGAATTTATTTTAGTTGACAGAGTGAGGTTTTTCTTTCTAAAAAGTGTTTTTTTGCTATCGAGTACGTACAGGAATTGGGCTGTACACGTGCTGGAATATGGCCCGCTGCTGACGAATGATGTGCAAAAAACGTTGCAATTTGAAGAAAATGTGCGCCTTTGACGATTTGTATGCGGAACTAGCAAACCAAAATATGTAAGGTGGACATAGAGATTTCTAGAGCCTTAGCATTGAGGAGCACTAAGCGGCGGGCTAGCAGAGAGGGAACATGACACCTAGCCACGGACTTTGCAGCCCACAGATTTCATCACGTTCTGTGCAACGTGGAGGGCTTTCCTAAACCACAGGATATATGTCGATGCAGATAGTGCTGGAGTATATGTGATAGATATTATGCTGCAGTATATCAGGCGGTTCGGTCCATAGCAGAACTAGCGAAACGCTAGATTGATAGGTTATCACACAACCCTATTTACCCAACACGAGTGTGAATATATATATATATATATATATTTAAATTAAATTATTATGTATGCCATCAATCTATAGCTGTGATATATATATATATATATATATATATATATATATGTATAATGACTGGTGGCCTTTACATTGGGATTTGTTTTTGCTTTACTGTTGATGTGCTTTGAGCTGGTGTGTTGATGGAAATGACGAATGGGTTCGCTCGCTCTCCCACTGGCACTCAGCCTAGCTTGCTTGACACATTTGTTTCAGTTCCACGAAGCGTATGCAAGCAGAACGCTTACCATGCATTGCAAGCACACATTGTGCGGGTTCCAGCCCCCTCTGAAAATCCTCCAGCAGCAGCAGCCGGCGAAAGAAGCAGCCGGGGAAACAATCCGAGATGTATCCTTAGGAACGAAAGAGACAAGACGTCAGCAGCCGACCAGATACTTCGGCAACCCAGCCAGCCAGCCATCCAGATATCCGAAACAGACAGGACATACTAAGGCATACCAGGCTAACTACAGTGGAAGGACCTGGAAGGCTAGAGGACGCCCGACGACGTCATGACGACAATACCGAGTCACTCACAACTGTCTGCCATACAGGTACTTTTCCCGCTTCTAGTCCACTCATCAGATCAGTCAGTTTGCCATACCTATACTGCAAATGCACTATGTAATCAGCCAGCGTACGAAGAGGTGGTGGTGAACGACAACGACGACGACGACGACAGTGTCGCGCCGATGAGGATGACGTCGCCCGCGAGCTCTACACGAGCTCAGCAGTGGTATGATGACAACGACTACGACGACGACAACAACAACAACAACAACAACAAGAGCACTTCGACAGGCCCTTCCATTCGGCCGCCTGCCCGTCGTCCACCAGTAGTCACACATTGGCTGGTTGGGGGCCCCCTAGTCGTCTGCTGTTCTCCCAATGACGTCAGCGCCTCTCTGCCGAGGTGGAGGAGGAGGTGGAAAGGGGAGAGGGCAAAAAAACGCATTCGGAGAGTGTGCAGCGGAATTGCAGAGCCACATGCATAGCCTCTCTCTCTCTCTCTCTCTCTTTCTCGAGACTGCCTCTACAAGCTCTACAGACTGCGCGACCCACCCCCAGGTAGCTGATAGGTAGCCGCCATGTAGCCAGCTGGGCAGATAGATAGGCGCATTGAGGGGAAGCCTCGTGTGCTTGTCGCCAGCCAGCACCCGTCACCAGCCAGTGCCAGCAGCTTCGGCAATGCTTGAAGCCCTCGCGATGCTCGAACGAAGCCCGACTGCATAGAGTAGCGAGCGCCACGAGTGCACGCATTGCACGTATCTACGTCCGTTCATCCGTCTGTCCATCTGCGTGTCTGTCTGTCTGTCTGCATGCATGTATGCATGCATGCCGGCGCAAGGTTCTGCTTGCCCCGTTCCTTCTCCTCGGGCGCTCGCTGATCGCATAGCCGGAATTCGCACGTTCGGTTCGAGCCGAGGTTGAGACTCTGTCGAACAGTGGCGGCGGCTACTCATCATCAGTGTAGCGCTGTACAGTTGCTACATTGACAGACAAACAGACGTTCGTTCCAGCTCTAGCAGCCAGTCGGACTATTGCTAAAGTAGTCGTGTCGAGCCCGGTGGCGTGGTGGTGGCTTAGGTCTGCGCCTCGCAACCGGAGGAGACACATCGGTGCGCGGGTTCGAACCCCACCGTTTCACATTTGCATTTATGGGGGTCCGTCTATGAAGCAATGTGAAAAACAGTTCCGTGGACGTTAAATCTTGGCTGAGGGTCAGCCCAGAGACTTTACTTAGTAGTAGTAATAGTGTCGAGCGGTGGCGTGGTGCATTTGTCTGCGCCTCGCAACCGGAGGAGACACATAGGTGCGCGGGTTCGAGCCCCACCGTTGCACATTTGTATTTTTGGGGGCCCGTCTATGAAGCAATGCAAAAAGCAGTCGCATGAACGTTAAATCTTGGTTGAGGGTCAGCCAGAAAACTTTACTTTTAGTAGTAGTAGTTGTTGTTAATGTTGTTGTTTAGCTGCTGAAATTGTTGTTAGTGCTGCTGCTAAAGTTGGTGTTGTTGCTATTGTTGCTGTCGTTGGTGTTGTTGCTATTGTTGTTGTCGTTGGTGCTGTTGTAGACGCAGTAATAACGCCGTAATATAGCTACTGTGTATATGATTGGTAAAAATGAGGGTCACGACACCAAAATGAGCTAATCGTTTGCATTTATTTGAGCTCGTCAAATGAATGCATACATATTTGCATACGCATACATTAACGTATATATATGTATATATATATATATATATATATATATATATATATATATATATATATATATATATATATATATATAAATATATTGTATGGGTGGACGTATATATTTCTTATTTGCTTGTATGATTAGATATAAAAAAAAAAAAATATATATATATATATATATATGTACTCACAACGTCGTTCATAAACGGTTACTACTGTATTACAAAGCTTAAGATTTCAATCGAATAACAGCATACATAATATGCAAAGTAAATATTGTACGAAGTAGTCTATATATATATATATATACATAGATGTCCGCGCGTAGTTCGGGCTATTTTTGATGTGACGTCATATGCGCGAGACGACAGGTTGGGAAACTTACTCTGAATTTGTTCTACCAGTGGGCGGGCGCACTAATTGTATTGTACTCGCACGACAATGGCGAAAGCGATGATGATGATGATGGTGATGATGATGTTAATGATGGCGAAGACAACGGTAAACCACGACTTCGTCCACTTTGTCTGTCGAGTAGTTGTGGAATCTCTCAACGGGGAAGCCGAGGAGGGCATTTCGAGTACGGCGATCGGATAGAAAAAGACAAAGCAATGACAGCAAGAGAGAGAGAGAACTCATTGGGGGAGACACCATGAGAGAGAGATAGAGACACCATGGAGAGAGATAGAAAACTCATAGGAGAGAGGGGGGGGTGGAGGTGGAGAGGGGTAGTGAGGCGGCCAACAGACAAATGCATTGATGACGCAATGACGTCATTACTTGCCGCGTGCAGACGTGCCGCTGCGTGGGCGTCACGTGCAGCAGCAGCAGCAGCGTCATCATACTGATGCGGATGACTGTAATCATGGTGGCCACTGCTCAATTAATAACTTAGTTACTTCATTGATATCGATTAAAGTCCTTAATCTTGTACTCGCTTGCAGCACAAGCTGCCGTCGTCCCCGTTACGGTCGTTGACGTCGCGTCGCTATGTTTAGATGCAATTGCATATACATTTATATATATATATATCACATATGCAGACCCGCATACACATTCAGTGACCTACTGTGTCTGTATGAATGAATGCGGCACTATCTATCATCATCAGCACAACACCACTACAACTACGAGTGCCAGGCCGGGCGATAACGTAGCGACGGGTTAGAGTGGTGGAACGATAAACTAGGAGAACAGAGAAGAAGTTGCAACACAGACTTTAGACTTAGACTCTCTCGCACAGTCCCGCCTAGACCAAATGTATCCCCTTGACGTAACCCCGCTCTCTCTCTATCTTGGGATGTCTCGCTCTCTCGGGATGTCTCGCTCTCTCGGGATGTATCTTTGCTTCTCTTTCTCTCTCTCTCTCTCTCTCTTGCGCTTTCTCCTTCTCTCTGTCTTCTGGGTCTCGTTTTTTTCCAGCGGCTCTGTCTCTCTCTCTCTCTCGTCTCTGAATCGAAATAACACAGAGCTGTGTACGTATGTATCATCACCCGCTATGTTCACGTACGACGTCAGCAGCACCGTATCATCCCATCGATTGATGGGTGACGGTGGGTTGTAACCCCACTTGCTCCACACGCTCTCTGGCTTGCTTGCTGGCTCGCTCGCTCGCTGGCTGGCTGACACGCGCGCACGCATGCAGACACGTGCATGATACAGGGACATGCATGCTGCATGCAGACGATAGACCGTTCGATCGATTAATAATAGTCGCGGGACGTCATACGCAGCTAGCCGCCCGCAGGCGGCAACCACGCGATCCAGAGAGTAGATCAGATCGGCGGCTCCGGTCGGTTTGTTGGTTGGTTGGTTGGTTGGTTACTGGTGACACCGCTGATGATCGGCAATTTGGTCGTCAATTCTGGTGGGGGCAGCGGCGATAATGGTGACGGTGGTACTAAGATGATGATGATGATGATAATGATGATGGTGGCAGTGGTACTAATGATGATGATGATGATGATGGTAATACTAATGATGGTTATAATGATGCTGATGATGATGGTAATACTAATGATGGTGGTGGTGATGATGATGATGATGGTAATACTAATGATGGTGGTGATGATGGTGACGGTGGTACTAATGATGATGATGATGATGATAATGATGATGGTGGCAGTGGTACTAATGATGATGATGATGATGATGGTAATACTAATGATGGTTATAATGATGGTAGTAGTAATGATGGTGATGATGATGATGGTAATACTAATGATGGTGGTGATGATAGTAATACTAATGATGGTGATGATGATGGTAATACTAATGATGGTGGTGATGGTGATGATGGTAATACTAATAATGATGAAGATGATGATGATGGTGGCGGTGGTGGTGATGATGATGATCTTGAGGATACTGCCGTAGCCGGCTGTATCTCCGTGATCCCGTTTCTACTTTGCGTCGTAGTTGTAATGGGCGCGGATACGTAAGCGCTTTTACGTCGATCCCCCTCTGAACGACGTTCTGTCGTGTCCGCCCCCCCCCCTCCTCCCGCCGCGATCTTTGGCATCTACTCGCATCATCATCATCATCATCATCATCGTCGTCGTCGTCGTCGTCGCGTCTCACTATCTAACTCTGTATTGCTAAACTGCTATCTGTATGTCTCTCTGTCTGTCGGTCTGTATGCCTGTCTGTCTGTCTGTCGCCTGATGAGGCGTATTGGCGCGCTGTCTAAACATCTGAAATTTGACTCGAATGTCTCAATTGTTTCTCCCCGACAACGACCCGCCGCATACACACGCGCTCGAACACACCCACGATGCGCTCGTAGTCAAATCGTGTCGTGTTGTGAATGACTGACGACTCGTCATCGATGAATCGAGAGAGAGAGAGAGAGAGAGAGAGAGAGAGACAGAAAGAGAGAGAGAGAGACGAGTCGTGTATAACAGCGCCGACGACGGCGACAACAACAGCAATAATACAACAACAGCAATAATACAACAACAGCAACAATAACAGCAGTAACACAACAGCAACAACATTACCAGTAATTGCACACCACCAACAACAACAACACACAACAACAACAACCACAGCAACAACAACAACAGTAATAACAACAACAATTCTAAAACCAATAGCATTAAAAAATCGCATTTTGGTCGTTGCTACGTCAACTCGACTACGACAATGACTCGAAACGCTACGGAGCGACTTGTGGTCATTGTGACGACAAACAGGGTCATGCGACCGTCAACAAGAGATGCCGAGCTTGATCTGGAATGATTGTTTCTGGGTCCATATTCTGGAATTATTGTTTTCCCTTTTCTCTCCTCTCGTTGTTAGCTGGACCTTCATCGGGTCGATAGAGTTTCAGAGTTAGATAGATAGATATATAGATAGGTAGATAGGAAGACCAATAAATAGATCATAGTGATTAGATGGTTAATGAATGAATCGATAGGTATCCGACTAGGAAAAGGTATGCAAATGTACAAGCTTCAACGATGACTGCTTGTCGTGACACGGAATCGAACGAACTAGACTAGAGATTGCGGTGACGCCAGGCAGCAACGTAACGTGACAGACTGCATGACGTAGGCATGAAAAACAACGTGGGGCTCAACGCAGGCCTGCGACGACAACGACGACGACGACGACGACGACAACAACAGGCAAACGCGCTGGTTGTTTTCACACACTGCCTATTATACTACGTCTAGGTCGACAAGTTATATACAGAGAAGAGGTTAGTTAGTTATATACACACGGTTAGAGGCAAGTTATATACACACGTGAGGAGAGCGTGACTGACTCTGAACGTGACAGCGGCGATAACCGATTTCGGATTGCTCGGCACGGCCGCTTCTTCTCATTCGACCCAATGGAGTGCGCAGCCGTGACAGGCTTTGTCGTCGGTTGTGGCTGCTGGACCGCCAAACTCTGGCCGATCTGTGGTGCGCAGAGATTCTAGAATACTACATTTGGAAGAGACACGGACGTCGTCACGAATCTGCGGGCGTATTCGTCGACCGCATCAAGGCGGCACGATCACCTTGACGACGTGGTGGCCACGTCTGCTGATGACGACGTATTTAGTGTTTATCGTTAATTCAACTAATAAAAAGATGACGACGACGATGACTGATGATGATGAGGATGAATGAACGGTGATGGTGATAATTATTATTAGGATTCTTATTATTAACTTACTTTATTACTTAATTATTGCGGTTGCGTCAATGAGTTACTAATTTGATTTTTTCATTGTTGAGAATAAGCTCATCACCGTCATGCTCCAGAGTAGGAGATTCTATCAGGGTATCAGGTACGTCTTAAGTCGGTTAGATCCAGTAGTAGCAGTAATAGTTTGTAGATTATCGACATCGATAGATGTGATATGCGCGTGCGAAGCTAGCTTGTGTGTGATGGCGTAACATCTGTTACGCGCTCCACGGAAGGCGTTCCACGAACTCGAACGTTATCAAATCGATGACGAAAGTCCGCAGGTAAATTCGACTAGCTTAACCAGCGACGTGGTCAGGTGCGCGACGAATTTATTCCGTTGGTCTGTGTGCGTAAAGTCTATACACTTAATTGCAGGGTGAAATATTGAGGCGCGCACAAGTAAAAGCAAAGTAGCAGACACATGTGTATTTCACATAGTGGAAGTACGCAACAAAGCGCGCAAATAAGAACGATATATGTTTAAAATATATTTTATAGAAAAAATATGCTCATATATACGTAAGTAGACACACTTGTACTATTTATTGTCTACCTAAATGAGTCTTAATTTTAGGTGTACCTTACCACAGTGCTACCGCATAGCGTATGATCCAGGCTGCCACCCTAATCGTAATTATTACATTTTGCTTTTGTTCGCAATAGTTTTTTGAGTGATTATATTTGTCGCATGTATGCAGACGTTTATGGAGAGACGAAATAAATAAAAAAAACTTAAATAAATTGCGCATACACTTGCTTGTGTCGTCATAGGAACTCTCTAGCCTTATCAGAGCTTCTTTGCCTGATTAAATTTATGTTGCGTAAATTGCACGCACAGGCCCGACCGAGTTAACTGCAGGACAAGCTAAACCTAAAACGGTTATGGTGTCCCGCTAGATACGCCAAGAACTGCCGGACCGATTTGCAGCTGAGGCAACACGGATAACAGCAACGGTATACAAATGTGACATTGTAATAATCTAAAAAGAAAAAAATTGAAATATTAATATATATATATATATATATATATATATATATATATATATATATATATATATATATATATATATTGACAACGTATGAACCATCACACCTGTTTCTGTTCGAAGCGACTTTATTTTGAGTTGACATAATGTGTAAATATGTTTTAATAATTTCTAATAGTTTTTAAAGAAAAACATAATCTCGGCAGAGCTCCGTTTGCCGCAAGTTTTCAGTTTCATGTATGAGTGTTACGAGTACACGTCTTAGTGTCGTTTCTTGAGTCTTGAGCAAACTGGTTATACTGATCCTATGCTGCACGGTAGTAATTGCGCCACGTATTTATATTATATATTGAATGATAAACAACTGCTCGTAATGTTAAATAGTTTTATATACGAGAACTTAGGCATTGTGAAATTGCGGTCCCGGTAATAAATCCCAAATTTGAAATAGAAAAAAAAATTTGTTGTTCCTACTGCTATTGCTGACCAGTAGCCTGTTCTCGTCGTTATTGTTGTAGTTGTCGACAAGGTAACTGAGCAGTCTCACACCTGGTGCCAATTGAACTCCCGTTATTTGACCATTATGGCCACCATCATCAGCTCGGGATTAAACCAAGAAGAGATACAGTTGTGTCCCCTCATCAATGAAAGTTGGCCCTAAATCTTGTCGTTATTCTTATTGTGTCTGACATGGGCCTAAATCGCCATGTTCTCGTTTGAGTAAACGTATTCGGCCACAGTCTGTCTTCTTCCCGACGACCGAAAATTATTCTTATTTGGTAAAGAAAACGAAATTTAACTTGCGGCTGAGCCTGTTGTCGTTTTAACCAACGCTCCCAATTTACACACATGTATGTATGATATATATATATATATATATATATGATATAGTATATATATATATATATAGTATATATATATATATATATATATATATATATATATATATATATATATATATATATTATATATATATATAGTAGTGAGTTAATCACATATATGTCTGAACACGGCATAAATACGCTCATTTCGGGGATATTTGTGCTCTCTGCTCACAGAACAGCGTATTCCGACCGTGATCCCTCATTGTTGGTCTGGCGTAGAACATATCAATTTATTCTAGACGGGGCGGGTACAAGTCTGTAGTTCCGAAGTTCTGTCAGCTCGCTTAAGATTGCCATGCGGATGAACTGATTAACTAAGAGCTACGACGGAATCGGTACACTGTCAAGGATGGCTGTACTCGTCACGCAGCACCGCAGAAGTGCAGTGAACGGGTGGAACAATACCATGCGACTGGTAAAACGACTACAACCCGTTGACGCGTCTGGTTACTATAGATTCGGAACGCCAATGGCGGCTTTGCTAAGCGACAACACAGCAGCCTGTTGTGTAGTGGCTGATGTTGATCTGACACTGCTCCGATACTTGCTGTGTGTGTGGCTGCTCAAATGTGAGTAAATCGAGAAGTATATAGAAATAAAGTGGTAGAGAAAAAAGGCCTCGTGGGGTTGAGTAGTGTGAGAAAAAGAGGATACGAACGTGAGGAAATGCACGAAATAGATTAAATGAAGCGATATGAGAAAATATACCTTTATTCTTTTTATCTAGAAACGATTTCGACTGTTCGGCTGTGTTCACCGTGCTCATCGTCAACTCTAAGACCTAAGCATTCCTGCGCGCGGCACCTCCGATTGTCACCCTTGTCGGGCAGAAATCAGAAAGTTGTTGACGTGATGCCAGAGCAATGTCGACCGAAATGATTTTCTGCCTTCCGGCCATACCTGGCAAACACTTGATTGCGGCCAAGAACTATATAGGTCTGAGGTCAGAAGCTAGGCTAATTGGAGTTCGAGCGGTACTGCAGAGACTCTCCCAGCAGAGACAGGCAGATAGGTTAATGTCACTTCGCAACAGTCCGCATTCAACGATTTGAACGCTGTACTGCGGTGTCTCTCGTCCTCTGTCGAGGCTCTATTACCAGAGAGACTATTACTACCACTTCTAACGGGATGGCGCCGGCGTTCTACAGTGGGGAGAGTCTTGGACATAAATCAGGACGCTCGAACCTAGCGAAACTGTGAAACAGTCAGTGAAATTTGGCCATCAGCATCGAGGCGGTTGATTTTCTGTGGCGCTGTGGTTGATTCAATCAATGCCGGCCGATAGCTGTAAGCCGAGACTTCAGCCGGACCGTGCCCTGCGCCTTTCCGGAACCTGCAAAAAGTACGGTTACGTTTAGGCCAGGCAAGCTAATTGATTTGATTGAGTGCTATCTAATGTTTTGTTATAGTGTTCCTAATATGAGTGTTGGCATTGCGTGCGTGTACGTTTGAAGTTGATTAGAATGTGTGATAAATGCGCGAAGCGACAATTCTCTGGGGGCTTATTTCTCGTTCAGTTGTGGGGTACAAACATTTTCCCATTCTGAGTATACCATATGGTTTTCTAATTTGCAGAGTTAAGGTCAAAAGCTCAAATTATGTAGACATACAGAGAAGGGTACACAGGTCCTATCTTTCTAAGAATAAACACCCATGTTAGCGGCGGTAGCAGTAGTGAAAACGACTGTCATACCAGTAGAAATAAATTGGAACGAACTAATAAATAGAAATAAGCAACATTAACAACAACAATAATCAGACAAAAAAAACTACTGGAGAAAACAACAGCAACAACTGGCTTGGGCCTGACCTTCATACGCCCCCGGTGGTAGTCATTATACGATTATTTAGTCGTATAATGATATCGTTGATGATCGATCGTTGAGAGTGCATCAATTCTAATGTTGTTCGCTTTAGCCTGCGTATTGGGTTGCCAGTAGACTGACGTACGTGTCTTTATGGCCTGGGAATGATTGGTGTTATTGTGTAGGCTGTCGTTATCGCCAAGCGCCGTCTATTTTAATGTGAGAAGCGACAGAGTAGGGGGTCGAACGGGTGAGGTGTTGTCCAAGGAGGCGAAAGGTGGTCAAGAGGCCTCTGGAGATGTCGGATCAGATCATTGTTGTTATCGTTGTAACAAGTACTAAACAGGAGTCTAGAGGAAACAAAGACTTGCGCCTGTTGTTTTTGTTGTTGTTGTGATGATGGTGGGCGTCGCAGCCGGCGTCCTTGTCTTCTGCACTTTGCACACGAAGAGTACACGGAAGGAAGTACCTCCCTTAAAAGGAGATCAGCAGCGAGCGTAGCTCTATTTATGACCAATTTGCACCATGTGGCTGAAAGGCTCACTGGAAAAAAAAGAAACACACAAAGGCGGCTGAACTGAACGTTAGTGAGTTCAAAATCATACGACGGGTAAGTATCAGATGTGTAGCATTAAGTGGCCTGCTATACCCTTAGACCATATAGTATCAATTATTTAGTTCTTATACACTATAGACCACACGACCGATCTCTATACTAAGGCAAACCTGCAGATGTAAGATCATTTTAGAATTCAGAAAATCTTTCTAAACTATTTTACAACTCTCACGAATAATCTGAGAAGATCTCGCACTGTATCATCGATACACATAGTTAAGTCGGATCGAATAAATAATGTGTTTTACGGCGCGCAGCATGCAGTTTGCGTAGCTAAGATAGTCGTCGAATTGAATTATCATTGTGTGCAATTTGTAACTCCACTACATGTTGTTACATGTAAAAAATGCTGCCCTTGTATTGTCCACTCCTGTGACAGAACGAAATTGTATTGAATTATATTGAGTAAAAAAATATACATAAAATGCCTAATCATACGTGATCTTACTAAGAGCTTCATAATAAGTTTCACATTCAAGGTAATATTAACCGTTAGGGTTATATTTTATGTGTGTGTATACCTATAGCATCGAGCGCTTTTATTTCCAACAGACATTGGCGTCGCAGGTTCACTGCGTGACCTCGGTTAATTTGCAGATCAATGTCCGCAAAACGCATGCAGTGAATGTTTGGTAATTAGGAACGTTTTTACGCCACCGAGAAGCGAACCCCGTCTGGAAGCGGAGGTTGTAACGTATGTTAATGATCTTCTACACCTCGGGAGACATGACACGGATCGCGTCGACGGACCCTCTTCGACATGACGATTGCACCCATAGCCACGCACAGCACTAATGTAATCCAGCGCAAGCCGGCAAAACGAGCTTAACACTTGACAGGACAAAACAACGGAGGGCTGGGTTACCATAGTCCCTTGCGAATCACCCTCATCTCGACCACGCAACGTCACCTGCGTGCTCCGCAGCGCGCGCGGTGAGCGTCCTCTAACCGCGTCTTCTTGCGCATAATAGCGTCTAAAAAGTAGACGCCTGCCGCCCATGCGGCGACATCCTCTATCATGTGACCGACAATGTTTCGTGTCGATCTCTTTCGATGTATTGCTCAAACAGTGCGTCGAGCGTCTGGGCCAAGGCGGAGCAGAAAGAGACCGTATGATCAACGTCGTCTGGCTGCCCCAACGTGTAGAGTGTGCACGTGTCCTCCTGCGACTTCCCGATCCGCAACACATAGGTTTGGAACTGGCCGTGGCCCGTGAAGACCTGGACCGAGCGTTACGTAAGTGGGCCTCGGGCCGGCCTGTCTTACCAACGTTGGAGGTACGGTATAAGCGACTGGGTCCAGTTTGCCCAGGGCACTTTTGAGCCGGGCGTGGCTCATTCATGAGCCCACGCGTCAAGCGTTGTCGCTTGGGTTTGCGGAGAGTTCGTCTCTAAGTTCCCGGGGGTGTCTGCAATGGTTTCACCGTCTTCTACCTTTAACCTTAGCGTGCTTCGTACCCCAGTCCCCCGATTTCTAGCCTCCTTGTTGGCTTTGTCAGAGACCCTCGTGCACATACTCAGGCTTCCACTTTCGCCGCCTCTCTTCATGTAGCAAATTTATAGAGCTTCTAAGAGGGGTATTGTTTAGTTCTTCTCTGTGACATGCACCAATGGTGCCTTTCCCCACCCCCAAGCTCGCTGGCTTTCCTGATAACTGCCTGTAACACGAATAGGGTTTTTATTCCAATGGACTCCATTAGGTCCACCACACCCACGACCAAGTGATGTCGAGCTGCCGCTGTCTCCACTGAGTCGCCAATAAGCTCTATAACTTCACTGTTTTTAAGCACTACGGCTTTTCGGCGTCCAATCTGTCCACCACCAGGACTGAGGGAATTGCAACGCGATCTATCCTAGCGGGACTTTGTCTGAAGGTAGATCCCTCAGAAACTTCCACGACGCGGACACCTCTTGGAAAGGTGTTTTTTTTCCTCTTGGAAAGGCGCCTTTTGCCATAAGCTCTTTGAGCTTTTCCTTGAGTTGTTTTTTTGTTTGTTCGTTTGTTTTTATCCTCTATCATTCGACGCCTCATCGTATCGCATTGCAGCAGCAGCAACCAAAAGTGCCGGCGACCACAGACTTGTTGTGGCCATAGGAGCTCCCAGCCCTCGTGCTTCCATTTATCCATCCCAGCCAGCCATCCAACCATTGGCCTATTATGGGTGCTCTCGTCGAGTGTCAAGTCGACGCGGTCTAAGCGCATCGTATTGTTGTGCGGCGGCGATGATGATGATGAAGTGGGACGCGGGCGGCGGGAGTCTGCGAAAGTAGCGCAAATGAGAAAGGAAATGGGGAAAGTGGGAGAAACTTGGAGAGTTGGGAGAGATAAAAATTAGAGAAAGAGAGAGAGACTGAGGGTGGGAGAGAGTGTCCTAGAAAGTGGGGTAGACAGAGAGAGTGGGTAAATTGGGAATGCGAAAGAGAGACTGGGTAAGTGGAATGAGAAAGAGAGAGAGAGAGAGAGAGTAGGTGGCGTAAGAATGAGCGAGAGAGAGAGAGAGTAGGTGGCGTAAGAAAGAGAACCAATAAGTGAGTGGGGTGATAAAGACATGGAGAAAGAGTAAAGAGGGGTGAGGAAAGGGAAAAGTGAGATTGGAAATAGAACGAGAGGGAGTGAGTAAGTGGGGTCAAATAAAGAGAGACAGTAGAGGAATGAGAGAGGACTGGGTAACAGAGGTAAGAGTGAGTAAATGGGGTAAGAGAGTGAGTAACAAGGGTACGAGAGTCAGTAACGAGGGAAAGAAAGCGAGTAAAGGGGGTAAGAGAGTGAGTAACGGGGGTAAGAGAGTTAGTAACGGGTGTAAGAGAATAAGTAACGAGGGTTAGAGAGTGAGTAACGGGGGTAAGAGAGTGCCTAACGAGGGTAAAAGGGTGAGTAGCGAGGTGAGAAAGTGAGCAACGGAGGTGGGAGAGCAGTAACGGGGATGGAAGAGGAAGTAAGGGGACAAGAGTGCAAATACCGGGTATAAGAATGTGAGTAACGTGAATAAAAAAGTGAGTCACGGCGGTGAGAGTGAGTATGGGGACAGAATGCAAGAATGAAGAGTCAGTAGTGGGATAGAGAGAAAAAGAGAGTGACTAAATAGTGTGCGCAAAAGAGAAAGGCCATGAGAGATGGTAAAGAGCAGGTAGTAAAAGGCAGAGAGAGAGTGGATAGAGGGACAGAGAAAGATAAATCATGTATGTTCATGTATGCCATTGTCTTGGATGGATGGTTGGCAGGCATCTTGTTTTAGAAAGAAGAGGCATTAGTAGTGTGAAAGTAGTGTAGGTAGGTATATGACCGCGTTAGTCTCTCTGTCTCACCCGCACTCTCGGAATCTCTCTCTCTCTCTCTCCGTTAGCAATGGCAGCGTCGAAGGTAGCAACGTGTTGTTGTATAACAGAGAGAGATAGAGAGATCTGTTTTGTGGTTGCTGCGGGGTAATGCTGACTTTTATTTCTCTTTTCCCTCTTTCCCTCGTTGTTCTTTATGTCTTCCTATCTCACGCATCTGGGCCGTTCCCCCTCTCTCTCTCTCTCTCTCTCTCTCTCGTTTTCTTCTTCTCTGTGTCATTCTCGACCAGCAGGCTACGATCATTTGCCTACAACTACACCGTGAAATCATCTTAATCAATTCTTCAACTATTTATCTTCTTTCTCTTGTTGTCCCTGTATACTGTAAATATATTTTTCTTTTATTTCAGCCATTTGTCTCTCTTTCTCTCTCTCTCTCTATAGATATATATATTTATATATATGAATATATATATATATATATATATATATATTTATATATATGAATATATATATATATATATATATATATATATTTATATATGAACTCTATCCGTCTCATACACACGACAATCCTCGTACATTGACGTGGACCCAGTGAATCCACAATGCATCGGCCGAGAGCCGCGAGCCAAGAGGGCGGGCCGGCCGGTTTGCCGCGATAGCGTTGTCGTCCTTACCTCGTCGTCCGTCGTCTTCGTTCCTCTAGGGTCATTTTCGCGCATCGTCGAAAGCGATCGAGTCACACTCAGGAAGTCGCGTGCGCACACTCGCTCGCTCGCTCACGCCAATCGACAACAAAAAAAACGAGGAGCCGAGATGATCGAGAGCAAACGAGTGGTTACGCGAGCGGTTATCGTTAGGACGCGTTTATCGTTATCTCTACGTTACTCTAGCTACTGCTGATGCTGCTACTGCGACTACTACTACTATTACTACGCGTTCTACTATGACTACGGATTCCAGCGGCGGCAGCTGCTGGAAACAGTTGGCAGCTTCCAACTGCCTGGCCGGATAAACATATCGACACTTGGACAAATCAGCAGCAGCAAACAAACCAGTGCCAAACCGCTGAGACACTGACGACGAATTGACAGACAAACAGATATATAGACAAGAAAACAGACAGACCTACAGACGGACGGACGGACAAGCAGAGAGACATACAAACAGATGGGGAGTAACAGCAATTAGCCTACCTATCTAAACAAGTTCCGCACAATACACACACACACACACTCACACTCGCCTAAAACAACAATACAGCCAACGAGGTAACTCGTTGGCCACCCTAGTTCCTCAAATTTCGAGATGAGTACGACGCCTAAGTCAGCTGCTTTGCTAGTTTACTAGTTACATAGATAGATAGATCAAGCGCTGGTTTGCTAGTCGTCGTTGTCGTGGTCAATAGCTTAGGAACAACAACAATATCGTAATCAACAGTAGTAACGTCAACAGCAACAACAACAGCAACGACAACCACAGCAGCAGCAGCAACAACAACCACAGCAGCAGCAACAACAACAACAACAACAACAACAACAATAACAACAACAATAACAACAACAACAACAACAACAACAACAACAACAACAACAACAACAACAACAACAACAACAACAACAACGACGACAATAGCAGCAATGACAACAACAATAACTACAACAGTAATGACAACAGCAAAAACAATATGAGCAATAGCGACGACAAGAATAGCGACGATGGTGGTAACAAAAGCAATGCCGACAAAGCACGGAGAAAAAAACAAGCTAAGTTGTTGCCGCTGATTTGCTGAGATTGTTGTCATTGTTGCTTTTGTTGAGGTTGTTGTTCTGTTGTTGTGCTGTCATCACTGTTATTTCTGCGATTGTCGCCATCATTAGTATTGGTGTTGCTGCTGCTATTGTGAATGATGATATCATTTTGCATATAATTGTGTTGTTGTTGTCGCTGTTGGAGTTGATCCTTTTTGTCGATAGCAGTGTCATTGCTGTAGTTAGTAGCCTTAATGCATTTGTCGTTGTTGTTGTTGTTGCTGCTGTTGTTTTTGTTGTTAGTGTCATCCGCCGTTTCCGTTGTTTTTTTATCAATTGCGATAGTGATATTGATGCTGTTGTTGTTGTTGATGTCGTCGTCGTCGTCGCTGCTGTTGTGTTTGTTGTTGTCAAGCGTGGTATTGTTGTTGTTATTGTTTGTGTCAAGTGTGGCATTGTTGTTGTTGCTTTTGTCAAGTGTGGTATTGTCGTCGTTGTTGTTGTTGTCAAGTGTGGTATTGTTGTTGTTGTTGTTTTTGTCATGTGTGGAATTGTCGTCGTTGTTGTTATCAAGTGTGGTATTGTTGTTGTTGTTGTTGTTGTTGTTGTTGTTGCTGTTGTTACTATTGTTGTCATCGTAGAGCGCGCTGCTACACAGTGAGCGAGTTTACTGCCGTTCCTGCTGATGCTGATGCTGCTGCTGTCACCATCGCCACTGCCTCCGTCTGCCTGTCTGCTTGCTTGCCTGTCTATGTGATTATGGTGGCGGCGGCGCCGCAAACGCTCCGTTTTCGCGATGTCTCTGCTGAACTGGCTGACAACACCGTCTTTCTCTCTCTCTCTCTCTCTCTCTCTCTCTCTGTCTGGTCATCTCTTTTTCGAACGATTGGCCGGCTGGTTCTGGTCTGTGGTGTAGACTGAGACTTCGAGCTCTGTATGACTGCCGCCGGTCTGCATATGTAGTTCTTCTACCGAGAGACGACGACGACGACGAGAAGACTGCCAGGCGGCTGCTGCCGCCGCGAGCCGCTCTCGATCTTGTTGTTGTTACGATCGTTGTTGCTATTGTTGTTGTTGCTATTGTTGCTGCTGCTGCTGCGGTTGTTGTTGTTGTTGTTGCTATTGTTGCTGCTGCTGCGGTTGTTGTTGTTGTTGTTGCTGCTGCTGCGGTTGTTGTTGTTGTTGCCGCTGTCGTCCTTGCGCTGCTGTTACGCTATCTCGACCAGCTGTAGCAGCTGCTCAAGCGCCCCTCTGTCTGTCCGTGTGTCCGCCTGACGGTGTGTCTCTGTCTCTGTCTGTCCGTCCTCTGTCTCTGTCTGTCCGTCCGTCCGCTTGTCTGCTCTCTGTCCTCTGTCCTGCCATCACACATATAGAGTATGATGATGATGATGATGAGCATCGCTTACCATCTCGTCATCACCATCTCGAAGCGAGCAGCCAAACCGAGCCACCCTCTCTCGAGATCGCCATGGCAACGCTGACGTCATCACCATCGTTCGCTGTGCGCGCTCCCGACTGCTGCTGCTGCTGCTGCTGCTAATGGTGATTCTGATGTTGTTGCTGCTGCCGCTGCTGCTGCTGCTGCCACCACTGCTCCCGCTACTACAACAATTGCCTTCTTTCTAATCGAGTGTGTTGTGTACATTCGACAACAACAGTCTCGGGGGGCGACGACGACGACGACCACAACGACGATATCGACAACCAGAATGATGGCGATGATGGCAATGGCCAGCAGATAGCTACTACTACCACTGTTTGTCGTCACAACACCGAGTGCTACTGCCGCTGCTGGCTCGACAAGACCATCGGCCACCGTGGCTCAGCAGAACGGCACCAACAACAGCGAGTACAAACAAGTAAGACAGTCTCAGTAGTCAGCCAGTCAGTTGGAGTCCACTGAGCAGGCAGACATCCATCTCTCTACCCACCCATCTATATATCTATTCATCTAGATATCTATTCATCTATATATCGCTGTATGCATCTCCAGACCTGCCTACCTCCATTCATACCTATCTCTCTCTGTCTGTGTCTCTGTGTGTCTGTCTCACGCACTCACCACAATCTCGCGACCACAAACGACCACGTACTGACGACCATCAGGCATAACGAAGAGCCACTGCTGCTGTCTCTGCTGTACCAACAACAACACGAACAGGACGATTATCACCAACAATAGCAACAACAGGAACACCACCAGCACAACCAGAGCAGCAGGAACTCAATCCAAGCAGGAACAGGAACAACGCGCTGTTCCTGTCGATCGGTCGCTCCACGACCAACGACCACTGCCTAGGAACTAGAAGACAATGACAAACATACATCAACACCACCGAACGATCACCGATCACGGTGGTCATCATGTGTTGCGAGAATCAAGTGTGAGCTAGTGAGTGAAGGATCGATCAATCCACATCATCCGTCGATTCATTCGAGATAGACGATTCATTGACGAGAATTCACGCCGAGTGAGTCAGTCATTGATTCATTCATCGTGAGACTTGAGATTGTTGAGTGATGACCAAATGAAAACAATACGTGAGTGCTGAGTGGTGATGATCGATGCACGCGCGCACGTCCTCACTGAGGCGCACGCAGGAACTCCAGTCCTGGAACGACATCATGTGAGGCCAGCCAGCTGCTTGCCGTTTGTGCCTATTCCTGAGTCCTGCTGCTGCTCCTGTTGTTGTAGTAGTAGCAGCAAGCAGGTTTTGCTCGAAGTTCTCTTTGTTTGTCCAGAGCGCCGGCAGAACGTTCCTAGTGTCGTGCCGCAGGAAGAATCAATGCAAAATGTGATGATTCAATGACGAGTTCAGCTGTTCGGCGCCGCAACCACCGCGTTCATTGTTCTCTGGTGCGGGGGACCGGCGACGTTTTTGTCGTCATCGTCGTCGACGGGGGGTAGTTTGTGGCTAGCTGAACCCCGCAGTGCTCCGCGTTTTTTATCGTCGTCGTTGTCGTCGTCATCGAGAATCACGGTGTCACGCCGACTAAGTAATTGTTGTGCCCACGGAACCCCCTCCGGTGCGGTGTGCAGTGCTTGTGAGTGTCTGCTGCTGCCGCTACTATTGTTGTTCTTGTTCTTACTGTGGATAGTGTTCTCATAGCTGTTGTGGTTGTAGTCGTGGTTGTCACTGTGGTGGTTGTTGTCGTGCTACTGTTGCTGTTGTTGTCGTCGTCGTCGTCGCCATCGGAGAGCACGTACAAAATACAGGTGCACGTGTACGGAAACCTAGCGTATCAGTTCTATCAGTACCAACAACGATCAACCAAGGATAAGTCAGTGCCAGTCATTGTCGTTTGTGTTTGCCGAGGTTTGACCGGCACGCCACCTCCACGCGCGATATTTGTCGCCACGCTCAGCGCCCCCCCGTGCGTGACCCCCACCCCAACTGCTGCGCTGAAGCTGGAACTACAACCCCAGCCAATGTTTGTGAGAGTTTTGTGGCCTGCCAACGGGATCGCGGGAACATTAGCGGCAACACCTGCTGAAGCACCAACAGCTGCAGCAACAGCAACAGCATTACCATCATCATCCCGCATTTTGCTGTGTTTGCAGGTAGGCATTGGTGAACAGCGCGTGCCGGGCGCGATGTGCATAGTCTATCGTCTAGTAGTGACGTCGTCAGCTGTGTACAGGGGCATGCCCTCACATCCGTACGGCTATAGTGATTGTCAGCAATCACATAATAATTAGTATGATTATTATGGTGACGACGATGATGGCGATGACGGTGATGATAATTATTGGTCTTCGTGAGCATCAGAAACTACGATCTCGATCTGCTGCTGCAGCTGTATTTCGATCTAATTGTCCTCCTACCCTTCGAACTATGTAGGCACACGTGTACCTGTGAATCTCTGTGTGTGTGTATGTTTGGGAATATTTGTGCATTCGTACATAAAACGTACATTATGTTGTTGTTGTTGTTGTCGTCTTCCTGTTCCTCGTCGTCTTTGTATTGTGATCCACGTGAATAATGTCAAATACAAAACACCTCTACTTCAACGCCAACAACAACAATGCTTGCAATAACAACAACAACAACAACAGTAATAGCAGTATATCAACAGTTGCACAAGGAGCAAACAGCAGTACTAACCATAACAACAAAACAACAAAAGCAGTAGCTGCGGATGAAAGGTGCCAATCTAAGCAAGATTGTTGTTTGCAACGGGGACTGCAAACTGACTAGTATCATTGTGGAGTACATGCGTGACTGTCCAAACATAGAGATAGCGTGCAGATATATATATATATATATATATATATGGTAAGGATGTGGTAGATACGCTGCTACTACGTGGGTACGTTTACTCTCCATCCAGCCAGCTGCTCGAAGTGCTGCTGACGTCGTCACGGTTTTTGTTGTCTTCGTTGTTACCGCTGTTACTGTTGTCGGCATTATTGTTGTTGTTGCTGTTGTAGGAATTGTTACGCTTGTTGGAGCTTCTCAATGATGCTTGCGCGGGTGTGTGTGTGTGTGTGGGTGGTAATGTCCCACAGCGATTCCGCAGCTGCTTTTTTGCAAAGCGTTCCTGCAAGTGCAGCATGTGTGTCGTGGTCGTGGCTGTAGTCGTCGCCGTCCCGTGGTCCGCCGTGCATCGACTTTTCTAGTTAGTGGAGGCGTAGTCGTCAGCCGGTCGGTCCTAGTTAGGGAATCGTCAGTTTGGTGGCCGTTTCTGAAGGTCGCTGCGGCAGAAGGCCCGCTGCCCAAGTGCGCCGGCCACAACAAAACACTCGTGGCCTCTCTGTAGTGATCACAAGAGTCTTGCCAGCCTTAGTTTTCGTTTTGTTGTTTCCTACTAACTAGTACTAACTACCAGTATTCGCAGTAGATCTGCAGTTGTAATAGTAATATTAGCAGCAGCCGCTACAGCAGTCGAACAAATTATTCCCTACCTACTTGTAGAATAATAGGTTAACGTTGTAGGCCGTGGACAGTAAAGATCAAAACGAAAGAGGAGTAAATCCTTAAAAGCCGGGCCGAGCCGGCTCACTTGGTAGGCTACGCGCGACGCGACGCAGGCCCGCCATCGTTGGATGCGCTGTGTGTTCGTTCGTTCGTTCGTTCGCAGGATTCGATCAGCTGGTAGACAGGCTGCCCGTCTGCCCTATTCCTCTCTCTCTCTCCCCCTCTCGCCCATCCCTTCCTGTCTTCCCTTAGGGCCCTCTCTGGTCGCCCATTCCCGGCGGGTTTGCGCGCGCGCTCGATATGTTGCTATCGCGAGTTGTTTTGTGTCTGTTGCCTACCATATTCTCCTTGTTTCTTCTACTCTCTCCTTCTATGATTCTCCTTCCCCTTTTCATTTTTCTTCTTCTTCTCGCTTGCTCTGTTGACGTATGTGTCTGTCCGTCTGTCTGTCTGTCAGTTGGCATTTCTGTCTGGTGTGCCTGGCTTTTCTCTTTGATTTGCTTCGTCTCGCCGCCGCCGCCACCATTTGCACTTGTTGTCGCGTGCCCTCTGTTTTCGCGCGATTGTTCTAGCTTGCTATAGCTTCGTCGTCGTTGTCGTGGTCGTTGTCACGGCTGCTTTCATCATTAGTGCTGCTGCTGCTGCTGCTCTTTTATTGTATAGCTGCTATTGTGGCCGTTATCTCGTCCGCTTTCCTCCTCGAATCCACCTCTTTGTACTCTGTAGTAGTAATAATAGTAGTAGTAGTCAAAGTAGTAGTCGTGGTTGTTTTTGCTGATGTTGTTGCCATTCATATCATGTTTGCTGAAGGAGACACATAGAGCGTGCTGAAGGAGATGCATTTGCCCACGCGTCACATACGAGGCGGCGTAAGACTGCAGAAAATTGTTCGCTTTCCGCTAAAGCCCTACCTACCCTCCACGATTACCTCGTAATCAGTACTACACTTAGGAGTTATTCCTCTCTCTCTCTCTCAAGGAAAACAAGTGTCAGTCGCATGTACCATTACCAGAAAAGCAACAGCAGATTCTAGGGGCTGCTGTTACAGTTTGTCTTGCTAATACACCGCTAGCTAAGCTATTACTCTTAGTTACCACGACTAGTATTAGCTCGCTAGTGCTATCTCAATTAAACGTTTTCGGACGGTTATGGTTACTGCTGCTGCTGCGCTGGAGGAGGAACCACCTTAACTAATACTCGATTAGAATGCATCCTCATGTCACACAGGGCAACCCTTAACTAACTCTTTTGGGCTGACCCTCAGCCATCACTTAACACGGGACTGATTTTACATTGCTTCGTAAGACGGACCCCATAAATGCAAATGTGCAACGGTGGGGCTCGAACCCGTGAACCTATGTGATGTGTTGCCAATGAGTTCAACACAGAGCAACCCCAGTACTTCTATTTTTTTGGTGGTGAGAGGGAAATCGGTATCGAGTACAGCATCGGTATCGAGTTCCACACTACCCGAAGCGGGTAGTGTGGAACCCGATACCGATGTTGTTGGCATAATACCCAACAAAACCCTAAAAACCTCTCCACTAAATGGCCTCAGGAAGAGGCGAGGAGCTGGAACCGTTTTTTAATACTACTTCAACTACTGCTCCTACTGCGATTGTACCTGACTTGTGGTGGATGGAGTTAGATAACTCGGCAATAACTAGACAAATAAACATATCACAAATCAACAGACGCACGCGAGCATACATCGACCATGCGCGACGTCGACTTAAGCTGCATTGATCCATCGATCCTTCATCAATTTGTAGCTGTTGTTGTCATTTGTGACATTTTTGTTGTTGTCATTTGTGTCTTTTTGTTGTTGTTGTTGTTGTTGTCGTTGTCGTCGTTGTTATTGTCGCCGTGCTTTTCTTCGTCTTTATCGCCTTATTCTTGTTGTTGCTCTTCCTTCCGCCTGTTCCTTCCTTTTATTTCGTATTGTCGCTTTGTATTGACAACCTTGGAGAGGCGACGCACGTGTCATGCATGATTCGGTCGAGTTCACATAACCGCGCTCGTCTTGCTCCGAGACGTCAATGCAGGCAGTCTCTCTCTCTCTCTCTCTGTAGTTGACCGTAACGTATGACCCCTTCAACTAACTACGAACGCAAGCCGCGACCATATACACATACCATTGTAGTAGTACCATTCGCTACTGTAGGTGTCATAGTCAAAGTAGTAGTATTAGTATTAGTAACAGCATTAGCACTAGTAATGCTAGTACATACGTAGCAGTATCAGCAACATAGTGATTAGAACGGCAGTTGCAATGTCAGCAACAACAACAACAACAGCAGCAACATTAGCAAAGATAGGAGGAGCAGGAGCGACTTTTTTTACTACTAGTTTTATGCTACAATAAATAATGCAACCGAGCATTAGTGGCAAAAGGTATTGCCTTGCTTGATTTCCGGAGACCGTGGACGCATGGACAAG
Organism: Dermanyssus gallinae; assembly: GCA_003439945.1. Lineage (NCBI taxonomy): Eukaryota > Metazoa > Arthropoda > Arachnida > Mesostigmata > Dermanyssidae > Dermanyssus > Dermanyssus gallinae. Next base: position 24,161 of record QVRM01005533.1, on the reverse strand, counting down.
GCCACTCTTATATTGGTTTCCATGGTTTCCAATTTCCAAGACAAGGTGAATGACGGAGTGAATTATAATCGGTCATAATCGGCCAAAAAAAAACGGAGATCACAGATGTCTCAATAAAAAAGAGATGGTGCATTACCACCCAATCCCCTATTATTCAAAAGCTAACGACAACAACAACACCACGAACAGCTGCAATTAGCACCACATCCACCGCCACCACCACTACCATCACCCTTATTATTATTATTAGTACCCAGGTTGGGTAAATTATAAACAATTACATCAGTCTCAATTAGTGGTTCCTCCACCTCACCGGACCTTCTCTCATCTTGCGAGTTCAGCTATTGACTGAACTGCGGGACATGCTGCGGCGTGGTATCTATCTATTGCAATGGCCTAAGCATCTCGAGCACCTACAACACTCCTGAGGATCGTGCCCCTAGAATTATCAGCATCAACAGCAGCAGCAGCAGCAAAAGGATAACTACAATGTTGAGAACTACCCCCAGAACTACCCCCTTCCCGTCCCGATCCCCGTACAACAACGTCCAGTTTGTCATAGTTCATGTCATTGTTCTTGTGTTGTCGTGACTAGTGTTATTGTTGTTACGCCACCGTCATCGTATGACGGCGGTGGTCGTCGTCGTCGTCGTCGTTGTTGTTGTTGTGTGTTGTTGGTGCTGTTGCTGTTGTTGTTGCTGTTGTTGTTGTTGCTGTTGTTGTTGTCATGTTTGATGCCGCCGTTCGATTGGCTCGCTCCAATGGATGTTCCACCGATGTGACTGCGAATTGAGGACTTCGAGCGCGGCGAACACACCCTAAAGAATCTCTGTCCAGTTTCCAGTCGACGCTTGTCTGTGCTTTTTCCGCCCAGCCCGTCGTTCAGTCGGACGGTTGGCCGCTCGGCAGCAACGTTTGTCTGCCTGCCGTTCGCCGCTTGCCACGATGCCTAGACGCTTCTCACGACGTTCCACTCGCGCTCTCTAGCTCGCTCTCGATGCCTGTTCCCGCTCTCCTCCTCTTTCTCCGCTGTTCCTCTACTGGCGTTGTTGTTGTTGTTGTTGTTGTCGTTGGTGTCGTCGCTCTGCGTCGACTCGACTGTTGACGGCAGTGGAACAGTGGCGTGGTGTTCTATATGACTGGTGGCCAGGAGGAGAGGAGGCAACGAGGGGGTATGGCAACACCGACGGCAGCAGCAGCAGACAACGGCGACAACGCTGGTCTCGACAGCGCCCTTTTGGGGCTCTTTCTCCATCTATGGTTTTTCTATCTATCTCCCCTCTCTCTCTGTGTATCCTATCTTACTTTATTCCTCTCTCTATTCTCTATCTCTCTCTCTCTATATCTATATATATCTCCCATTTATCGCTCTCTCTCTCTGCGATTCATCTCCACGTGACTGTACACGATCCTTCCTTTTTTTTCGCGGCGACGGTGTGCAGGGCGATGCGGCGCGGCGCCGTGGCGTGGCGTCTTGAGTGGATTGTATGACCGCGCAATGTCCAGTGGCCGTCGTCCGTCTAGCGTTGTCCGCTAGGCGGGATACGACGGCGTCGAGGGCGTACCGAGACTACCAGATGATGTTCCACAACAACAACAACAACGCCGACAATGACAACGTCAACAACAACAACAATGACGACGACAACAAAACCAACAACAACAACGACGACGACGACAACAAAGCAACAACAGCATCAAGCCACTTTGCCACTACTACTGCTGCTGCTGTTGCTGATGATACTTTTGTCGTTTGACGTGTCGTTTTGGAGGCAAGCTGGCTGATGCTAAACGCCGCTCGTTGCGGCGGGCTTTTTCTTTTGTTTCGCCGTTGTCTCGGTCTCGATAAGGCCAGTCATCTCTCGACTACCATCGCCTGTCGATCTATCTATATACAACAATAAGCTACTGTTGTTGTTGTTGTTGTCTGCGGGGGATGCTGCTGCTGGTTAGTAAACCAACTTCGATGTGTTGTGGTGTATCGTGGTCATCGCGACGACGTTTTGGCTAGCACAACTGCAAAGCAGCAACACACACATGACAATCGAGACTCGAGAAAGCGCAGCAGCTCCGTGCTCCAACGTCAGCTAGCGGTAACTAGTAGCGGTGGTTGACCAGATACGCTGTGAGTCTGTCCACGACAATAAGATATCCGATTGTAGGATTCAGACAAAACAGAAAGATGATGAACAATTAGATATCCGGCCCTGTCCATGTCACTAGATTGAACAAAATACATAGAAAATAGCGGCAGCAGCACCAGCGGCAGAAACGATAACGACAATAATAACAACAACAACAACAACGACGACGACAATACGACAACGTCACCCAAGGATAAACAATCAGCTCATGTGATAAGCCTGTCTGCTACTCGCGGTTGCTAGTTCCGGTTAGATGAGCACTATGCGGCAATGGAAACAGGATGAAGAAATGACCCTGCTTAAGTGCCCTGTTGCTTTACAAAATGCATCAATTGCCGCCAGCAGACTCATGCTCTCGTTCCAGACTCATGTGTTTCTTTATACACTCCGCGTTGTGGCTCTCTGCGTCTCTCTCTCTCTCTCTCTCTCCTCTTTCTCTCTCTCTCTCTCTTTCTACCCTTCTCTACCCTGTATCTATCTATCTCTAAGTGAACTGCTCAGCCGTATCGAGCTCGAATGTGACACTTCGAAGTCACCCCCCAACCCCCCTCTCTTTCTCTCTCTCTCCCTGTCGTGCCATAGTCACGGGGGCTGCATACCTCCAACGACCTCGTGTGCGTGTTCGCGTCTCGATGCCCTTGCATTTCGTTTCGTTTTCGCACGCTGTTTCGGCCTGTACATGACACGTCGTTTGAGTTTAGCGCGGTTATCTCTACCTTGCGTACGACTACAATACGCGGTGCCGACGACGGTACGCGGGTCGTTCTGATCTAGCTCGGATACTTGAATGACCACCCCTAGCACTTCGAACGCACTAAGTAACTAATGACCTAACAACAACTGGTTGATTGACGCCGCGCGAGCCAGACAAGCAAGCGGCTACGCAGATCCGGGGGCTCAGGAAAGACGTGGAGCTCGCACGATTCTTCGCTTCTTCGCTCGATCTTCCGCCTGACAAACTTCCTAATCCAACGTCCAATCGCTCTGGCGCCATTGTCGTCGGCTGCTGGGCCACCACCGCTTCTAGCGGCAGATGAAGAACTCGCCCCGTCTGTGTCTCTGTCGCACGTGCACTCTCGAATTGGCTTGGTGAGCCATGCCAGCGCATTCATGGCGGAACCCGCTCAGAGGCCAGCGGAAAATCTCCCGTCGTTGGAGATACTCTCCGTGACGCTCCTAAGCAGCATTAGCGGCAGCAGGAATGGCTGTCGAAGTTCTTGCTCAGCTCATCAACTCACGTTGCTGTTAATGCCGCATTGCCTGCCCTGGTTGGCTGTGTCCTGGTTACCCTCGCCGCATCTTGCGCTTGTTGTCTGTCTGTCCTGGTAACCCCCGCCTCCGCACCTTGCCCTGGTAGCCTGTCCTGGTTACCCCCGCCTCCACACCTTGCCCTGGTGGCCATCTATAGCCTATAGCTTAGTGCAGTCGGCGAGAGAGCGAGCCAGCGAACTGGCGACTGCACTGCTTAAATCAACTATTGTCGACAACCGACCGGCTTGATCCGTACGCTCTGCTGGGTTATGCACGCGCGCTCACAGTGTGCTAGTAGGTAGCCTCAGGTGAAGACAATGGGTGAGCCTGTGTGGACCTGCCTCGCTCTCTCTCTCTATGCATAAGTATATGGCACGCGCTTGCTGGTAGAGCGGACTAGTTCCTCTGAACCTCTTGCGCTTTCTCTCTCTGCTGAAGGCTTGAGCTGAGATGATCCCTTGATTGTGAGCGGGGGCGGGCGGGAGGGGGGGTATTTTACCGCTTCCCATTGCAAGCATGATATCAATTCGATGATTGCAAACTGTCTGTTCGCCGAACGTACTCCTTTTGACAACATGTTTTTCCCTTCACCGTATTTTTGTCAATCTCAATAATACTTCGAATTATTGACAGTCGTCAGCGTCGCGTACCCGGTGGCCGTCCCGGCTGTTCCAGACAGACGCTTGTCGTAACTTGTAAACGCAGGCTTACGCGCTCCAGGCCAGGCCAGACGCTCCACATCGGTTTGGATCGGCAGACTCTGAGTCCTTCTTTAGAGCATGCCCACGTACAGAGGCGACGAGCAAATATCAGGCGACTGTGCCGCCCGCTAAGAGGCTCTTGTTCTAGAGCTTTTCCTGCACACGTTTCAACTTGTGCGGGTTCTTAGCTGTGTTTGGCCTTCGGTGCAGTTTCGTTCCGTTAATGCCATTGGACTCAGAGCCGCCTTATAATAATATCATACACGTACACGATGGCACTGGGCATGCGTGGCAAGGCATTCTCAAAAAGGGCCGATTTGAAAAATTGTGATCAGTTGAGAGCATATGATGCTTCAGCTTATGGCCGACTTGAAGTGACATTTTTCAAAAATGACAGATGGCGTTTTTAGAGCCGCACGGTCTCAACTTATGTATTCAACTTAAATTCAAAGACAAAGTCGTAAAAAAGGGATTTTAAGAACTACCGTTTTCCCCAGGTGGCCACTATGTGAATTGTCCGCGTTCGCTGTCTCATACTGGGTTGTGTGTCTCTGCCACAACTTTGCCGTCCTGACTGAAACGAACTTCCTGCCGCAACATTTATGTCTGTGTTTCTTTATATCCGCATTGCCTATGCTTTTACAACCGACAGCCGGAAGGTAGTTGTGGTGCACTGGGCTTGACAGGTACGCTTCCGGGTAAAGTCATATCACAAACTATATCTTTGTAGTTTCTCAATTCGCATTGTAGTGTGCGTATGCTAAGATTGTTGTGTTTCCCCTACTAATGCTGCGTTTACCACGCTGACTGCTACTAAGCCCGTGCTCTATGATAGTTGAGCTACAATGATTACAGCTATGTGATAAGTATCGTGTGGCAACAAGGCGATTGTCTCAATCGTCTTATTGCTAACACTTAAAAGTCCGTAATTGTAGTTCGTCATTGTTTTTTAAGTCCTTCTCTCACTGATGTTTGCTGAGCGAGGTGACATAGTGGCGAGGCCATTGTCTTGCGTACGGGAGCTTGTGGGTTCAAAACCTGGACCGACCACGCATATCTTGGTTTTCATTATTTCTAACTTAGATAAGGTGAATGTCAGGCTCGACGATAATTGATCATAAACAGACGCAAACACAGCAACGAGAAAGCCATAAACACAGATGTCTCACTACAATATATGATAATGACAATCCTTCTTAATATATATATATATATATATATATATATATATATATATATATATATGATTGTTTGTTGATTCGTTTGATGAGTGTGCGTAAACATATTGCTTTTTTATACGAAAGGCACATAACGCTGCAGCTAATACCCTATGTTCCACTTTCACGGTTTTCTCGCTTCTGGGTTGAACACCTTCCATCTCATCTGCTTCGCAATTTTGACCTGATCATTTTCTGCATGCATGCCTAATTCTAACGCTTTCCCTAATTCCAAATCCTAATTGTTCACACCCCCTAACTAGATAATCTATCAATTCCTCTCTTTCCCGCATGTCCGACAAACCATTTGTTTCTAATTTCTTATAGCATGCCTCTTCGCATTATCGTATAACCATTCTACCCGACCCCTTTCGAATTTCATATTCCTGAATACTTCTTCTAAACAACTGAGCCCTATCTGTCTTGCGGCATTCTCCGCTACAATTGAAACGACACCCTGATAAAAATCTAATTACTTTCATCTGAATCTCTTCGAATTTCCGCCATAAACCCGAGGTATGCACAAGACCTGCGTTTGCAAATGTCAGCTCTGGCACATGCATTGTCCTTCAAATATTTTTGTTACCAACCACTTATCTATTGAATTCTCACAAATGATTGCACTTACCGAATTTCTTCCACTGTTTGCTTTTTTATTCTTAACATTGTTTTCTTTTCTCAACAGTTTTATTCAGATACCTTAACTGTCTCCTGTGCAGATGTCTTAGCTTCCGCTCTAATGGTATCCTCAAAATTAATAATATAGCGCCCTTCTTTTTGTTAAACGCCATATCTAATTCATCTGCTGCCTCCTCATAGGCATTATGTATTTCTTGGACTTCCCCTTCCTCCTTTCCCAAAATCATTATAGCATCTGCAAACAACAAGGGAGGTATTATAGTAGATATTACCGTCTCTCCAACGCGGTGAATAACTTTTCTCGCTATATATATATATATATATATATATATATACATTGATTGGAAAATGTATTATATATATATATATATATATATATAGAAAACAACAAATTTTTCCAACGTTCTCTTACCGACAACATGATTAAAAGACTACTCTCAGACAATAGCAAATTTAATGCCCACCATTTTCGTACCGAAGTGATGGTCCGCGAGATGTAGTTGCCGAGTTTAGCAGCCATTGTTGTTATGTTTTACGTTGAAGCTGTCACGTTCAAAGCCGTCAAATTTTGCCAAGACGTTTCCGCCCCCTCCTTCAGTTGGGAAAAATTATTTTCTTGCCGAGTTCTACCAAACCTCAAAATATGTACCTAACTTTTTCATACACCCTATCATTTTGGTGCGAAAATGGTGGGCATTATATTTGCTATTGCCTAAGAGTAGTGTTTTCGAAATACATTTTTGGTCGTAATGGCAAAATGTTACGGTTTTGCACGTAAAAGCGTGAACTTAAGACTAACAACATATCGATGTTTTTTGATTTTCCTTAATTTGGCTATTCGCCTTTCGTTACGCAGAAAGCATGATTAGGTTGAACAGCTAACACAGACAAGAAAGTCGAGATGAGAATTGTTAATACGCTGATCTATTTTAATTGATGTCTATGACTATCCATCCGGAAGGCGATGATCTACTACTACTACTACGATAACATTATTGCGTGCCACTCGGCCACTTCTAGGCCGTACCTAGACAAATATTTTGCATCTAGCAACCAGCCTTGTCAGGCATCTCATTTTTTTTGTCGTTGGGTCCGTCACTATTCAGTCGATAACTTGCATTTTCTTCTTTCTGTTTCTCTTTGTTTTTACATGTCGTGGCTGGCGGAATGTTTCGTTCCCTTCTCGATTGGATTCGATTATCTGCGCAACACACCGCGATCGCGGCTTCGGTGTCTTGGCCGACGTGTGACAACCTGTTCCGGCCGTGAAGACAACAGCAACAACAAGAACAACAACGACAAGAACAACAAGGACACGCGGAAAACGCCTAGCTTTGAGCGGGGGGTAGGGTGATGGTCTATGATGTATTAGCCGTAATCACCAATGTCCCGGTGCCTGTGTGTTAATTGTCACCAGAACAAGAAGAGCAAGGAGAGGAACAATGTCGACGACGGTCATATAGTTACTTAAGACTTAAAACAAGGTGGATACACCGGCTGTTGTCTACGAGTGATAATACTAGCAGCTAGCAACAACGACCAACAATAAGACGAAACAACAACAATAACAACAGTAACAACAGTGCCATCATCAGCTACAGCAAAAGCAGACTTGCGACACGTTCAGTAGCGTCTTTCTACGCAAAGGCAGCGGCCAACAGCATTGAAAGCAGCTGCTAAGGGTCTGCGAATTTCCAAAAAAATCGCGACAATCAGAAAATCATAAACTCACATCTACAGCAGCCACAACATCCGGGGGCTTTCTCCGCCAGATATCTGAAGAACTTCCTTTTGTGACACGAAGAGTTGGTCCTGCTCTGCAGCCCGCTGGAAGCGTAGGCTCTGCTGGGGAAAGCACTATGACGACCTTTGCTGCTGCTGATGCCGCTGCTGGTTTTGGTGTGGTTGTCCACACAACCAATAGCCGTAGAGCAGTATGTCAGGACCAGAACCAGTGTACCACTAGCGCAACAACAACAACAAATGCTACCATTGGAGTATTACTACACACTATGGGGGCGGTTATTGGCGAAATGGCGGCAGTCGTAGCAAATCACAATAAATCAGCAAAGAAAGCGTCGTAACGCTGCTCAGGTCGGCAGGGTCAACAAAAACAGCAGCAGTAACCGAAGTAGTAGCAACAGCAGAAGCCAAAGCAACAACAATAACGTTAATAAGATACATAACAACACGAATGCGTGTCGTGTCACGCTAGAGAAGGAGAGCGGCCAAGAGTGTCCGCAGGCAAGAACGTCCCTCACAATCTCGAGGGGGTTCGAGCCAGCAGGTCTACAGCAACGATTGAGAGGCGTCTAGATCTCCGCCAGAACGGGGTCACGCGTCGGGCGTCGATCGAACGTAGGGAGGTCGTGCATCCTCTGTTCGGTGGTTGAGGTGCACGTGGTAGTGGTTCGTGCTGCTGCCGCCGCAGCTGTCGACGTTCTTGACGTGACCGTCGCTGGTGTTGTTGTTGTTATTGTTATTGTTGTCGTCGTCGGGGAAACGGTCGTGGTACTGAAGGGCGGCTTCAGCGCTAGGGGCGGCGCGGTGAGGCGCGCCCTTGGAGTTCCACCCCGCCATGGCCTCCCCACAGCAGCTCGCCGCCGCCCAGCCTCCACAACATCGGCCCTCGCCGCCGCCGCCGCCGACACAACCGTCCCCAACGCAGGCGTCGTCGCCTGTGGGGGCAGTGGCGGCCGCCCAAGCACCCCTGACGACGGTCTCACCGTCCGGTGCGCCCCCATCATCGTCACCAGCCGTAGCAGCAACAACAGCGGCAGCGGCAGCAGCAGCAACAACAACAACGACAGCGGGCGGTCTTCACCAACATCATCATCCTCGATCGCTTGTACGCGTTGGCTACTACGAGATCGGGAAGACCATCGGCAAGGGCAACTTTGCTGTCGTTCGTCTCGGCACGCATATCGTCACACAAAGCAAGGTGAGTGGCGACTTGTCATCACTCTCGTTGTATCGACCGCGCATTCTCATGAAGTTTTCTCTAGAACCAACATTCAACTAGACGCCACAAAGCGTATCGTCAGGCTCTTTCTGGTAGTGACCTTTAAACTGATGGGTTTGAAAGGTCGTCACGCAATGCGAAAGGCGGACCCGCTCAGACAACTCTTTTGACGGTGGATCTATTTACACCCCGGGGATCTATTTATACTTGGCCTGGTTAACCGATGGTTGGTTTACATACATACTGTGCGTAATTGCACAACACACGTTCACATATGTGTATATTCATTCATGCGATTCCAATCGAGTAGAGCCATTCGAACTGCTCTATCGTATCGATTTCGAGGCGAAATAGGTCACATTGTCGCCCGCACAGTTTGCACGTACACTCCAAAAACATTTCGTGGAATCACTTCTCATCGATCTTCATGTGGAAGCCACGTACAGAAGATAGTGCGATTGGGTGTTATATTCTAATGATTGCAGCGCTTTCACGAACTATTTCGGTAGATCTTTAGCGCCCTCTTCAAAAAGCGCCCTCTTGTTTAACTTTAGTACCATCTGGATACCACCAATCACATTTGATGGGTTGCGCAGCGTGATATTTCTCGCTCGGCGCGTTACGATATTTCTGCACAGGCAGGTCGTAGCGGCGAGCCGTGAAAAACGCCTCCATACAGCTTATTAATAACCATGTATATTGTACATGTTGACGGGATACGGCTGAAAGATGAGGCCGCAATCTTCCTGCTAGGCGACCTCAAGAAGCTCAATTGCACTACACTTGATCGTGATAGAGTAGACTGGGTCGCACCACACTTGATATTAGTACTGAACAAGGTCATTTCCATGAAACTAGATTAAAATCTTCTATATATATATATATATATATATATATATATATATATATATAATTCCTCCAGGCCTTAATACAGCTTTTTCCAACTTCAAGAGAAAGTAAATACTTTGTATTAGGGACTTCTACTCCTCTTCGGAATCCAAATTGCTCTCTGCGCAAGAGCTCCATTAAGCACAGGTTATGGGCACCGCGTGATCAGCTTTCAGCATGTTTTTTTCAGGTTCTACTGATGCTCTGTTCGCGGTTGCTCTGAGCAAGCATTGCTATATCGATGTTTCTGATAACCCCTTGAGTAAGTCCAACATGGTGGTGTCTGGGTGAGAGACCGGAAGGTGTTGCCGAGTGATTCAAAATACCATGCCTCGATTGCGTTCTCCCTCTTTATTTCCTTACTGCAGCTCGGGCCGTTCCTCCACCGTTTTCGCTTTTCCTTCACCTTCAGGTTCCAAGGAAGGCTTTCTGCCAGCACCAGTGCAGCGTCTGTACTAACCTTTGGCAGAATACTTGCTATCGCATTGACGGCTTTAGCCGAGCATATCTTTATGTGTCTGAGCCCCGTAAGGCTCTTGCGTAAACGAGTCCCTATGTTCCGGGCCTCCTTGACCTTCTTTATTTTCTGCGCTGCCAAATATACCACGGAATCGGTTTTCGCATTGCTTCAAGACAGACCCCCATAAACACGAATGTGCAACGGTGAGGCTTAAACCCGTGTACCTCTGTGTCTCCTCCGGTCGTGAGGCGCAGACGAATGCACCACGCCACAGGGCTTGACATCTTGAGATGACCTGGATAATGTAGAGAACCTTTTGCCTTACCAACGTGTTTAGTATTGTCTTACTCAAGAAGCTGTTAAAAGCATTCCTGACGTATAAAAGGACTGCAAGAAGCGTTTTTTGGTGATTAAGCTACGTAAAATGTCAGCCTTGGCCGCCACACAGTAGACAGCGATGAGCACTGACCGATTTTTGCTCAATCTGAATTGGTAGACCGAAATGAGTCAATTTGTTTTTGATCATTTCTTTAATGATTGCCTCGTGTTCCTCCGCCGGGGTATTCAGTGGACAGTTAGGCCCAATCTTCCGTTGTCTTTGAGAATGAACGCAACTTTAGCTTGTTTCCAGTTTGCGGGTATTTTTCCCTTCCTTGACTTCCTTCAATATTGTTATTACTGGGCTAATCCCCTTTTGTTGTGGATGCCTCTGGCCTACTTTATGGCTCCCTGTCGAAGCGAGGGTGTTGCGGGATGAGTTTGTTCAGAGCCTGGTCGATTTGCTCCTTTGAGAGCACAGCTCTGGCTTTACTTTTATCGTGTAGGGCTTTCCCCAAGTACTGTCCTCTACTTCCTTAAGAAGGTTGCGCCACCTCGAGCTTCATCTTCTGGGATTTTTTTTAGCTCACGATAGTTCCGTTGCAGTCAGATCTCTTTTAAACAATGGTCGTATTCCATCAATATTGTAGGCGGTACTTTTCCCGCTTTAGGTGTATGGGCTTAGTAGTTTGAGTGCATGCTTTTATTGGAATGCCTTGGAGATCTTCTGGGGTTTGGGATAGCCATATGTCGTTGATTTCATTGCTGGTTTCTGTCATAAAGAATACCTTTTCCGTGTTTGTTTATTAGTAGGGTACTAGTGTTAATAACTGTAGCGTTAAGCGTTAAAACCTGCTTGCGTAATTGTTCTATGTGTAACTGGTTTACTAATAGCAACGAGGCTTGTTTTGCTTCTCGCTACTTTAATGACATTGACCACTATTTTTATTGGGTATTGAGGATTTGTCCATCCGTGTCTTGAAACCAAGCGGCTTCGAGCGCACCCTGCTCCAGTTCTCACTCCAAGTTTGTCTTGCTTCGGCGGGTTTCCTTCCTTAGTCTCTTTTTCTGCTCCGCAGACAGTTGCTGTCTTTCTCCGGTTGGATAATTGCTGCTCGATCTCCGGCTCCTGCAAGGCCGACTCAGTTGTACTACTTTATGACGTGTGCTGTCTATTTGTTAACATATACTGCTTGTTTCCTTTCCCTCAGGACTTGGAGGTAGTTGGGGCATGCCATATATCTGGCACGGTGACTCATGTTCCCACGTACATAACATTGGGGGCTTTGGCCTCGTAGTCTGGGACGATGTGTCCAGCGCGCCTGCACCTGTAACATAAGTGGACTTCGGCTTTCTTGTTTCTGCATTCCCTGGTTGGCATGCGCCCTATTTCGGGGCAGCTATGGCAGCTGGGAAGGGTGAATCATTTTTCAGGTGTGCTGTTAGAGCCACCTAACTTGGCTGTTTTCCTCTCCAGGAGCTTTCGCGTTTTGGCAAGGACACCAGGTACCTTGGCGAAGTGCGGCAACAAAAGTGGCGGTGCTGCCCGATTTTTCGTCCGCTATCTTAAGGACAATGTCTCTGGTACGAGTAATCCTGACTAGGCCAGTCCGCACCCCACTTTCAGGCTTTCCAACTCGAGGGCGGATTTTCTTGAGCATTTCGCTAGCCGAGGTTCCTTCTTTTGCCCGGATTCTCACTGACGCGTTCTTTAAGTCAGTAGTACCTCCTTCTGGCCGAAGTCTTTCCTGACTCTCGTTTGTGATGTCTGCCATAAAAAAATATATATGTCTGCAGCAGTATTTATATCGCTTCTGAATGTATTGGAATCACGTTGATGACGTTTCCTCAAAGGAGGCCCTCATTTGCTCTAATCGACAAAAAGTAGTGGGAACCTTGAGTTACTGTTTTCATAGTTTAATTAAAATGATCTAAGACGCGGTCTATTGCTTTGAATATGTTGCGCTTGTCTTACTACTTGCGTGAAAGCGTGCCAAGTACATCGCGCAGGAAGGCTTCAATAGAATTTCGCTAGGTTTGCAGCGACTTTGCTCGACTTAATATCCATCTTTTTTTCCGGTGACCCTAAAGAGTAGAGAATGAAGCAATTTTTCAAATACACTGGTGACTGCTGTTTGCATCGCTTCTATGATGCGAGGAACCATATTATCTAGCAAATCCTGTACAAGATCTGCGACGATATCCACTGAACGCTCTACGTTTCCCTCTTACCGTAAGCCTTGACCTTAGATCAGGTTCTTGAGCGTTGACGACGACACTATTTATCTTAACACTATATTTTGCCACAGACAATTAATTGCGCTTCGAAAAAAATATCAGACGGTTGAACGCACTCCTCGCGCGCGCAAATTGTTGGGGTTTCGGACGTCAGGCTGTCTCTTAATAGCGTTCCGAGAGACCCGCTTCAGCATATCTATATAGCTCAGTCGACGGGGCAAAAGCCCCACGAACCTCCCTTCTCGCTGCTGCACAGGCAACGCTTATGCTCCAGATGTTCGAAAGAGCCACAGCTTCTACACCTTGATTTCGAAACCTTGCCGTCTGCGGTAAAGTGATCCACGCTGCAGCATCTAAATTACATTGCATTGCTGCTTGCTGAGACCCAAGCGCACGTCCAATGAAAAGTGATGCGCGCGAATGTTAAGATGACGTGTTCAGTTGCTGACACAACTTGGCTGGCTCCTTAGATTTAACTCGAGCCACCTCAGTCACTTGCAATGATTTAAGGAAGCTGGGATGACTAGCTTTTCTTTTTTGTTGTGAAGCCAGTTTCTTCGATTTTCCTGTTGATCTATTCCATTGGATCAAATCTAGCAGTATTGCACATGTGGATATTAATTTAAAAAAAAATACATGTGGCTATTAATGTGACGAATGACCGCTCAGTATTACGATGTGCTACACTTTAAGCTATACTTAAGACAAATTTTTACCCTGAATAACTTATTCGATCAAACGCGAATGGATTTTACGCCGCATCGCTCGACATTCTTGACACAAAACTAAATTGGCCAATTATTTCGAAAATCAAGACCTTCAACTTAAACTAGAATGAGCCACTTATTTTCTGTCTGGATTCGTCTGAGTGGATGCGTCCCCCTTTTGCGCCATGCCATCTTTATCTTGGGTGCAAATAACATATGTGGCCTGAAGTTTGGTACATGTATTTATGATCAAATAAGTTAAAAAACACCTTAAATAAGACTAACTCTAGGTGTTAGAGATATTAGTGACGTAGAGCCCTTAGGTACATAGTCCTTAGATAACTGGCAGTAAAGGATAATTCTAGTTGTCTGTTGATGTCCTTGTGTACTTTTTCTGATTGAAGTTGACCCAGTTGACTGACCCTCACATATTGTTTACACATTCTCTGCGAACAACATTTTTATTTAAACTTCTTTCCTTGCATCAAGAGTTAATGAAAGAAATAGTGACTGCTTAAGTATTGTTTAATTTCATAATTCGTTTACTAATCAATTAGTCAAATCTTCATTCCTACATGTGAGCGCGATGTATATATATATATATATACACATCTCATCATCATATATATATATAGGTAGTTCAATAAGTTCTTAGAATAAAAACCAAGAATTTTCCAAATCATGTTTTTAAATTTATCTTATTCGATATACTCCCCGAGATGCTCAATACACTTTTCCCACCAAGATTTCAGAGCTTTTATACCTCTTAAGTAGAATTCCGCGTCTTTAGACTGAAACTAGGCATTGACAGCAGCCTTGACCTCTTCATTGCTGGAAAAACGCTTTCCGCCGAGACTATTCTTCAAATGTTCGAAGAGGAAACAATCAGAGAGGGCCAGGTCTGGATAATAGGAAGGTTGTTCAATAAGTTCGAACCTCAGTTGGGCCAGTTTTGCCGATGCTTGCCGGGACTTGTGTGCAGGAGCATTGTCCTGGTGAAACAGGACAACCTTCTTCTGCAAAGCGGGCCGTTTCACGATGAGTTCTTGCTAAAGGCAGTCCAACAGTTTTGCATAATATTCTCCTGTGATCGTTTTACCGCTCTCAAGAAGTCGACCAGCGTTATTCTACGTTGGTCTTAAAAAACTGTAGCCATCACCTTTCCGGTCAATGCCGTTGTCCGCACCCTCTTCGGAGGTCCTTCATCAGGTGCACACCATTGGCAAGATGCTTCTTGGGTCTCGGGAGTGTAGTGATGGACCCAGCTTTCATCGACGGTCATGAATCTGTGCCAAAAATCCGACGGATTGTTCGACATCTTGGCCAAATTTCGCTGTGAAGCGAAAACAGGCGCGTTTTTTTGGCCTTGGTTGAGCAAATGCGGTAGCCATTTTTCTCTGAGCTCTTTCATCTTCAAGTTTTCGTATAGGATAAAATGCACACTACCTAAACTAATTCCTAATGCCTCCGCTATCTCCTTAATGTTCATTCGCTTATCTGTGCCAACGATGTTTCGCACTTTCTCTATGTTTTCCTCATCAGTTGCCGTTTTTTGGCCTCCTGGACGTAGCTCATTCTCGGTGCTCCTGCGACCTCTTTTTAACACATTAATCCAGTTAGAAACAGTGGCAAAACATGGCGCAGAGTCACCGTACGTCTCGTCCAACCCAATTTTTACTTGGGTCGCATTCCAACCTTTGAAATAAAAGTGCTTGATAACCACTCGAAACTCTTTTTTCTTCATTTTTAAAAATCACGCCGATACGTTGCACGGGAAAAGCTATCAAACGAAATCGCAACGGCCAATCACCATAATATTTTGAGTGCTAGCAGTCGAAAAGTTGCAGTTCCAAATAGCGGTGGAAGCGCCAAAATCCAAATTCTAAAAAGCTCATTCTAAGAACTTATTGAACTACCTGTATATATATATATATATATATATATATATATATATAACTGTTTTTTGTTCGTTGTTGTCATGCGCTAAGATGTACTTGAGGATCTAGTTGAGCAGTTTGAATTCAAATAACCTAAAATGTCAACATTCTATAAGGCATAATGACCCACGTGGAATTCACCAATATCTGCATGTATTCGCGGCGTATGGCTAGGTAGATATGTACCAACCCAGCTACCACCAAAATATTTGGTTATTCAACGCAAGCTTCATACGCGGGTTAGTACAATATGTAGCATACTCTACACGGACAGCAGCAAAAAGCAACAATAACAAAGCAAAAAAAAACAACAATAATGAACTACAGCAACATCGGCAGCAGCAGCAAAAGCAGTAACAATAACAGTTGTATGGCGCTCGATAACTTCTGGAAACATGAATTGGCAGGCACTAACTCTTTAGTAGAAGGCCACATATATTGGGGGCTTGTATTGAATCCCCATCACTTGACTTTTTATAAAAACGCCTTGCTTTACAAAAACTTTCTTTACCTCCTTTTATTGCTCTCGTGTCAACATGTACTGGTTCAATATATATATATATATATATATATATTTACGGCGAATTTGAGCCGCCCGCCTTGTTTACATTTATGACATTAGACTCGAGCCGCAAATGCATTACGACGACATAAACATAATATATATATATGATGATTAAAAGTAACTTTTGGACACAGGCAGTTTGCGGGCCACTGACCATTCAGCATCATTGGACTGGTGGGAACGGTGTACCTCCTTCGTGCTTGCTGATGATCCAGATAGCTATTGACTTTGGCCTTGTCGCACGCAGGCCATATCTTGTAAAGTACCTAGTCGAGTAATAAAACGCCATAATCTCTCCCTCTTTCAGTAGGGCTGGCTTTCGCCCGGTCTCTAGTCGACAGGCCAATCGGATGCACATGTGTTTCGATCCGCGACTAGCTGTGTTGTTTTTATTGCCGTCGTCGTCGTCGTTGTTGTTGTTGGTGTTGTTGTCGTCGTTGTCGTTGTCGTTGTTGTCGTTGTTGTTGTTGTGGCTTCAATTTGGGTTCTGGTTGCTGCTTCTATTAGTGAGCATCGTTTTTAACTGCGTATCCACCCTCAACACCTTCGCAGCCAGTGCGGTCCGTGCGTTTGTCAGATCATGCCCTATTTTCCCGGGTTCTATTCCCCTGTTATCTCCGATCAACAGGTACAATTGACAATTACTTCGAGTAGCGCGGGGTGCAGTGAGCGTAACTTGTCTCATCTGTGCTGCGTTGTAGACATTATTCATTAACAGTGACATGCATTAATTACCAAACGGCCGCTTACTCAATCCATGGGCTTTTGCATGGGCCAGGGCTATCTTAACATTGTAAAGTACACATACGCGAAGACAGTGTGCCTACAGACACACACGGCCCTTATAAAGGCAATATATATAAGCAACACATGTACACTATTTACATTGTATACACACTTCGAGGCAAGAACCATCACCCACCTACATTTCAACTTAACCAAATTCGAAAAACAAAATACAGCCTTTAGAAAGACAATTTAATTAGATTCAAAAGGCGAGCACAATGTTGCAGAATTAAAATTTGTGTTTTTGTTTTATGCTTTTAATATTGAACTAAAACAAAACATAAAAACGAAAAAGATAACTATAGTACATTAAAAATATTCTTGTTTAAAAAATGTATGGCTGGAATGTTTCTGTTAAGTGTAAAACAAATTTAATTTAGTTGTTTGTATTACCTCAGTGTGCCCTACGGCACATCGTGGCCGCCGTGCTGACTCTGCAGAGAGGTAGATTGGTTCATATTCAGCTCGTATTAGCGTATGATAATATAGGCTAGGTATCCAAATCGCAAAACAAGTTTTTGGCTCTATCTCAAAACAGGGCCACTGGTTGACTGATAGGAAACATTTTACTAGACGCTCAGTTATGCGTTTGGCATGAGAGATCCACCTACGAATCGAATCCACCTTCTTCGACGCCGTCGAAGTAATCATTTTAGCATGGCATTACTGTTATAAGTGCAGACTTTGCCTAAACTCAAGTGTGATGAGTTATGCAGTTTTACAGCACTGGGGTGGGTATCTGGTTATCCTGCTGTGTTTTTTGTTACAATTCGGTGTATGTGCGGTGGTACATAGGGGACCGACGTCAAGCTTTCTATTCCGTACAGACTTGGACCAAGTACCACCATCAGCGATCTTGTCTCTCACTCTCTCTCTCTCTTTTCCCTATATATACAAACTTGCGCATCAGTCACATATTTGGCACCTTCGACTAGCCTTTTCCGTTGTCGTTGAATGTTTAAAGATGCGTTTCCTATCATTTTTAAATATAGATTTATCTTTGTTTTCAATATACCAACCCATATCAACCAAAAACGGTCTGATACGGGTGTTTGTCGAGCTGGGATCGAACCCATGAGGCTTAATGTCAGAGTCGCCAGCCATTAGCTAATTTTATTGCGCCGTGCGTATGTTTAGGCATTTTCCCTTTAAAGAAAAACATATATATATATATATATATATACAGAGATATTTGAGAATTCCGTCATCATCAAGAACGAAAACAGAATTCCGCCAAGCACGATTTAATCCTGCGGTACATACGGTAGGTAGAACCTACGATATGGCCCTCTATTTTAGAACGACGTTAGCTGTCCAAATCATCACTGCCGCTTCAGTTTCACTAGAAGTTTGGGACGTATGCCGTATTCAATTACCGTGATTAGGTAGTAACATTTCTGGCCTGTCATTGGCATAATTTGCACGCGTTATTTACAGTTAGTAGCTACGCGCATACCGTCGTCCTGGTTTGATAGACTAGAATGTAAACACCTGTCCAACACTTTAGGCAAACGTCAAGGGTGTGCTTGTCGGAATCGTGTTACAGAGCCACTTAAGTGCACCTCAATGTGAATTGATATAAGACACTAGAATGCACCTTTATTAAGGAACTAAAGTAGAGTGGTTTGGTATTGTTTTTATTTCTCGACTGGGTCAAGAGCATCATCATAAACCTTAGTGCAATTCTGTTGCTAACCTTATAAATTGGCCATACAAACTGGCGGGTAACAATTTTTACGAAGCTCCCCTAACATACGTCGTACCATGTATAGTAGACGTGTGTTATAGGGACACCTGCACTGGGACACGACTTCTCAAATTGTACGCTGCTCGCATATTAAATAAATTGTCCGCTAATGCTGCGCTTTGTATTCCAGTGTGGTGACCGCACACTCTAGCTCTATTCGAACGGCCTGTATGCCACTAAGAAATTGTAGGCATTGCTTTGAACATGAATTTATATTAAAGAGTAGTACAGCATCTTGCTAAGAATTTGCATTTCATACAGTCTAACGCTTGTGCTTAGCTTATGTATAATTGGATAGCTACAACAATACACGCTACCAGAGCTTTACGAACTGCATAACTTGGTAGCTAAGGCTATGGTCAATAGTGAAAATATTCCTATATGAACATCAGAGGAAATTATTTCACTGTTGATTACACATACGTACGTTATCCTCTAGTAGAATCGGGCTACGGTGGAGGGCAAAGGATAATGCCGCCATTAGCAACCTATTGCGTTTCTTATGGGCTGAATTAAACTATGATGATCAATACGCCCGAAGGTTGGTTAGCGCGTTAAAAATATTTTAGCCCGAGCGGTAACCTAAATAGTCTTATTTAGGTCAGAGACATACGTATAGTTCAATAGTGGTGAAGCACAGCAATTCCTAGTGTGTCCGAACCTGAGCAGATTGCTTCAGTGCACCTGTAAGCTCGTACATTAAACGATATGTTTTGCAGCGCTGTGACACGGAGCTTTATATCGAGCTGTATTCATTCTGTAGATCAATAGTTCTTTTTTAAAAAAAACACGGACATTAATTGCGAGCAATATATATATATATATTTATTTATATATATATATATATATATACACCGAGAGAAGGGAACGATAACAATGTGAAGCTGCCATGTTTTGATAGACTCTTGACTCTACGAAAACAACTTAAGTGCCTGCGATTAGAGGCTATATGCACGAATGACGTTATTCAATTCAGAACTCTGCAAAGCACGAGTCCGCATTGGCTTTTGTGTTTTCGTTTTATGCTTAAAACGACTATATTCTAGCGGACAAGTTCTTCCTACAGACAGTTCGTCGGAACAGGGAACCATTTAGAATCCCCTAGCTGCGGACTCTTGCCTTTCTAGGAAGTGTAGATATTCCCGCCTTTCACTTGACCGGTACGACCCAAGCCGCACCCAAGACCTCGACGGCATCTCGAATGCGGCTACGAAGCAATTAAAGTTGCATCGTATCGATATAACAAGCAGATATTTTTTCAATGCAATTCAGTCAATGCAGTCAGGATATGATTTACTGCGACGCGCAGCGGTGCAAGAAAGTTGTGTTTTGTTCATGATTTTTTCTCATTTATTCGTGATGAACTGCGGAATCGAATCTGACTTGGTCTGCGAGTGCATTATCCGCCCACTGTAGCGGACGGATAAAACGATGTTTAACGTGGATGGGAGATTTTGCTCGGAGTAGTTGAGTTACGCCTACACGTAACATATAGTATGGACACGCTTTATATCCGCTGATTGTATACGTCTTCTACCTACTTGCCTAACTACCAGATTAATAATCGGCTGTTTGGGGGCCTACAAAACAATAGGCATAGTGTTGCCCTGTAAGGTTTCGACGTGTGTGCAACGGTCACCAGCATTACGCTTTTGTATGTCACCGAGGCAACTACGCATAATAACGTGTGGTAGCAGATCACGTCATTGTGATAGGCGCCTACTGCCACGAGCGGGCTATTGACTGAACAGGCCAAATTAAGGTGTAAATACTGAATTGTTATTATTACCGGCAATATAAAGGCGTGCTGCTGGACGAGGGTCCTAGTTATAAACCTACTAAACTAACTTTTCGGGCTGACCCTTAGCAAACGAGTTAACGTCCTACGGGACTGCCTTTTGCATTGCTGTTCATAGACGGACCCCCATAAATACAAATGTGCAACGTCGGGACTCGAACCCGCGCACCTATGTGTCTTCTCCGGTCGCGCGCGAGGCACAGGCGAATGCGCCCATCATGACACCGGGCTCGACCTCTTTTAAAACTTTTACTACTACTACTACTACCACTACCAATATTCGATTTGCAACAAGTTGACAAGCTGCGCCGTTCTTGCCTATGAAACTGGGTGGTCGGTCCCGCCACCGAGGCTCTCTAGCTATGTGTTGTGCAATCAACGCAGTAATCACCAATACGGTGGGTGACGTCCACCTGCTGCATTCTACGGTTGGTCACACCTTCAGCATATCAAGGAGCGGATCGCCGGTTAGCGTGAAGTTGAACTTGCATAAATTGAGAACTCGAATCCAAACCAGCGTCGGTTTACTCTCGACCAGAGGTTTCTCTAACCGACAACAGGATGGCGCCGATAACGATAAATAACTAGCGTTTAGTACGTTATCCGTATCATGTAATATTAAATATTGTTTGTCGACCTCTTAACCGTTTTAGCATGAAGTAGGTTAAGGTTTATATATCTCGAGGATCGGTTAGATGTCCTTATATCGTCAATATTTATTTTAATAATTAATACTTTTTTTAAATTGCCCTTAGCAGCGTTGCTTGTCTTCTGTGATGTGCGTTGAACCACTTATGCCGACGACTGCATGTCACTTATCCTCTGTTCGGAAGGAGAATATTGCCAACCCTCTTGATATTGCCAGTCGGTCATTGTCAATGCTTTGTGAAGCTTTCTTGTACCTGTGAAATCGCTAATCAACGCAAACAAAACACGAATCGCTTTTTTTCTTTTCGCACAGCTCATTTCTCTATTACGTCATCTATGTGCGATTTGATTATGATTGGTTCAGATCCTAAATTATAATGCTCCTAAAATAACTCCTAATGGTGATGACTGGAGATCACCTCGTTTGGACTTGTTTCTCATGAGAAGATGACTCGGCAAATTAAGCTAATTTTGACGCGTGAACCCAAGCTCACGTGGGTCAACGTGAACTTGCCCCGCTACTCGCCAATTTGTGGAGGCACTGGCGTTGCTTCAATAGAAAATGCTTCATTACCGTCTTTGCCATGGTGTTTAGCAGTTTCGTAGATCATGGCTGTTTAGCTTCCTACGCCCGTTTTAAACAAAAAGCTCAATTTTTTGTCACTACTCTTTAGATGATGTCGTTTCTCCTTTGTGGATTGTTGATTGATATGCTGTCGGTTATTGTAATTTTTGCAAGGGAAGACATGGTCCATCATGGATGACGATTTTTTTATTGACATATATCTGATTATTACACATACAAATTATTATTAATATTGCCACCATGGACTGTATTCGACGACATAAACCCGTTTATATTGGACAAACGCCTTAGTACAGATTCTGTATGTTTTCGAATGTATTTGCAAGTACTCAATAAACGATGTAATTCATTCATAATGTCATGCGTCGAAAAATGCCAGATGATGTCTAATACGATCTACATCCTTTTTTTCTGTTTATTCCGTAGGTGGCGATCAAAATCATCGACAAGAGCCAGCTGGATGAGGAAAACCTTCAGAAGATTTTTCGCGAGATTCAGATCATGAAACAGCTTCGTCATCCCCATATAGTCAAGCTTTATCAGGTAAGTTTTGGCGGTTGCCAGGCCAACAACATATTTATCATAGTTAGGGATGTTAGTGTAATTGGTAGTCTACACGACAAACACACGACGTATTACATCTAGAGATTGTCTAATTACCGGAAGCATAAGAAACATGTAGCCTTAATGTGTAATGCTTACTGTTGCCTGTCGACTGAAGCGAGCAGAATAGACGCAAATTTGTGCAAACTAGCTTACGTAGTTAGAACGTGGTTCTACGGGACCAGCACACGTTACTTGTTGTCTATAATCGTTACTAAACTTATAGGTTGTAACGAGCAATATTCAAGATGTGTATATCACGTCGACCAACATTCATTATCTGTTTTATTTTGAGAGCAGTCGTTTTCGGATATACCTGTCGGAAATATGCGTTTTTTCGTGGACAAATTGTGCTGTGATCAGCGTGGGGTTCACCGAGGGACTTTTTATACAGTGATCAAGACGAGACGTGTAAAGTACGCAAAGCTGATTGACATTCTACACAGCCCGATATGGGCATATAGGACTTAATTCTCTCATTGTCCAGACCAATCAAAGCACTGAGATGTTTTGACGCAAGTAGATGAGCCTATAAAGTTCCTCTCAAAATTGATCCAATGCTGAATAAGGTACATGATGTAAGCGCACCCCACTGTCTACAAGCATCGGAATTTTACCGGCCATGCAGTTCTTTTAACTATTAGATATGGGGCGGGGGGCAAAGCTAACTGGGCGCGTCCATGGCTACACCGACAGGAGCTGTCGATGGCGTGCTGACTTTTTTAAATTACTTTTCTTTAGTTGGTTTTTCTTTTTTTTTCTTTTTTTAAGTAGTACAAAAGTCAAGTCCAGGATCTGCCGAAGGACAAAAATTTCAAGTTGATATCGTTTGACTGGACACATAATACCATAAGGTGTTCCTCCACGTGTTGCGCTGAAAAGTTCGGCTAGAGATACAAAATAAAACAGGGTACCAAGATTATATTGGATCTAAATAGACATATAAAAGTATTTATTATTTAATGCTATGATAGGTACCAAAATATTCCTGAGGCCCACGATATGATTGGATGAAGACAACAAGGTCGACTCTTCTATGAGCCAGAGATCTTCCTAGCAGTGACCAGCTCCGACTTAACCTTGCCTTTCTGTAGTTGCAACGACTACATCTGTCGGAGAAACGCGGTTGATATTTGCTCCACTGTGGCCTCAAAGAGCTTCTTCCCGAGCTCCTTTGTCAGTTTGAGTACATTCGTGCTCCAAACGCCAAATGACTTGGAACCGAACGCCATTACGCATTTACCGAGCAAGATGGCTTAGTGGCAAAAGCGTTTGCCTTGCATTCGGGAGGCCTGGGTTAGAGACCCAGACCGGCCACTCCTAAATTGGTTTTCATGGTTTCCAATTTACACAAGGTGAATGCCGGAGTGGACTAATAATCGACCATGATCGAAAAAAACGGGGAGCACAAATGTCTCAATAAAAAGAGATGGTGCATTACCATCCAACCCCCCATTAAGTAAGTAAGTAAGTATTAGAACGTGGTCTTCAACAAGATGCGCGTATAGACGCAGTTTATGGATGTCCCGTTGGTCAGTGACGCTCGCGCTGGCAGTCCATGATAGCCGAGGCACACGTGTCGGAGACAGCAACAGCCCAAGCCAGCGGCCAATTATGGCCTCAGTCCCGGCTGGCAAGGCCATCCGGTCGACGTCTGTCATTCCTTTGAAGTCCAGCGGGTTCTACTGCAACATGGAAGCCGGCTTATCTGAAGTGTCCGAGGGCGTCAATGATAGCGTCATGGCAGTCTTGCTTCGTGCAGCTAAGCAGGTGCAGACCGCGCTCGTCCACCGTTCCACCACATGGACAGTAGTCCTCTCTTGCAAACATGGAAATGCCAAATCTGAGGCCACTGGTGGCGCTAAACCGGTGGTCGGCCAGCTTCGAGCTGACGACGAGCTCGGACGACGGAAACACGTCGAGCCACGCTCTGGCGGCGGCGTCGGATGAGACCGTTTTCAATCCA